>JAWDJN010000028.1:0-600000 GCA_037788925.1 Mytilus galloprovincialis | reverse complement strand
AAAATTTACTATGAAGGGCAATAACTCCTTAGGGGGTCAATTGACTATTTTGGTCATACTGACTTATTTTTAGTTCTTACTTTGCTGTACATTATTGCTGTTTACAGTTTATCTCTATCTATAATAATATTCAAGATAATAACAAAAAAACAGCAAAATTTCCTCAAAATTACCAATTCAGGGGCAGCAACCTTACAACCGATTATCCGATTCATCTGAAAATTCCAGGGCAGATAGATCGTGACCTGATCAACAATTTCCCTTCCTGTCAGATTTGCTCTTAATGATTTAGTTTTTGAGTTATAAGCCAAAAACTGCATTTTACACCCATGTTCTATTTTTAGCCATGGCGGCCATCTTGGTTTGTTGGCCGAGTTACCGGACACATTTTTTTAACTAGATACCCCAATGATGATTATGGCTAAGTTTGGTTAAATTTGGCCCAGTAGTTTCAGAGGAGAAGATTTTTCTAAAAGATTACTAAGATTTACGAACTAGAGGCTCTAAAGAGCCTGTGTCGCTCACCTTGGTCTATGTGAATATTAAACAATGGACACAGATGGATTCATGACAAAATTGTGTTTTGGTGATGGTAATGTGTTTGTAGATCTTACTTTACTAAACATTCTTGCTGCTTACAATTATCTCTATCTATAACAGTACTTTCTGTGGAAAATGTTATTGAAAATCTTCAAATTTTAAGAAAATTGTTAAAAATTGACTATAAAGGGCAATAACTCCTTAGGGGGTCAATTGACTATTTTGGTCATAGTGACTTATTTTTAGTTCTTACTTTGCTGTACATTGTTGCTGTTTACCGTTTATCTCTATCTATAATAATATTCAAGATAACAAAAAAACAGCAAAATTTCCTCAAAATTACCAATTCAGGGGCAGCAACCTAACAACCGATTATCCGATTCATCTGAAAATTCCAGGGCAGATAGATCGTAACCTGATCAACAATATTACTTCCTGTCAGATTTGCTCTTAATGCTTTGGTTTTTGCGTTATCAGCCATCAACTGCATTTTACCCCCATGTTCTATTTTTAGCCATGGCGGCCATCTTGGTTTGTTGGCCAGGTTACCAGACACACTTTTTTAACAAGATACCCCTATGATGATTATGGCTAAGTTTGGTTAAATTTGACCCAGTAGTTTCAGAGGAGAAGATTTTTTAAAAGATTACTAAGATTTACGAAAAATGGTTGAAAATTGACTATAAAGGGCAATAACTCCTAAAGTGGTCAACTGACCATTTTGGTCATGTTGACTTATTTGTAGATCTTACTTGGCTGAACATTATTGCTGTTTACAGTTTATCTCTATCTATAATAAAATTCAAGATAATAACCAAAAACAGCAAAATTTCCTTAAAATTACCATTTCAGGGGCAGTAACCCAACAACGGAATGTCCGATTCATCTGAAAATTTCAGGGCAGATAGATCTTGACCTGATGAACAATTTTACCACTATCAGATTTGCTCTAAATGCTTTGGTTTTTGAGTTATAAGCCAAAAACTGCATTTTACCCCTATGTTCTATTTTTAGCCATGGCGGCCATCTTGGTTGGTTGGACGGGTCACCGGACACATATTTTAACTAGATATCCCAATGATGATTATGGCAAAGTTTGGTTAAATTTGGCCCAGTAGTTTCAGAGAAGATTTTTCTAAAAGATTACTAAGATTTATGAAAAATGGTTAAAAATTTACTATAAAGGGCAATAACTCCTAAAGGGGTCAGACCATTTTGGTCATGTTGACTTATTTGTAGATCTTACTTTGCTGAACATTATTGCTGTTTACAATTTATCTCTATCTATAATAATATTCAAGATAATAACCAAAAACAGCAAAATTTCCTTAAAATTACCATTTCAGAGGCAGCAACCCAACAACGGAATGTCCGATTCATCTGAAAATTTCAGGGCAGATAGATCTTGACCTGATGAACAATTTTACCCCTGTCAGATTTGCTCTAAATGCTTTGGTTTTTGAGTTATAAGCCAAAAACTGCATTTTACCCCTATGTTCTATTTTTAGCCATGGCGGCCATCTTGGTTGGTTGGCGGGGTCACGCCACACATTTTTTAAACTAGATACCCCAATGATGATTGTGGCCAAGTTTAATTTAATTTGGCCCAGTAGTTTCAGAGGAGAAGATTTTTGTAAAAGTTAACGACGACGGACGACGGACGACGACGCCGGACGCCGGACGCAAAGTGATGGGAAAAGCTCACTTGGCCCTTCAGGCCAGGTGAGCTAAAAATGTGTCAAAAACTAGTGCAAAGAATAAATAAGGTAGCTTTGTTACTCTAATAATAGTTGTTTCCAGATTATTAGGGTTGGTGATATGATGATATACTTCACTCCATTCATCTAATTTTCATAATATTAATTTTTATGTTTGTATATTCAATAACAGATTTTGATACATGTTTGTCAAAAATTAACCCCTATGGTCGAAATACATATAGGGGCCAGTTAGTCCTAACTAGACTGTATTAGTATACTCATATATATTGGTCTGACCGTACACATATGGTCCCACCACACGAATATAGGTGTACAGTTCAAATACTCATATGGTCTGGAACATATACAAGAGGGTTTGGATGGGGTTAAATGATTAAAAAATAATGCCCTTAAAAAATTAAGATTAGAGAATAAAGGGCCAAAACAATGAAGATTAGAGAAAAAAGGGGTTAATTTTTTGAAGATTAGAGAAAAAAGGGGTGAAAATTAAATGTTTACAGAATAACAGACCCCCCCATCCAGACCCTCATACAATATGAAGTTTTTGATATAGACTGAGGTTTTAGTAATAATAACATTATGCAACTATATGTAGACTATAATATGAAAAAATCAGGATGAAATTTGAAAAAGGCCAGGACAGGAGTTTGGAGAATTAACAATAATAGGGGATGAGACACTTTGCCAAAAAAAAAGGCAGGATGACTATTAAGATCTTTTTATATGTATGTAAACTAGAGGCTCTAAAGAGCCTGTGTCGCTCACCTTGGTCTTGTGCATATTAAACAATGGACACGGATAAATTCATGACATAATTGTGTTTTGGTGATAGTGATGTGTTTGTAGATCTTACTTTACTGAACATTCTTGTTGCTACAATTATCTCTATCTATAATGAACTTGGTCCAGTAATTACAGTGGAAAATATTTTCTAAAAATTAACAAAAATTTATGAAAAATGTTAAAAATTAACTATAAAGGGCAATAACTCCTTAAGGGGTCAATTGACTATTTTGGTCATGCAAAACTTATTTGTAGATCTTATTTTGCTGAACGTTATTGCTGTAAACAGTTTATCTCTATCTATAATAATATTCAAGATAATAACAATAAACGGCAATATTTCCTTAAAATTACCAATTCAGGACACTAACCTAACAACAGGTTATCCGATCCATGTGAAAACATCAGGGCATATATATCTTGACCTGATAAACCATTAAACCCTGTCAGATTTTCTCTTAATGCTTCGGTTTTTGAGTTATAAGCCAAAAACTGCATTTTATCCCTATGTTCTATTATTAGCCATGGCAGCCATTTTGGTTAATTGGCCAGGTCACGTCACACATTTTTTAAACAAGTTACCCCAATGATGACTGTGGCCAAGTTTAGTTTAATTTGGCCCAGTAGTTTCAGAGAAGAAGATTTTTGTAAAAGATTACTAAGATTTACGAAAAAATGGTTAAAAATTGACTATAAAGGGCAATAACTCCTTCAGGGGTCAACTGACCATTTTGGTCATGCTGACTTATTTGTAAATCTTACTTTGCTGAACATTATTGCTGTTTACAGTTTATCTCTATCTATAATAATATTCAAGATAATAACCAAAAACAGCAAAATTTCCTTAAAATTACCAATTCAGGAGCAGCAACCCAACAACAGGTTGTCCGATTCATCTGAAAATTTCAGGACAGATAGATCTTGACCTGATAAACATTTTTACCACTGTCAGATTTGCTCTAAATGCTTTGGTTTTTGAGTTATAAGCCAAAAACTGCATTTTACCCCTATGTTCTATTTTTAGCCATGGCGGCCATCTTGGTTGGTTGACCGGGTCACGCCACACATTTTTTAAACTAGATATCCCAAAGATGATTGTGGCCAAGTTTGGATTCATTTGGCCCAGTGGTTTCAGAGGAGAAGATTTTTGTAAAAGATTACTAAGATTTAGGAAAAATGGTTAAAAATTGACTATAAAGGTCAATAACTGCTAAAGGGGTCATCTGACCATTTTGGTCATGTTGACTTATTTGTAAATCTTACTTTGCTGAACATTATTGCTGTTTACAGTTTATCTCTATCTATAATAATATTCAAGATAATAGCCAAAAACAGCAAAAATTACCTAAAATTACCAGTTCAGGGGTAGCAACCCAATAACGGGTTGTCGGATTCATCTGAAAATTTGAGGGCAGATAGATCTTGACCTGATGAACAATTTTACCCCCATGTCAGATTTGCTCTAAATGCTTTGTTTTTTGAGTTATAAGCCAAAAACTGCATTTTACCCCTATGTTCTATTTTTAGCCATGGCGGCCATCTTGGTTGGTTGGCCGGGTCACGCCACACATTTTTTAAACTAGATACCCCAATGATGTTTGTGGCCAAGTTTGGTTGAATTTGGCCCAGTAGTTTCAGAGGAGATGATTTTTGTAAAAGTTAACGACGACGGACGACGGACGACGACGGACGACAACGACGACGGACGACGGACGCCAAGTGATGGGAAAAGCTCACTTGGCCCTTCGGGCCAGGTGAGCTAAAAAGGGCAGGATAAACTAATGAACTAGACAGTTCACTAGTACACTCTTCTGGTAGGGTTGCTGTCTTTTTTACACATTCCCATTTCCATTCTCAATTTTAATACAAAAAAGGCAGAGTGAAAAATACATAACAACTAATAGAATGCTGGACAAAATTTTTCATCCTACCACCCCTTTCCCCCCTTAAAAACCAAATGGTAGGTCCGTTATCTATACCTTTCACCTTGCAACCTGTGTTTTTATTTTACTTTCAACATGTTTTAACTTTTTAATTTGACGTTCAGCGGTGGCGAATCTAGAAATTTTCATAAGAGGGGGCCCACTGTCTGCCTAAAGGGGGGGGGGGGGGGGGGCGATTCCGTCACGCTTAAGTTATTCCCTATATATAACCAACCAAATATTTTCTGAAAAAGGGGGCACCGTGACCCCTCCCCTTAATCCGCCTCTGTTCAGTCTTACAAGACTCAGGTGCCTCATGCAATGTATTCTGCTAATTTAAATTTATGTGCATCGTGATTTTCAAGTGCTTATTTTGCGTGCTCAGTATTTTTCAAATAAAATTCAAACACTCAAATTGGCAGCGATCGTCAAGAAATACTTTTTTAAAAGCTGTAAACCAATTATATCATAAATGTGTATACTAAATCGGGAATATCAACTACACAATGTAAAACATAAAGTTAATATATACAAGAAGCAGGGGCGGATCCAGCCATTTTGAAAAGGGGGGAGGGGGGGGGGTCCCAACCCAGGACATAGGTGGGAGGATGTTCCAACTATATGTCCCAATTCAAATGCATTGATCGGCAAAAAAAATGGGGGTTCCAACACCTGGAATAGGATCCGCCAATGAGAAGACTGTGACTCAGTCAGAAAAAGGTTCACAACAAAGTATTTATTTTTTGTGCAACGTTCATGAAATAATGTCTTATTTCACGTTTTTTACGTTCAAGCACCCCCCTTACCACCCACTGCACACTTAGTGACCTACCCTTATCCTAGTCCAAATAATTATGACGTCTTGAAAGGCTAAATAATTTTTTTTCTTTGACGCCTTACTAAGTAAGGCGTCAAAGAAAAAAATTATGATAGCCTTTCAGTAAGGCGTCAAAGAAAAAAATCATAATAGCCTTTCAAGACGTCATAATTATTTGGACTATCCTTATCTTATCCCATCCCATCCCATTCCCCCCCCCCACCCCCCCACCCCCAAAAAAAAGAAGGACAAAACGAAACACCCAGTCCTTCTTTAAACGTAAATAATGCTCTCACACTTGTTTTAACTAAATGTTTACCATATATATATATTGAAATCATCAACAACAGGCTACTGTCGTACCGACAAGCAAAGCTCTGCATCTTCAAGTTCAAGGTCTTACCTGAACTGGTTCCCAGATTGGATAAGTAACAGGCGTTCTTCTGTCTGGACTGTTGTAGAAGAGGGGGGGCAAGGGGGGTCCCCATAACAGCAAAACAGTGAATTGATTTGGTGAAAAACAGATAACAAGGAATTGAAAAGGGATAATAACAGATAACAGTAATGAAATATGAAAATGAATCTGTCCAGGACCAATCCAGTAGATGACTCGTAGATCTTAGTATATAACTTGTGGTATGGACCTAGAAAATTTGTGTAAACAAGACGTTTCGGCCGTTGAGGCAGTTCTGCCTTGGTTGATTTTTTTCCGTAACTTGTACAATAAGTTATAGTATGGATGTTGATTTTTTCTGAATGAAATTACTAGTTTCTGTTTTTGATATAGGGATATTTTTAATCTAGGGCATTTGAGGGATCAATTTTTAATGATTTAGGTTTTTTTATTTAATTTTTGAAAGTAGTGCAGCCAGTGACACTTTATTATCAATTTGATTTTTAATAATAAAAAAAATCTGAAAAGCAATATATATACTTTACAAGTAATGAAAAAAACATTGATGCACAATATATTTTTTTAATTTAATGACCTCATGATAAAAAAAACTTACTTATAAAATACAAAAATACCCAGATCATTGGAGACAGGACTTGTAACTTAAACATGCATGCCAGTTGGTTATTCTGATAATAGAAATTGACTGAAGTGAGAATTCTGATAGTATAATAGAAATTGGACCTAGTGAAAATTTGGATGACACCAAGTGAAACACCAATCATGTATCTTATGTGAAGTTATAGAATATGGAAAATTTGGGTACAGCATTGGAGAAGCTGTAGGATGTTAAAAAGGGTATTTGTTGAAAAATTAAACTGAAGACACATCTGTATTTGCATCAATGGTTTCTGAGCTTCACTTTTCGCCATGTGAAGCAGCTAAAAAGATTTTAAAAATATGGTGATCAGGGTTCTCTTTCATGTAAATGAAAAGAGAGGGAGTAGTACTTATAATATAAATGCTAAAAGAAAAAGATGTTGTATAATTCCCAAAGCCATAATTCAAACCCACACCACTAACTGCCTAATTTATCCACAAAATAGTGAACGAGAAACTTAGTAACAACAGTAACAAACTACAACCACTGAATCCAGGCTCCTGACTTGGAAATAGGCACATACAGAATGTGACTGCGTCAACTTTAACATGCTAGTTGGTGTCCAATCCTCCCCTAATCAGGGACAGTGGTGTAACAGTACAACATAAAGATTATTATGTGGTCATTGAATAAAAAAGTCTATAGGGTGTACCAATGCCTTTTTTTATAACAAAATCCATACTATAAGTTATTGTACAAGTAATAAGTGAATTATAATTTGTACAAACTGCTACATGTTCACAGACAATGTAATTTATTACAAAGGATAATAATAATATATACTGGAATGGTCCTGGGTCCAATTGATTTTATATGTTTATGTGATGTATAATACTGAAATTCTTCTGCAAATACAGGGCCACCCGATATTACCGGTAGAAAGACCCCAATAGATATACATTGTAAGAAGATGCGATAAGCGTGCCAATGAGACTATTATCCATTCAAATCACAATTTTCAATTATCTTCAATTTCGACGGAAGATTGGCTGTCAAAATGCTAACATTCCAATTTTCAATAACAGTTAACAGCAAATAGATTCTCACAATAACAGATAACAAAATAGATAATAGTCCTATAACAGCTAACAAAGAATAAGACAATAACAGCTAACAGTAAATATATTTTCAGAATAACAGATAACAAAGAATTAAAATGCCCCATAACAGCATAACAGTTAAACCCCTTGCCCCCCTCGTAGAAGTTGAACTTTACCAGTTTGAAGGTGAGGATGTTTGTTCTATCCACAGACCTATTACCCGTCACCTATTCTGTAAATTCCACCTTTTTCAGACGAACCACTTCGGTTTTGGGAATCCTCAGGTTACCTGACAGTGACAGGTATGGGGAAAATCTGCCATCTGGATTCATCATTCAGAATATTTTTTTGTCATTTGTTTGACCACAATAATGTCAACTGGTCAATGCTTATTAGATAGAGCAATTATTTATCTTACACAGTTTAAAAAAAAACAATTTAAAATTCAGAAATAAAGTTATTTATTTATAAATCAATCTACCAAATACATGAAATATATAGACCCATTCAAGTGCACCTTTGGATTTGGGTCCAGGGTGTTCTTGACTTTTGATTGTATTCAAATTAAAGTTGGGTAGGACTCTTTGTAAACAACAAATGATTATGCTGGCATGAACATATCATACTTGTATTAGTGACTTAATCACAATGAAAATCTGTAATAGATCAAACTAAGTAAAAGTCTCTATTTTTTTACATAAATCTAAGCTTTACTTGCATACAATCCCTATTTTCTATTCGTCCAGATCAGGCCATGCAAAAATGATTGTTGGTTTCCCCTATCCCTGCCTGGAATGAAGATGTAAAAAAAGGAAGAATTGTTATAGGACTAAATTTAAAGAAGACATTATCTGATTATTGTTTAATAAACTGAATGTGACTTTTTTCCTTTGTAATACTGGTTATTTCAAGCATTTCTGTTAAGTTTTGTCATAACCAGAGTTCAATAGTTTGAGAAAAATCTAGCATAATGAAAGACGACATCTTCAGCGATTCAAGCAAAATTTCTTCGACAAATCCAAACCAAGCCGCATCAAGATAAAATATAGTGTGGACCAATAAATGATCAAATATTTATCTTATCTGCCTACAAACAGTTAAATATGATACTTAAGATGATTTTAGGAAGATAAATACCACTTATGGACCTCATTGTCTCCTTTATAAGGTCTCTTTTGGTCAATTTATACCTCTAATTTCCTTAAAAGTTTAACTTTTCAGGTCAATAAGTAAAAATAATGGGGCAACTTTTACTCATTTATGATAAAAATGTTATCAGAAATGATTAACTGAAGTATTTAAGCAAAATGAACAATCCATATATAAGTTAACTGTCTCCAAGGAGGTTTCAATAAGTCCTTACGTCAAAATTAAATTTACGCAGCATTCCAGAGAGGGACATAAAAGGCTTCTCTTTTAAAGAATAATTTGTCGTTACAGCATTAAAAATAATTTCATTAACTTATAAACATATATTTATTTAAGTATTTCCTAGGAAAATGTTCTATCATAGCAGAATATAAGAAATAAGGAGAAAAAGCACCCCCCTCCAGCCCCCCCCCCCAAAAAAAAAAAAACAAACAAAAAACAAAATCAATTTCAAGTAAAATAATTCTCATAAAATGTGTTTTGGAGACTCAATCCACTCAGATGTTTCATTTTTTGTTATGCTGATATCTATAATACTAAAATAATGAGGTCCAATTTGTCAGCTGGCATGGGATAAAAACGACAAATCAAAGAATTCAACTTTATATATAGCTAATATAGGACAATGGTGTTGATTAAAAGTTAAACCACTCCAGACCCTTTTGTTTTCCACATAATTAATATTGTAAATAATTAACAAGTTCCAATACCAATACAATAGTATATTCACCTTTTACCTATACCTTATCTGTACGTTCTGCATCTGACAGGCACACCACCAAACGGTGTATTTAGGATTTGCTATATATACAAGGGTCATAATCACAAGGTTGACAATACTAAATTCTATCACATTGTTTCCTATTGTAGTATTTTAATCAGTATGACTTTAAAAGATGATAATATGAATACTAAAAATCTAGACTTAAAATAAGGCGTATAGGTTCAGTTTACAATTTGTTAGCCGGCATGACGCAAAACAGCAAAATTAAGAATTCGACTTTATTTATAATTAATATTGGACAATGCTGTTGATAAAAAATTACTCCATTCCAGGCTCTTTTGTTTTTCAAATAGTTAATATTACCAATAATTGATAAGTTCCAGGTCGACGGTTTCTAACAGAAAGATTTTGAAAGTAGAGAAAACTGTGCATCTTATAATCAGCATGACTTTATCAGATAACTAAATATCCAGGCTAAAATAAGGCTTACACATAGTTACATACTTTATTTTAGTCAGGGACCAGTAATTTCACAGGTGTGTTCTAGTCTTATGTAAAATTTAACACAAATGGACACAAAAGATACTACACTATATTTGACCTTCGTTCTAATAAAAATAATCAAATATAAATTTTGATCTCGACTTTCTGCATTTTCGCCGATCTGCATATCATTTTTTTTTATTATTTCACATGCATATTTGTCTTGTATTTGTGCCAATTGGCATTTCTTTTTTTATCTTTCACTTGCGTAGATTTTGTCTTTCATTTTCTCCAATTGTGTACATGTTAATTAGATAGGTGAAAGTTCTTTTTCAGCACCAGTTATGAACATTATGTTTTCTGGTCTGTGCGTCCGTTCCTCCGTCTGTCCCGCTTTAGGTTGAAGTTTTTGGTCAAGGCAGTTTTTTATAAAATTGAAGTCCTATCAACTTAAACTTAATACACAATGTTCCTTATGATATGATCCTTCTAATTTAATGTCACAATTTTCAAAAATTGAGTATTCAGATAAACAATTATTCCTAGATGTTTTGACATACTGGCAACGTATGCATGGAACTAATGTCTTGATGATTCTCGTAAAATAATGTCCGATCTTGCAATGAAGTTAAAACTTATTTATACTGCTTATTTCACAAAATCTTATAGTAAAAATAAAATTATGACAAAGGGTGACGTCATTGTCGTTTGTCATTTGTTTCATTTCAAATTGTCTACAGGAGAAATGACAAACATTTCCCCTGATCTCACTGAAGATAATTACCTTATTTATGTATATCAACACTTTGGTTAGCTTGCTTTCTTTGTTTGTATATTTTGTTTAATTATTTTTTGATAATGTCTAATTGAATTTAAATATCATATATATATATACAGGTTTACATACCTATATATGAAGATGTCAATCTTAATTACAAAGCTTGAATAAACATTTAAACAAACAAAGCAAGGAGGCCAACCAAAGTTTTACCCTACATGCGTTAGGAAATTAGCTGTAAGGCAAAACATAATAATAAAATTAATACTCAGCGAATGTGAAATAAAATCAAAATTGTCGGTGGTAAAAACTAAATATAGTTATAAATGTAACTTAAGACAAAAAGAATTGCTCCAAGAATAATATCCAACATTAAATCTCTCCCTTTCATTTAGCTTCAACTATGACCGGAAAGATTGAAAACAAATTTTGATTTTAATACCGGCAACAACCTTTGTTTAAATTTCCAAAATGAGCAATTTAGATTTATAATATTTTATCCTGTTGGAGAAATCTTACTTTGTAGTTTTCAACGGAAAATTATTTCTAAAATAATTTTTGAATTAAAAACTTTTTTGTATTTTATATTTACTGTTTCTTTTATTCAAAACACTTGAGATAGTAATAACAGGGATTGTATTTTATGATAGATTTATAACATTTTAGAATAAAAAACTTTAATTCATATATTATACTATAATTTTAATTTCCTTATATCTTAAACAGTCAGGGGACTAAATACTGAAATAAGTGATTTTTAAATCACTTATTTGAGTAGCAAATTTGAAGTTTTGTCACAAATTGTGATTTTGAAGTTTTACCAAAATTTTAAACTGTGACATAGGTTTAAATAATATCTTTTCATTAATAAACTTGGAAAAAATGAACTTTTTGCTTCTTTTATGTAGCAAGGTTTATGCCTTTGATGCTATCATTTATCTGAAAATTCTATTTTAGTTGAAAAAAATGCTATAATAATGACTTTACATAATGAACTGATACTTTCTTAACAGATTTTTCCCAGCAGTGGGAGTATTTTTCCTGTGAAGTTCAACGTTTCATCTTTCAGATTATGTAATAAAATTCTACTGTTCCTGATAAAAATTTCACTGTTAGGGGACAGTTGAAATTAGTGGGGGTTATTAAAATAATGATACTTAAATAAGTGATTTTTGGGAAGGAAATTGAGGTATGATACTTAAACAAGTGATCTTAATGTCATTATCCTAGATTCAGTACAAGGTCATCACCTGAAATGACCTGGTCATCCTAGACAAAACAGATGTTGGTTCTGATAATTTGAGAAACATAGTTAGTCCCTGGATCATTAGTATTCTATATTTAAAGCTATAATAAAATTAAATCACTTCTTTTAGTGATTAATTTGTACTACTTAAATAGGTGATTATTAAAGAAAGACAACTCTTACTTCCAATCTTTATGGAAATAATGTTACTTTAATCAGTGATTTAGAAAATCACTCATTTAACGGCCTAGCCAAGATCAGATGTGCATTTCATATTGGGTCTATGTTATAGGCTTGTAAAGACAAGAAGATAAACTGTACATAAGTAATACATCTTTGAACTGAAGAAGAGAATGTAGGGCTTCACAATGAATATCAAATATCATGTATAGGTGTTACCATTTTGAAAAAAAAAACACTAAAATACACACTGAAAATGGGCAAAATTTCACGTTATGTTGTTTCATTTAAAATTTCGCTGTTTTTATCAATTGATAGTTAATAAGTGAACTTAATTTGAACTACATTATTGGTTCATTGCTATAGACAATTTATTCATCTTTCTTTTACTGTTTGTTGCAACAAAAAATCTTCAGTGGTTACAAAGTTATGATAAAAAGTTGAATACTATGCGCTTGTTATGCAATTTTGTACTTTTGTTTTTAGCTTGCTCAGTGTAATGATAAAAGAGAAAAATAAATCAAATTTATGCTATTATGTGTTTTGTTTTCTCTTCTAGTATATACATTATCAAAAACTACCTCATTTATCAAAATTGAAGTACCCTAGCTGGAGAAATATGCCATCAAAGTTGGATATACAAATAAAGTGAAAAAATGTCTTGTCCGTAGACATGCATTCCCTAGTAAACTGGAAGCATAATTACATTAATGTTGCATTGCTAAGTTCCTGTTCTTTTGTAGATATGAAAACACTACTAACATTTTTTTCTACCATCTATAAATAGAGGAAAAAATTCCAAAATATGTCAGAATGTCTTGTCCGTAGACACATGTCTTGTCCGTAGACATGTCTTTTTATCAATATTGCTTGGCTTTATGGGTCTTAATTAGTCCTATGTGTTGTTTAAACTTAGAAATATCTTATTTTAAATAAATAAATGGTAATTTAAGTGTTCTCAATTTTTATAAAATTACTTTACAGGAGTGGATTTTAAAAAGTGTCAGATTATCAGTCATAAAAAGCATACCTAATTTACTTCAATATTGTTTATTCCAGTTGCTGCATACCTTAAAAGATTAACTAAATCAAATGAAGAAAAAGTATTTCTCTCTCTCTAACTTTATCTTTTGCATTTCAGTATTAACAGCAGACGAGGAAGTGTCTACGGACAAGACACTTGTACATAACAAGTATTAAATTCAATTATTTGTCTGCTATGGAACTTAAATCTTATTTATAAGTGATGAAAGTTATCTATTCAAATTAAAACTCAGTATTTTCAACATGAATATAGTCACAATTAATTCTAACAGATTTTTTTTTAACTGAAATTGTCTTGTCCGTAGACATTACCACAATATATTCGTATCCAATTTCCTTGAGTTCAGCCTAATTTGATAGGTAAAATGTATGTTATTTTTTCAAGAGAACACATTCAACTATGTCAAAATTGAGTTTTAATAATAGTTTGATTGTTTTAAACTGTCAGATATATGGATTTCAGTTAAAAGAATGTGTCTTCATTTTGGCTTAATCAATAGATTATTGAGATATGTAAAGAATTATGGGTACATTTTTATATTTTCCAAAATAAAAAAACACCGCTTAAAACTTAATTAGTAACTTTTAATCTTAACTTTAACAATCATCTTTGAAAGCATTTAATTGAATATCAATAAAATGTCTTGTCCGTAGACATTATCAAAATGTATTTGTTTCCATTTTCCTCGAAGTTAAGCATCATTTGATAGATAAAGCTGATAAAATGTATGTTTTTTTCTTTCAAGATAACACTTTCAGCTATATCAAAATTAGGTTTTAATAATGCATTTCATTAAATATGAATACAATGTCTTGTCCGTAGACAAAACATATAAATTGTATTGCTAAGTTTGATTGTTTATTGTAAGAATATGCATCAAGTTATTTTAATGTTCTATACACCAAACGAAAGGGTTCTTTTGGAAGTTTTGTTATTTATAGATAATTTTAGATACAGTTTTATCAGATAAGATTAATGATCAAAGAAAGCTACTGTTGTTTGAAATAACTGTGAGTCAAACATGTTCTTGTTATTTTTTTTTCAATTAAAATGTTTGATATTCAATTGTTCTAAACATATTTTGTTGTCTTTGTCATTGACCAAAAATCTGTCACTGGTGACCATGTCTTGAAGGCAACCATTAAAGAAAATTATACAGTTTTTAAACACCATTTATTTAATAAAAATATTAAATATTTCCTTCAAAAACTGCATGGAATTATATAAATGCTTCAAGTGTTAGCCTAACGATGGCAATTTTTCATAATTTAAACCATTTTTGAACCAAAATATCAAAAGAGTTTTTCCCTGAGGTGATACTCATTTTTGACTTCATGTGAAACACAAAATGCACACCTGATTGTGGCTAGGCCGTTAAGTAAGTCCCCTGACTGTTAAATATTCAGAAATAATGAATCACAAACTTGATGCAATAATTAAGTTTGTCTGAGTCAGGAAAAATAATGGTATAAAGACTTTCGTTCATGATTTTGTGTGTCCGTCTGTCAACAGTAGCGAATAAGTTCACTATGGCAGACTTCTAAAATTGACACGAAAAAAAAACCACACACTTCTAGTCTGATATAGTCAAATACTCTGTAAGTTAGCCAGTGCCATCTTTCATTTTTTGTATTTTCAATAATTATTCTAATGAGGGACAGAGGACAAAAACAGATTTTCATAACAAAAGCGGCGTGAAAGGTTATTTCAAACAATTTTTCATTCCAACGGATGGTGTTTCTGAAGGTAAATATTATGCGGCAACAACATCATAAGATCTGATACTGATACATGCATTTAATCTCTTGTATTACCGGATGATAAAGTAGGTGAATATATTTGCTATTCTTGGAAATTTAAATGTGAGTTTCAAAAGTCCAATTTGGGATTTTTTTCAAATAGTGGGCCGGCAAGAAAAGTTTGTACTATGACGTCAGATGCAATGTTCTAAAGAAAGACAACACTTTTCTTCAAAACAAACGAGAGAAAAAAAAACATGAAAATTACTCATAACTTTTTTGAAAGGTCGGTGACACACACTTTTTTTTGCTTTATTTTGAAGATTACATACACATGGCACTTTCCTTCTTGAAATTTTGTATGGATAAATCACTGGCAGAAATTTTTTAATACTGGAAACGTTTATCATTTTTCATTTTTATTTTTGGCGGGGATGAAATAAATCATATTTTTAAAGATCAAAACAATACGAGTTTTAAATTTTTGAACCTCACTCTGATTAACAGTAACAGTTTTGATAGATACAAATCTACTGTTTAACATGAAACAAGAACTATGCTTGTAGGTTTGATATAAAGGATTTTTTTGAGAGTTTAGATAACAAGCAATTATTATGTTAATATTCAGGAAACGCGAAACTGAGGTTGCTATATAGTGACAAAAATAAGTCGGTGACCCCCAATTTGTTTAATCACATTTTGTTCCTCAAATCATGAAATACCTTCACACAAAATTTTAAGGAAAATCACTGGTAGAAATAAATAGGTTGTTTGGTCTTTAAGTAACAATACCTAATTTGTTTACTATCAACCACCTTGACACTTTTTTACAGAAAATGTAAATATTTTAATTTGTCAGATGCTGTGAAAAAGTGTCCTTCAATTGGACATTCTTTTATGATAAAGTACTATTAAATTCTGTCCTACAAGGTTGACATTCAATAAGAGGACTTTTTCACAGTGAAAGCTAAGTGTCCTTTAAAGGGAGATAATAAAAAAGTCACTGATCTTTAATTCTGCTAAGTTTTTTTTTACCTATTCTGCATCAAGCAAATGAAAGATCTAGTCGATGAATCATGACTTATTGGGAGCTGTCAACAAGCACCAAATCTAAAGAAACTTCTGACACGAACAAAATTCAGTACACAGAACGAAGGTGGCAGAAATACAAAAATGGGGGGATCCCAGATGTGGAACATGCTAAATGCTAGAAGTAAAACTCTGAAATCAGGCACAGCAATTACACCAAAAAATATTATTTATTGTGCAACATGTCCCACTTGTAATCAAAACTACATACAGGTCAAACCATTTGATAGAGGAAGAGTTCACAAACAGCTGTCTGGACAAAGGTCCCTTCAATTAGAAACTCTCCATGTTCTGAACACTTTGACCAATGTGGAAAGGGAAAATTTAAACTATATTCCTTTCAGGTCAGGTGAGCTTTTCTTATCACTTGGTGTCTGTCGTCCATTGTCGTGCTGCCCCTGAATTGGAAATTTTAGCGAAATTTTGCCGTTTTTGGTTATTATCTTCAATATTATTATGGAAATAGATAAACTGTAAACAGCAATAATGTTCAGCAAAGTAGGATCTACAAAAAAGTCAACATGACCAAAATGGTCAGTTGACCCCTTAATGAGTTATTGCCCTTTATAGTCAATTTTTCGTTAGGTCTAGGTCTAGGTCTATCTGCCCTGAAATTTCCGTAACAAACATGCAAAATGTTGTTGGGTTGCTGCCCCTGAATTGGTATTTTTAAGGAAATGTTGCAGCTTTTGGTTATTATCTTGAATATTATTATAAATAGAGATAAACTGTAAACAGCAATAATGTAGAGCTAAGTTAGACCTACAAAGTCGACATGATGAAAATGGTCAATCGACCCCCTTAAGGAGTTATTGCCTTTTATAGTCAATTTTTAACAATTTTCATAAATTTTGTAAATCTTGTAAAATTTTACAAAATAGTTTAACTACTGGGATAGATTCATAGGTTCATTAGATAGAGATAATTGTAAGGTAACTAAGAATGTTCAGTAAAGTAAGATCAACAAACACATCACCAGCATCAAAACACAATTTTGTCATGAATCCATCACTCTGCTGTGTCCTTCGTTTATGATATGCACATAGACCAAGGTGAGCAACACAGGTTCTTTAGAGCCTCTAGTTTCAGATGTGGACCTAAGATAAAATTCCACTTGAAGCCAAGAAACGCTATTTTATTTAACTGTATAAGCCGACTTTTAATAGGAAGTGAAATTCGGTCTGTGAATAAGATTCCGTAATATATACAAACTACCACATGACGTTACTATTAGGTAACAACACAAGTTGTTACTTAAGTAACGATAACAATTCTGTCTGATGAACTGTAAGAGATGCAGTGAAAGCGCTAACAGAAACAGTGTTCGATTTATAATGCGATTTTTTTTGTGTTTTTTATTTTTATGTTCTTTGAAAATTTCTTCATACATTGTTGGTCATCAAACATGTGTGTCATTAATATTTACATGTACTTGGGACCTTTTGAATGTTCAAAACTGTTCTATTTGCTTAAAAGTAATCTGAAGCAATTTCTAGACAAGCTTCGATCATCAGGGTAAAAAGCCTTGTGTCCTAAATATTGATTAATCAGTTAAGCTAATTCTTTTTTTTTTCATTAATAAAAAAATTCTACAGATGATTAAGTATATATAACTTATATTTATTTCAAGCAAACTATAAGAATGTTTATAAAATTTTAAAAAATCACAGAATCTTAATAAAAAAAAAATTTGCATTGTTTATTAAACATGTTAAAGGGACAGTATGGACTCAGTTCATCATTATGATTGGAGCACATGTCATGTGCATGCTGTGTATATTGTATAATAGATTTATTATGTCTTTTCTATCTTAAGTTTGGTTAAACTGCCTACTGGGAAAACATTATTACATGTTTACATTCCCAATTACTACTATAAGTCAATTATGTGTGAAAAGTTTCAATTTCATGGGTTTTAATCTCGGTTTTAATCCCCCAGGATGTGAAACATTAGAATTTGTGTATATAAATGAGGAGATAGGAAAATTTTATCCTCAGTACTGTAGGTCCCAGTTACTTAATTAAAGACAATAGAAATATTAAATTAGGGTAATAAATATCCCCCCCCCCCCAAAAAAAAAACAAATGAACATTGAGAAGTTCTCACTCTGATACATATTTCAATGATCAATTTAATCATCTTTTATAAATTAGATGTGAGGACATGCATGGATAGTTTTAAAACTCTTTCTTAACTTGGAAAAAGCACCTGGTTTCCTTAAGAACACAACATTTCAGGGGGAGGGTGCAGAGCCTCTATATATTTACTCTTCTCCTGGATACTGATTTGTGAACATGTTAAAATGAGGCAGCTAATGCACTCATGTAACCTCTAAAGCGAAAATGACAAATGTATAATTTTATTTACTTTTTTCAATTTCTCATTGATGTGTTGTAAATTTTCTGTTAGAAACTCACACGACTCTCTATCTAAACTAGTGTGACAGTAACACAAGACTGTTTTATCTTAATTTTGCATATTTTTTTTCTAGGTGTACAACTGTGCATTAGTATTGAACATCAGCTTGAAATGCAATGTGACCTAAAAGACAGTATAATAATTAATGGACAGATGTAAGTAATGATAAAATAGTCAATGATATGGGAAATGTATGAAATTGTAAGAAAAAGTTGACAGGCATATTGTTTTACACCTGTCCCTCCGTCGGTCAGTTAACTACATATATAGGTCAAAGTACAGCCTTCAGCAATGATCATACTGCATAGTCATATATAAAAAAGGCGCTGAAATTACAATTGTAAAATAATTCCAAAGTAATGACCTTAATATTAATATACAAATAAAATAACTAAAAACAAATATGCAACACAGCAACAAACAACAACCACTGATTGTCCAGGTTCCTGACTTGGGACAGGCACAGAAGATAGCAGGATTAAACATGTTATAGGGATCCAAGCCCTAATAAAATCATATTTTAGTTATTCTCCTCAAGAAAATCTAATATAATGTAATTAACATCAACCATTGTCAACACTTTTAAATGTTGTACTTAACTTTATATATAAAGAAGATGTGGTATGATTGTCAATGAGACAACTTTCCACAAGAGACCAAATGACACAGAAATTAAAAACTAAAGGTCACTGTACCCTCTTCAACAATGAGCAAAGCCCATACTGCATAGTCAGCTATAAAAGGCCCCAAAATGACAAATGTAAAACAAGAAAACTAACGGCCTCATTTATGTACAAAAAATGAAAGAAAAAAAAATATGTAACACTTCAACAATTGACAACCACTGCATTACAGGCTCTTGACTTGGAACAGGCACATACATTACATTGTACCTTAATATTTTAATTCGCATATTGGTATACAATCTATTGTATGTGTTTTTCTTTTTTTCTTTAAAAAGTTATATGCAAGTGGGGGCATAATCTGTGTCCCATGGACCCAATCATGACATTTATTTATTCAGAGAATTTTGAAAGGAATAAATAATGAATAATTTTTCATAATTTTTTTTCATCTTTTAGAAAAGTCGTCTCCTGAAACAACTGAGACAAATCTACCTAAATTTGGCCACACTCATCATTAGGGTATGTATATATAGTTTTAAATGTGTTTGATGACCCTGCCAACCTACATGGCAGACATGGCTAAAAATAGAAAATAGGAGGAAAATGTAGTGTTTACTTATATCTCTGAAACTAAAGCAAAAGTATAACAGTTGCATTATTTCATGCATCAATTGTAAATGAGAATATCAGGTGAGCGATAAAGGCTCATTGGAGCCTCAACTTTCTATAGCCATTATTGTTATAGCTGGTCAGTGGTCATAAACCTATGAAAATAAGTCAATTATTTAACCTCAGAGCATTACCAACAGATTCTTATCCAGTGTATTTGATCATGTTGATGAATAAATTTTATTACAACTCGTTAACAGGGCAAGATATGGAAATTTATTTTTCTTCTGGTTTTATAATATTAAGAAAAAACAAAGGAAAATGATATTTTGATAAACATTAAACATATTGTTGTGGTTTTGTGCTCTCTTGAACCATCAGATTATTACTGTACTGCAATAAAAAAAAAAAAACATTAAGGAATATCAGGGATTTACGGGAACTTGAAGTAATTGAAAACTTGTTCAAATCCCAAACTGCACTTTAACTTTACTTTGTATCAACCATTAAGTGTTGTGAAATGTTTACACAATGCTTGTTAACACCAAACACTGATCAAGTCACTTTCGTCATTCTCATATTATCATGAATATGTTACTTTTTTAATAGAAAAAAGGATATATATTAGAGATATATTTACAAGCAGGGACATCTGTGTCCCATGGACACATTCTTGTTTTATTTATTACATATTTTAGTGTATTAAACTAATTATACTGCTTCCACCTTTCAATATTCTAACAAAGCTCTATCTCATTAATGGATAAATAAATGATACTATAGTCATGACCTCAACAGATAATTTTTTTTCAGGTTCTCTGGTCGTAAGAACCTGTTGGCCACACACATGAAGATTTTCATTGATCCTGCTTTCAGCTAAATATCAGAAAAATTAAGAACAAAGGAAAATATGCTGAAACTGTACAGTCACCGGTCAGGATTATTTCAGAAGTGAAATTATAATACAATTTATTTTACTGGTTAATTCCTTTGATTTGTAATTTTAAACAACACACAGAGGCTTTGCATTATTGTTTTACAAGAGAGACACCAAAAGATGTGGTCAACATTTATCATTTTTATCAAAATGCCCAGGACAAACCATGGATACACTTAACTTGAAATATGGTGCTTTCATACCAAAATTACCTGGAACTAAAAGAAATAAAGAACCATTCATGTCAGCAATCAGGGGATAAGATGAAAGAATGCAGAATAAGGTACTGTAATATTCAGTCTTAATAAGAGTCCTGCTTCTCTATATATACATATGCTTTTTGTTATGCCCCGTCGTAGCGGAGGGGGCATTAAGTTTTATCCTTGTATGTTTGTACATAATATTAGATATAAGAAGATGTGGTATGACTTCCAATGAGACAACTCTCCATCCAAGTCACAATTTGTAAAAGAAAAACAATTATAGGTCAAAGTACAGTCTTCAACACAGAGCCTTGGATCACACCAAACAGTAAGCTATTATTAATTTAAGGACCCAAAACATTACTATTGTGAAACCAGCTGTCAAACATGAAAACCAACGGTCTAATCTATATAAAAAAAGAGAAAAGACAAACACTTATAGTGCATGATTTTCTCACTGTGTTGAAGACCCATTGGTGGACTTCGGTTGTTGTCTGCACTTTGGTCAGGTTGTTGACATATTTCCCCCAATTCCATTCTCAATTTTATGAAGAAGTTATTGAACTTTATTCTTGAAAAAGAGACGGAGGTATCATGTTCACATGGCACATCTGTTTATTTGTTTTAGTTCACTATAAACTTAAGTTTGCTTAACCAAATGTACTGAAACTTAATCACAATGCTTATTACCACAAAAATCAGATCAAGTACTCATTTGGGTACTGTGTGTCACTTTTACCATTCTTGATTTATGACCCTTTAAAATGTTATATGCAAGCAGGGGCATATTCTGTGTCCCATGGACCCATTCATCATTTATTTATTCAGAAAACTCTAAAAGGAATAAATAATCCATAATGTTCATACAGATAAAACATATTGTTTTAAGGATTTTAATCTGTTTATTAAGTCACATGCAAACTCAATATTGCTCCCCTTTTAAATCTCGATCAGTGTTTGTAAAAAGAGAAAAGTAACATAAAAGAATGCAGGTTGCCAGGAACATTCAAATTGGAGAAAGGGAAAAGAACACAACTCTACGCTAAATAATTTTGAAAACTTATTGGCTATACTATCTTTATTTATAAAAATGTCAAAAACATTATGTACATTATGATCATGTTGATTGTGTGAAACGTCACACAAGGCAATCAAAATGGTCAGGGGGGAAAGAAAATTTATTATAAATGTCAAATGGTTATAGTCTCAACCTATCAACATAATCAAAATTGTTGATTTCACAGTTAATATTTACTTTTAGCATGTTCAGCAGAATAGAATGTTTTTTTGTTATATTTTATTAAATGTTAATTCACTTTGCTCTTATAGGCAGGAGTGAAAGGAAGAGAAAGCTAGGCATCAGTAAAGAAACAGATCAATTTATAATATGTAATAATTCCATCTGAATATAACAAACATTGCACATGCTATGAAGATTTATTCAAGTGTATACTATAATTTGTAGTTATATTTTATTGTATGTATTTGTAATATTAAAAGTACATGTATTTTACTTTAGAACAGTATTTTAATTTTTATATTTTGCTGTGGAGAATATCAAAGAAATTTAGAAAAAACATAATTAAAGATAGTTTCTTCCATGTTTTCTGTGACAAAAAAAAATGTGCAAATTAGGAAAATTAAATGAGGCTACATTATTGAATATTTTTGAGTTTGAGTTTTTTTTTCATTCCTATTTTAAAATTTCATTGGCATTTGAAATAATGAGTTGAAACTAATTTTATCAATTATTTTGTTTTCAAGATGTACAACAGTAGAGAAGGTTAAGGTTTTGTGTACAATAGTTTACTATGATGTAATGGTCAAATAAACTTGAAACTTTGTACTTTCAAGTGTTCATTTAAGTCAGTGTTTTTTAAACAATTACAAATAAGTTACTGAACATGGAAATCTGATTGTGGAAGCAGAGTATAATGTGTTATGGACACATATATATATCTCAATCCCATAGAGCATCGCCCTCCTCACCAGCCTCTCAGTAATGGCATATTGACTTTGAAAATTTCCTTTGTTTACACTGAAATATTTGTGATAAGTCCAGTTTAAGGAGAACCACTAAAAGTAGGTCAGGGATAATTTATATGCAGTTGAATAAGCTTTTGGACAATGCATGTGCTTAGTGATTTTAATAATCCTGAACGCTAAATCATGGTTTTATAACTTACAATCTTTTGCAGTTTTCTGTTTATATGTTAAAATTTATTCTTAGGCCAGTTTAATATTGACCACTTATAAATAGGATTTAGAGGATGCATAGGCCCCCCCTTTTTGTGGGACAAATTTGGTTGATATTATATTTAGGGAATTACTGAAGCATGACAAAAGGAATGCAGTATAGAGTAACCTTATTATTTCTAAGAAATTACTTTTTTTTTTTAACGAAATGAAAAGTATGGTTATAAACATATTTTTTATGAATTAAAATTTTAACAAATGTTGGAAACAAATTTATGTAAAAACTTTTTTTAATGTATCAAAATTATGTGTTGTAAAATCTGAATGATTTTTTTTTCTGGATTTTCCCCAATATGTTTAAAAAACCAAAATGCATAATTTTTTCTTGTAGATTTTATTTCGGGATTTTTCCCGAAATGGGTAAAAAAAATCTATGTAACAAGTGTGTGTCTGATATTAGATTTATATTTTCTGGATTTTTCCCGAAATGTGAAAGAAATTATTAGTCATGAGGTCTAGCATATACATTTGAATTTTCGGGATAAATCCCGAAATATTTGAAGACATCTGTGTTATACATGTTGTACTTAGTTTATTTTTGTCGGGATATTTCCCGAAATGCGTTTCAGATCTGTTTGTTAAAATGCTCTGCCAACATATGTGTGATAAATAATAATGTTGAGAATGATTTCGGGACATTTCCCGAAAAATTTGTTGTCACATACATCTGTACTACAAAAATTTTGAAACTTTCAT
The DNA here is from genome assembly GCA_037788925.1 of Mytilus galloprovincialis. NCBI lineage: Eukaryota > Metazoa > Mollusca > Bivalvia > Mytilida > Mytilidae > Mytilus > Mytilus galloprovincialis. The sequence goes on along the minus strand of JAWDJN010000028.1, from coordinate 575,943 downwards.
ATATTTTGGGAAATTTCCCGAACAATAAATGTAAATTTTATCAATTATAAGAATAAAAACATGGAATGTTGTAAAAAATGTGTATTTCTTTATGAAATCTTCATTCAATTTACGGTAAACATTGAAAAAGATTATAAACAGGAATAAAATGGATTTTACTCTTTTAAAATAGAGTCTGTTAGGGGTAAAATGCAAGTTTTATCTTTTATTTTTTTAACCGTTTTAAATAGAGAAAATCTGAAAGGAGCAAATATGCTCAAAATAATGTTAGGCAAATTCTTATAAGAGTTATTGCCCATAGATGACAAATTTTACCATTTTTTTTTTAAAGTTTCATCCTTTGTATTAAAACAAATTAAATCAAAATGCTCAGAAAGAAATACAATTCCTTGGTTTTTCTAGTTTATTTCCGATTATGAACAAACACCATCGAAATATACTTGTGAGCTTTTCGCAATTATGAATGTATTTGTTTTCGGTCACTCAGTGCGTTTTTTAAATACTATATTTGAATATTTAATAAATATTTTTTATTAGACAAAAGAAGTCAGAAGTTGTGTCCCTTACAACGAATTATACAAGGAAGCTTATTGTTGGGAAGGAGTTCAGATATTGTGAGTATCTCTTTTATAAATTTTGTTTACATTCTAGTAATATTGTTCATACGTGTATTAATGATTGTTATAATTCACTTGATGCAGTAGATTATTTGATCTAAAAGAAACTATGGTTGACCAAATGGGTCGTGAGAATGAATTAAAAAGAGCCAGTAATATAAATTTAACAAAATCTTTTTTCCGTATTTGTATTTTATATGATTGTGTGCTTGTATTGTTCATTTATCTTTTTTTAATCAATGTATTAACATGCCATTACGATATAAATTATAAAATGTGGATTACTATGACTACACTAGTAAAATCATTTTTTGTTGTTGCTGGTAAATGCATGCCAACTAAAAGATGTATTTTAGAGGCAAGGCAAATGTTAACTCAGTGATATGTAATAATGATTTTTATTGACTTAAAACAAGCTTTTACCATTTTTTACCATTAGTCCCTATCACAAATATTTGTCTGTACACAACGACTTGGATAAACCAACGTATACTAAGAGCATCACAATCTTTAACTCGTCACTGGTAACAAAACATTCTATAATTATAATTTGATCTTCTATTGCCAACAACCAATATTTGTAAAGGCTTAGCAGAGTAATCAACTAAGATGCGGTGAAATCGTAAATGACTTAGTAAATTGTATTTTAGATAGATACCTATATGTCATGGTCGAGTCGCAAAAAGACAAAGTTGCTCAGACAAAAGTGACCACTTCATAAATCCGAAAAAGATAATCAATCAATACATGCATTCAGTAAGTCATTCTTTTTTCTGAAAGAACATGGCTTTGCGATATCTTATTATGAAAATTGATTGTCGAAACATAACAAAAACACAAGTAAAGGACGTTTAATTAATCAATATAAATCAAAACACAAATTCCTGATAAGTATTTCGAATTATTCTATATAGGCGTTGAGAACCTTTGGTGACCCCACGGTTTAAATGTTTATATTAAGGACGTCGTGAGCAATGGGCGTTATAGACGAACGTTCACCTAATCTGTCCCAGTCAATGGGATATTAGAGTGCGCCAATCAATGTCCATAGCCACACTGTTATGAATTCGATACTATTTTGACCATTGCAAAATTAGTGATGCATACCAGCTTTCCATTCCAGGATTTGAATTTTATAAAACTTCGTACGAGTGTCACCATTTTGGCCGTAAACGAAGTTCATATGAGAAATTTAATTGCAATGTCTATATTTACAAGAGCCATTGTAGGAATCATGAGCTGTCAATTTTAGATTTCCAAAACTAATAATTATACTCATAGCATTAAAACGATCCTTATATATATGATATCATATTGTTTTTAAAGACAAATATACCTTCTATTTATTGGACATCATTTAATGTTCTGTAATGTATTTAGTCAACATAAAAAAACTATTGTTTGATCAATTTTCAGGGAGAATTCTTAAATGTTCCAATAATTTCATTTTTTTGAATTAAACACCCAGTCTGTATGGAATAGCAGACTATAGAAAATCAGAGGTTGAAGATAAGAAAACACACACACAATTGTTTTGTGGTGTAAGTTATGCTTTTAAAATCTACTTGTTAAAGAAGACTGTCGACAAGTAATTTTAGTAAAATAAATCATTAAAAAACTCTCATCTCGAAAACCAAGCGAACTTTGTGAAATCCGTTGAATACCACCGAAAATCCTGTCAAGAGGTACTCAATGATAAAAAATATCCATCGATATTGGATGTGAAATAAAAATTCTTCATTTTAACCTATCTCGTGTCGATCGACCCCGTTGCATTCGACTTGTCAACAAAATAAAGCTGACTTGTGATAATTAATTCGACAACTAAACAAGACAAGGGCAGTAACGGGCATTAATCTCGACCTCAAGACGAGTTGCCGAGATATCTTTTTTAGACTTGTCGCGATAAGTATGTCGACATGTTGTAACTATCTAGACAAGTCGATTTAATGCTTCCATAATGTCGACTTGTTGAGATAAAAAAAAAAAGTCGACATATCGTGACAATATATCAATCTGCCGAAATAATTATCTGGGCAACTGGTAATTTCGATGGCATATTATGGAAGCTATAATAGTCACGAGTTGAACAGTTCTCATCTTGTGGTGTTGTTTTTATTCACTGTCCTTGCTAATAATGTTTCAACCCCTGACATAAGATTTCAGACCAAGTTGACTTTCAACAAGTAAACTTGCAAAATATTTCCAAAGCAAACCTGTATTTGTGAAAAGTTCACTTAGTTAGATACAAACAATACAAGTATACTTTCAGTAAATGAGAAAGGTGAGAAACAACTGGACAAGTAAATATTATTAGCAAGGAAAGTGAATAAAAACAACACCACAAGATGAGAATAAACATTTTGTTCACTTTGTTAATATAAACTTGTTCAGAAGAAGTTAACAAGTGCACTTTCGGAAAGTCGGAAAGTTTAGAAAACAACTAAACAATTACACAAAATAAAGTATAGAAAATGTGTTGCAATGCTACTATCACACTAGTTGTATGGTACAAGTGAACAAAGACCATGTACACAAGGCGAGTCTATAATTTTTGTTCACTTTGTCAAAGTCAACTTGTTCAGAAGAAGTTAACAAGTACACTTTCTGAAAGTCGGAAAGTTTAGAAAATAACTAAACAAATACACACTATCAAGTTCACAAGGTTGGATATAATGCAACTATACCACTTATTTATGTCAACAAGTTGAGCTGAGAACTGATCAACTCATGACTATTATAAGCTTCCATAGCATATGGAAGCGCATATGGTACACCCCTTGTAAAGTTATTTTGTTGCTAATAAGTCGGAATTATAAGTTATGTTGTGTGTCATAAGCTGGAATCTACTAATCATGTTGAGTCAACTTGTTGGAATGATGAAGAAATAATTGCATTGCAAATGCCAATGTCGACTTGATAATATAAATGTAATGACACAGTAAAAAGAAGTCGACATGATAAATTCAACTTGTTAATTGATTAAGTCGACTTGTGTATTTGAAGATGAGGTAAAACCACGTGACTACTTTGGAAAAACATATTTTTAAATCGATTTCCATATTTCGTTTGTTTAATGTGATTCGATTGTGTGAGTCATTTTGTATGAAATGGGGAAACGGCAGTCAAATATCACTATGATGTATGCCACCATAGCAATGAAAGCTTTAATACAAATAGTATACATGTTATAAATAATGTAGTTCCTTGGAATGTTTGGTACATTAAGTCAACTCCTGACGAAACAATGTGAACAGTTATTTCGTGCAGTTCGAGTATTTGTTAACTTATATGTTTACTTTCATTCCTTGAAAATATTTTTATATTTAAATTCTTGAATGAGTTATTCTATATCTAACCGTTATTAAATCATTTCGATGACATGAATAGGCCAGAGTTGTGTCCCTTTAACCGAATACAACAAGGAAGTATATTGTCAAGCAGGAATTCAGATATGGTAAGTCTCTTTTGTATATGTTTTGTATAGAACATACGTGTAATGATGATTTTGAAAATGCTGATGATTCAGGAGATACCCGCTGTTACAATAATTGCTTACAAAGGCGGTTTTCAAAATGGAACAATTTACATTAATTCAACATTCGTCAGAATTATCTCCTTCTTACGCCAGAATAGTTATTACAACCGTAAAAAAACTGATTCAATTGTAGGGATGACTCGCTCCCAATTTCCCTCTTGAAAACCAATAAATTTAGTCACTAAACAAGTCATATTTACCATCTGTATATGCCTGTTGTATTTTAAAATACAAACGTACAAAATCAGTTTAAAACTATAAATTGTCTGATCGGTTGTCAGGAGGAATTTTAGACAGTTATACAAAAGTTTAATAAATGTATTATAATATATATTTCTTGACAAGGCAAACTTACAAATTTCGTGAGATGCTAGAACACTTTTGGTCACTTCTAACCCTATATTACAGAAACAAAAATGAAGGTTTTTTTTAAATAATGCATTTTTAAAATTCGCTTCTACCATTGTCGAGGCCCCTCATGGGGGGTCCTAGTAATCACATAATCACCATTTTTTTGCCAATATAATCACATAATCATTAAATATTTGCTTATCTTTAGTAATCAAATAATCATAAACTAAAAATACAGTCCTAGGTAATCAAATAATCATGAAATATTTGGCTTAATAATCAAATAATCATTAAAAAAACGGACAAGTAATCACATAATCAAAAACCCCATGAGGGCCCTCATTGTCTATTTATATATATACACGTGATGTCTAAACATGTGGCAACTTTAACAATATCATATATATATAATTGGTCTCGATTTTAACCCAACAATGTTAGATATTCGAATCTGCGTTAACAAAATTTTTAAAATTTTGTTCATCCCTCAGCTTGATTTGAACCCCTATTTTTATACAATACCGCGTACGTCGTGTCAGGGTAAGGCGTACTAGACTACTCGACCACATAAACTACATTACATTTTTGTTGTTAGCCTTGTACAACGTGTTATCCGATGGAGAATGACTGTCTTAACTTGTCACAAAAAATTCATGTTTAGACACAATTAAAATTTGATATGCCGTTAACCTTATACGCATTATCACCTTCCGACAGACAAAACAGGTCATCTGAAAGGTACAATATCTACTTGCCCTATACCTGATGTTCTGTGGTAATAATGTACAATCCTGTTTAAAATACTAGAACACACTCATCCGCGAAATCGCGAGCATTTAGAGCTTGGTCTGTTGTACGGTGATTTTTAGTCAAATATTTTGAGAATTTCAGTAAAGGTATCAAAAGCCTTCTTCCTTTTTTCAAAAGCCCGTTATTTGTTTCCTTCCTGTTAAATTTCATTATTTTCGCGGTTCTGGCCTCAGACCACAAGTATTCTTCCCCTTCGCTACAATGCATTTTTTAGTAAAAGTCAAAATAATTTTGAAAATTGCACCGCTTCAAACATGAAATAAATGTAGCTGCTTTTAGACCATTATTATTCTAATAAAATATGCTTCTAGGACTATCCATCAGTGTTTTTTTCCTTTTGAGAGCCAAATTAACATGCCAATGGTAGGATTTGAATCTTGAATTAAGGAGTTAGGCTGATTTCTACCCTACTTTAATTTTGGGTTAATCACTACTTTCACTTTCAACAATAACTGTTTATGCCCCACCTACGATAGTAGAAGGGCATTATGTTTTCTGGTCTGTGCGTCCGTCCGTCAGTCTGTTCGTTCGTTCGTCCGTTGTACCGTTCATTCGTCGGTTGGTTCCGCTTCAGGTTAAAGTTTTGGGTCAAGGTAGTTGTTGAAGTTGAAGTCCAATCAACTTGAAACTTAGTACACATATTCCCTATGATATGATCTTTCTAATTTTAATGCCAAATTAGAGTTTTTTTCCGAATTTTACGGTCCACTAAAAATAGTCGAGTGGGGAATCGGTGTACTTTGGACACATTCGTGTTTCTACATGTTTCTCGTATTTATATATGCAACTGATAAGACTATATATTCCAAGACCACGAACATGGGGAATTAATTGTGGTCTGAAGCCTTCTATATACTATGAACATACGTATATTATAAATAAAGTGTATTTGCTATCAATTCCAAGTTTCTTCTATACGGCGATCACTGCTATTATTATACATAGATAGTCTCTTTATATTATAGTAGTATGATCATAGTATACATGTAGATAAACGCAAAAAATAATTCACAGTAATGTTGAGGAAGTTGAACCATTATGACAGACATATTTTTATACGACCCCAAATAAAATTTTGGGTTCGTATAATGGTATGATGTCGTCGTCTGTGTCGTCTGCGTCGTCGTCGTCCGAAGACACTTTGGTTTCCGGATAATAACTTTAGTTAAAGTGAATAGATCTTAATGAAATTTTTTCAGAAGTTTCAATACCACAAAAGGAAGGTTGGGATTTATTTTGGTGATGATGGTTTTAACCTTTTAGGAATTAGGGGTCCAAAAGGGGCCAAAAGAAACATTTTTCTAGTTGCAGGATAATAACTTGTTTACAAGTATTTCAATTGCTCTGAAATTATACCGCAATGTTTAAAATCACAAGTAGAATGTTTGGATTCATTTAAGGGGTTATAGGGCCAGAGTTTAGGAATTAAGGGCCAAAAAGGGGCCAAAACAAGCATTTTTCTAGTTTGCAGACAATACCTTGTGTGTTATTGCATGGATCTCTCTGAAATTGTACCACAATGTAACATATAACAAAGGGGGAGGCTGGGATTAAGTTTTGGGTTAGTTGCCAAAAATATGTAGGAATTAAGGGCCAAAAAAGGGCCAAAAAGAAGCATGTTTCTAGTTTCCAAACAATCACGACAATAACTTGTGTTTAAGTGTATGGATCTCTCTGAAATCGTACTACAAGGTTCAATATTACAAGGGAAAGAATAGGATTGAGTTTAAGGGTTATTGCTCCAGGGAGGGGGGTTCAATAAAGTGGGGGGGGATCTCAGTTTACCATTTTTTTAAGGGTTTTTTTTTCAACATTTTTCAAATTTCGAATTTTGAAAAGTTTCAAGAAGAAATATTCAATATAAAAGATGTGTTAGATCTTTAACCACATTAATTTTGTGGCAAAAACCTATATTAGGCCACACCAATTTGATTCCTTGTTCGACGGACCCGCCCGCACCTATTTTTTTCAATACAGAATTTTTTTTATTTTTTTTATATTCCCGCTTCCCGCATCCGGAAATGTAATCATGTCTATTTCCCGCACCGTTTTTTTTGTAAATATTATAAAAAGATATCAACATTGGTTTCTTTCCCCCTTACTTATATTCCCTATCAAAAAATGTTCGTTGTTAGAATAAAGTACAAAGAACTTCTGAAGGATTTGCCTTCAACTGCAATTATATTGTATACTGGCAAAACAAAACTATCTATAGCCGCTGCATGTTTATGCACCTGTCCTGATTGATTCAGGGGCCTGTCGTTCAGCAGTTATCGTTTGTTGATGTTGTTCATTGGTATTTTCCCGTTTGGATATATAAATTAGATCGTTGGTTTTCCTGTTCGAATTGTGTACGCTAATATTTTTTTGGATCCTTTATATCTTGCTGTTTGGTCTGTATCAAAACCCTGTGTAAAAGGCCGTACTTTGACCTGTGTTTGTTATTGTCAGGTTGAGACCAACCCTCCCTCACTGGCCTCAGACAAGGGGTCATTTTACTGATGTAGAAAAGAAAATAGAAATACCAAGGATTTGTATAGTTTTTCTATACAAAACCTTTGAAAAATTAGAATTTTGTACTCAAAAAGAGAAGAGTTACCTCATATTTTAAACTTTTTCTAAAAGAGGGGTCCACTTACATGTATTTTGAATAATATTAAACTGTTAAAGTAAATGTGTTAATTTAACATGGTTAAAGTCCAGGAATATTACAAAATTCTTGGACATGTTTTGACCATTTAATACTAGATAGATATATAGTTCTTTGAGAAAATATGAGCCCTTTTGTACAAACAAATATATTATAACTTATATTGATCCCTCATAAAACATGTAAAAGGGATATTTATAACATTAAGGGTTGCCCCCAAACTGATTATGACTTGGATGGAGAATTGTCTCATTGTCAGTCACACATACATAGACCAGATTTAATTATTTCTTGGTGACCAGGGAAAAAATACTTCAGAAATTAAAGAAATGTCAAAGTACAAATGATAAATCAAGCTTTAATATTGTCAAAACCTACTATTTTATGTTTACAAAAAAAAATTATAATCGCTCGCCTTTACTTTTCAAGCTTCGCCTCAAAAATTTGCAAATTAAATATTTTTTTATTAAAATTTTCAAATTGCTCGCACGCCCCAAATTTTGGAGTCCAAAATCCGTAGAACAAGAAATTAAATTGGTGTGGCCTTATGTCAAAAATTTGATCACAATCAAAATTCAGACAGTATCAAGCTTGAATATTGTGACCAAATTTGCCCCAACTGTTCAGGGTTCGACCACTGGGGTCGTATAAAGCTGCGCCCTGCGGAGCACCTGGTTTTGTTTGGATTTGTTCCGCGTTTTGAAAATTAAGCGATTTTTTTCACAGATTCTGAACTAGAATTTACATTAAATATCGTTCACGATCCGGTACCGGATCTTTCACAATCGTATCGCTATACTTGATCACCGTTAGATATTCTTTCACGATCATTTCTCTCGTTAAACCGAATGACACCCGTTTTATCAATTTAACTTATAAAATATGATTTAAAAAAATTGAGAATGGAAATGGGGAATGTGTCAAAGCGACAACAACCTGACCATAGAACAGGCAGCAGCCGAAGACCACTAATGGGTCTTCAATGTAGCGAGAAATTCCCGCACCCGGGGGCATCCTTCGGCTTGCCCCTAAACAAATATGTATACAACATATGAAACATGCATAAACAAATAATAATATTTCATATTTTATTTTGCACATAGTAGATACAATTTGAGTATCATCAAACATAGAATATAATATGAAGTCATAAAATAGCACATTAAGTATTATTGCATAGCAATATAATTTTTCCTACAGAAAGTAACCAAAAGTTAGCGTGCAATAAATTCTAATATTGCACTAAAGCAATAAATTTTCAAAATTCATGATGTCATCAATGACAAAATCTTAGTTTAAATCAATTTTTACTTTCAAATATGATATTGCTATACAATAAAAGTTTTATTGCATGAATATTGGGGAATATTGTCCCTCGTAGAACATATATTGCACTCGCAAGCTTGTGCAATATAAAATTCTACTCGGGACAATATTCCCCAATATTCATGCAATAACCCTTTATTACTCAATAATACATAAATTAATTGTTTAAAGAGTTACAATGAAGCACACATAATAAACATCCTAATATAAATAGCACACACAATAAACAGATTAATTTATACTTAAATTCACATACAATGCAGAAGGAGCAAGAATTAAGCACATGTGATACATTGGTCATTTTTAACAATAAAATATGTTTAAACTATGTAACATATAAGTACAACAACAAAGCATGCATAATACATAACATAAATTTAAAAACATCCCAACACATCATATAATTGAAAAAAATGAAGTCCGAGTGTAACAAATTATAGGCAATTATACAGATTTAATATGTTTGGGCTGGTTTGTCGTCATTGGTCCTTCGCTTTTGAAATGGTTCCATAGCTGTCACATAATCCGTAAATGGAGTTATATTCGATGTTGAGACTGAAATTTTTAAGTTTCATGTACAATGAACAGCAGTTTTGTTGAAGAAAGTTTTTGGTTAAAGGTGAATCTGATGTTGGATGTGAACAGTCTTTAGTAGTGTATAAAAATGTTGTTTTAATGTCATCTGACTTCCCCGTTTATAATACAAAGATAGGTTAGAAAATCTATACATCAACAAGTACGTGTAGATTGTAGGGTGTAAATGAGTTTATCATGTTTTTCTCAAATTGCAGGCATTATTTCTAAATTTATTTAACACTTAAGATAAAATGTAATAAAAATTATGGTAAGTAAAGTAAATAAGCAATTAAATACATTTAATTTAGATTCGAGCATGAAACAAATTAACATAGTAAACATAAGCTCTGTAGAGCTCGTACCCGACTTGATATTTGAAGAAGAAAAAAAAAATTAAAATTAAAAACCAATTCTTCAGACAACAATTGAAGGTCTTTCCACCTCGATAATAAGAATGAAATTTAAAAAACGATGTTAGAAAATGTCACTCCTTGTTGATGTAATTTGGTTCTTCGAATTGATATAAAAAAATAAGATTAATAGGTATATGCAGAAGACTTAATTGTTTTAGTATGAACAGAAAATAATTTTTAGCAAAGGTCAAAATCTAGAACGTCAAATTGACCTTTGACCTTGACCTCAATTTCAAGGTCATAGGTCAGTGATCTCAAATCAAAAGACCACAGGTCAATCATTTGTATGGTTGTGGAGAAATACTTATTTCAAATACATAAGGGGAGAAAACTCCTAAAAGGGTTAACCAAAACACTTTGACTGAAATAGGTTGAAGTTGCGCCTTATTGTAAACAGTTATTTGGCAAACACATCATATCATTTACTGTCACAGTTTCTGTGGAATAACGATAACAAGCAACATTCAAAATTTAGAACATGACCTTGACCTTTGACCTTGACCTTAATTTCCTTCAAATGGACCAATGATTTCATATCAAAAGACTGTAGTCCTCTACGACTTATAACGTATGAATTTATCCAACAAATCGCCTATCTTAAATTTTCAAAGGGAAATAACTCCCATAAGATGTCTTTTGATCACTCAAGTCAAATACACCAAATCATTCTCAAGAGTAGACGAACAATTTGGTGAAAACAGTTTGCTAAAATCTTTTACGGTTTTAGAGATATAGCGACAACAAAAAAAAAGGGACGCGGGGAGATAACTTCTATAAGAATAAGTGTTCGGTCACACAGGGTGAGTTTTGGAACCTCCATTACTGTACAACATCATTGGCCAAAAAATCCATTCGATATGTTGTAAGACAAAAAAGCATCTCAGACGGCAGAAGAAAAAAAAATAATCAGTAGAAAAAAAAAGGTTTTTCCACGAAAAGTGGAAAGACCTAATTATGAACATATTTGACGGAAAACACAGCACTGTGCCACAGCAAACTAAATAAGGAAAAATGGGCACATTTTGCTATAGCTGGCAATGAGACAAAAGCATTATCAAATAATTGATATTGAAATTTTTTTTTATAAAATAAAATGGTTAACATAACATAATAAATATATTTCGGAAATCAGAAATATTATATAATTTATTCAAAAGTGCATTAAAATCATGCTTTAAAAAAGTCATATTTTAAGATCTGCTTACCCTTCCGGAGCACCTGAGATCACCTCTAGTTTTTGGTGGGGTTCGTGTTGTTTATTCTTTAGTTTTCTATGTTGTGTCATGTGTACTATTGTTTTTCTGTTTGTCTTTTTCATTTTTAGCCATGGCGTTGTCAGTTTGTTTTAGATTTATGAGTTTGACTGTCCCTTTGGTATCTTTCGTCCCTCTTCTTTTACAATTTCTAAAATTAAAAATCATTAAAAAGCATAAATATTAAAATGCATTAAAAAGCATACAGATCATTAAAAATAATAAAAGTTAAAACATGCAGTTATTAGTTCTTGTTTATTTAGCATAAAACTGTTACAGTTATCTTGTTTATTTAAGAACATTTTACTTCCTAAAATAATGTGGGACGATCAGAACTTTTCATGTGGGACAATCAGAACTCTTAAATATTCAGAAATGGAACGGTAGGAAGAAGACCAAAGTTACCACATTTAAATTCCTCGGGCACCCTTTGAATGTCCCTATATTTTATTTATAGCTACCCGAATAGATATATTTTTTCATCAAACATGAAATTCCCGATAGCAACATTTACTCTAACTGTGAATTTGCATAGCAGGATATAACGCTTACCCTGCCGACGAACAATTATTATGTCTCGCTCAATTTTAAGTCCGTGGTTGCCTCATTTTTTGTATGTTAACTTACCTAAGTCACGGCTGGTAATCTACACACGCAGAACATTTGGTTCTGCAATGAAAACCGTGAGAGGATTTTCCGGTTGTGCTTGAGTGGAGTAATTGTCACCGCTTCAAAAGGTATGTACATTTCTAAATCTCAATTTTCTTATTCAACTGATCAAAGTATTAAAAGTCGGAGAATGCTATGCTGAATAGCTTGAATATAAAGAAATGATTTGTACCTCCCCTCACGCATTCACGATGTCCTCAATCAGAACCTATCCCCTCACGCATGACTTCATGGAAAAATGTTGTTTTTGGAATTATTAAGACGTCTATCAACACCGGTCAGCGCACACGCCGCCAAAATCAACATTCATACCCATTGCCCGAAAAAAAACTAAATTTGATCTTGTAGGTCTGTAAATAGAACCATTTCAAAATTGAAATGTCAGTTTTTTAGGCAATTTCTTGTGGGACAACTGATTTTGTAGGAGTTCAACTCTACTTACAACAGTAAATGATACATGCATCTCTTCGTTAAAGTATTCACCACAGCATAGCATTCTCCGATTTTTAATATTTTGATCAGTTGAATAAGAAAATTGAGATTTAGAAATGTACATACCTTTTGAAGCGGTGACAATTACTTCACTCAAGCACCACCGGAAAATCCTCTCACGGTTTTCATTGCAGAACCAAATGTTCTGCGTGTGTAGATTACCAGCCGTGAAGTTTGTCTGTTTTTACTCGATTGTCTAGCTTTGATCATAGGTAAACTACTGTCTCTTTAATTAAAAAATATTAAAACATTTATACCACCGGGTAACACATACTTACCTTCGTGTTTACCATAATAATGTCACAGTCGTACAATGCTCAAAAACTTAGTATTACGTTTATCGTAAACATATTGCTTTAAAAATCTAAGATAGAAAATCTTTACATTTCTTTTTCTAGATTGTTGTTTTGTAATATTTAAAATTTGAACAATGAAGTATTTTATTATTATAGAAAATATCAAAAAACGTCTTTTTGCACTTTTCAGAGATTTTGGACTATGGAAAGAAGAATAATCCTATTCCTTGTCTTCAAAGTGTTCATGCAATCAATACATGGTAAGAGGTTTTTGATAAATTATACGAGGAAGTGGAGAACGAATCGCATTAAAGAAATGTCTTTAAAGAATAACAGTTGTCGCATTGGCACTCATACCACAATGTCTAATATCTATCATGTTACTACACTTTATTTTTCAAAACGGGAATATACTTGGTCGATCACAAAATCTTATGGAAGTCGAAGTGTTTCAAATCCCAATAGAGAGTAACCCATTCGTTTGTTGTGTTTGAGCTTTTGATTTTGCCATTTGATCAGGGACTTTCCGTTTTCCTCGAAGTTCAGTTTTTTTTGTGATTTTACTTGTTTTTGTAAGATTGAGAAATTTTCATAATTGCAAAGATCATTCTTTTAATATAAACATGTTTTAATATCTTCCAGTTTACAGACGTCTAATAGCACATTCCGCTGAATAGTGTATTGTCTATTATTTGACAAGATGAAAATACCACTTGAGAAATGGATTTCGTTTGTAGAGATTTCTCGATTTACAACCATTGGCTAAGCTCATACCTCAAAATAGATCAGCCACGGACGTAAATTTTCTTAACACGTGTACAGCTATATGCCCAAACGGGGCCTTAGTGACTATTGCAATTTATATATAACTTTTATTTCTTAAGGGAGCTTGAAATCTGTTTTTGTAATTTATCAATTAATCAACGTTTCATTTATTAGACCTTTTTCATATTACTGGCTTTTTTCTACGGATAACATAATTTTTCAACAGGTTACATTTGTACCTACTCTGTGGTTAGACATTCTGGCACTCGGTCAAGTTAGAAGATCTTAGAACGACTAAACGAAGTAGAAATCAAATATAAAATCTTTGAACTTTTTTTTGGAAAGTTCACTGTTTTAAGATTATTTTTTAGAATATTGAACACATAACATCTTGTTTGACCGAGTATTAGGATTTCAAACCACGAGAAGTTAATTTGTCGAACAAATATAAATTCCGGAGTCAAAAGTCGGCAATTTGAAAATAGTCTATTGCAAAGCATGATATAAAATTATGTCAGGAAAGTAGAACTGGCATCTGGGCTGATGAACTCCCAATAATTAACTAACATTGGTATTAACCCTGTGCTAGAAAAATAAAAAAATACCTTAATAAAAATAGAAAATTTTTACAACCAAAGCCCACTTCTGTATTTATCTTCAGCAGGTCAATCATCAGCGATAACAGTTTTTGTTTTACCTCTTAAACGTATCATTACAATCTTTTAACTTATACGGAGGGATGTTGTCCTATTTATATATATGGAATTAGATCAACGCAGTATAAATTAGCTATATATATTACAAGGATTTCGACGGCATAGTTTTAATAGTCAAAGTCATCTTATATCATTTTGTACTAAGGGAGTTGAAATCTTCTATTATAATCACGGTAGGTATAGTGTCCGGCTAGGGTCGTGTTTTTTCGAGTGATTTGATCGGGCTTTTTCGAGTGTGACCACTTTTTGTCGAGTGAATATGATAAGAAATGTAAACAAACAGACTTCTTTTCTAACAAGACGTGATATAGAAGCTTGAGTTTGATAAACAAGGTTGTACATGATATGGTAGCATTTGAGATATAAAGATAGCGACGTTACGCACGGTATTCGGTCTATGTTTCTTTTGACTATTTCTTGATGCAAAAGTAGGACAAAAACAAATCATTTCTGCGTATTATGAAATAGTAATTTGTCTTGATTCATCATTTGAATCGAAATTAAATAAAACCTGATTTTAATGAATTTAATGTTTTGTATTATAACATAATTAAGCAATAATTCCGCGTTCAAACTGCCATTTTTGCCGTGTAAGACGTAACAACAATAACTGACCATCCAAATATAAACGAAGAAAAAACAACAACTAATGAATGGATTCCGATGAAATTTGTACAGGTTGGATATAATATGATCATATTCATGGTGTGAAACGGTCACGATAAATAGCATGTCAGTTCGCAATCTGGCGGCCATTTTCGAAGTTACATAAAGCTGTACGTTTTGAAAATTCGAGTATACAAAAATGAAAGCAAGCACTTCGATATAGCAATATTTTCACATAAATTATAGAAAAGGTTCGCCACCTCTACATAAAAATGTGATTTTATTGAATTTTACGAACACATTTTTATTTCTAACACAGCTTCTCTCATTTTATTTTTTTCCAGTATTTTCCGTGTCTCCCTGAAATGTTACCATAGAGCCATTGTTCAAGATTTTTTAGTACCATAATAGTTTTTTTAAATTTGTGACAGACAAATGAACTATAAAAACAAAAGTTACAACTGAAATGTGATTTGTTTAAGCCTTCAATGTTAAGGAAACGCTAAATTTTTCATCAATTTCCGTCAAGTTGTCCGTGTCTCCCCAAAATGTTACCACGTCCAAATTGAACGTTTTTCGCACGGAACGTATGAAATGTAACGTATTATATACATAATTCTATTTTCCATGAACTGAAAGTTAAGCATTTTTGTGTCATTAGCTATATAGCCTTTGACACGTTCTGTGTAATAATATATTTTTTGGAGATAATTTTTAATAATTTCTCTTAAAAGGTAATAAATCACCAAGAAAATTTGATTGAAATCCAATTTTTGTAAATTATGTGCTGATCTTAAAGGCGTCGAAGTTTTTGATAGATAATAACTTTTCGACTTTGGAACCTAGTAACATGTATGTGCCTGCTAGAACGAATGTTTGTTGTATACACTTACATTTATTTCCACGCATCCGCAAACATTATAATCTTCTTGAAAGACACATATTTGGGATTTTGATAGTACCGATAAAAAGACCATACAATTATTTGCTGATTGTAGTTCGAAAACTACAGTTAAAGGCGGGTTGATAACATTTATACTTTTTAAGTACTAAACAGCTTTGATACTGGCTGTTTCCACGCGATGTACATACCTAGACTAAGGTACGTGTGATGACGGAATCCTGAGTATCAAAGAGGATATATGCATTTATGTATTTTGCAACAATTGACATGCACGGGCAGTGACAAATATTTGAAATATATATTTTCAATAAGATTATGAGAAAATAAAGTTTATTTGTCCAAAACATACAATCAGTCATGTATACAGTCTATTTTTTTTCTAAATAAGAAGTTAAACATCGTAATGCCAGCTGTAATAAAAACAGTGCAAAGCTTTGACGTTTTGTACAGAAGTCGGATGAAATAATTTAAAAATACTTCGTCGAGTAACGTTACCATTACTAAATCAAACTCTGTGCGTAACGTCAGTATCATTCTGACATTGCTTTTCGTTTAAAAAGTTAAATTTAGCCTTAAAATGCTTTTATTCAAAAATACTGAATAAAGCCATTTTCTTTCACATACCGATCTGAAATTTTATTCATACTTAGTCTGGCATGGCTGGTGCTGTTCAGTGTTGTCTTCTTTTTTTGCATGTTTCTGGAGAAGTATTTGTTTGACATTGTCAGTCACTATTAAGTGTTACAATTCTTTTTTAGACACAACACATTAATAATGACTAAAAAGGTACCGCTTTCACACAAGATGAGCTAGAAAAAAAATCAATGTACACATTTTTAACTTTTTTTGTGGGACTATCATATAAAATTAAGGAGATATGTACATTGTAGTTAGAGACTGGTACTGAATAGAAATGTTGGGGCTCATCTGATACCTGATACCTGTTTACAAATTAGTCCATATTAAAGTTTGAAGGGTCCAATATGAAAATATGTTTGATTTCGACAAAAAAAACTATGGTGTTCTTTATATGATTAATCTACATCTGAGGTTGTATCAGGCTACGCTCGGCGAAACATTTTTCTGTTTTTTGGTTTGTAATTTTTTTTTATTTTGGTCCGGAAAATTAAATTGTACATGTGTAGGTGTGAAGGTGCTAACTTTAGGGTACCCAAATTGCACCTATTTTGACAGTTTTTCACAAACGTTTTTTTTTCTGAACCAGACAACAGTTTCAATTCTGTGCTTATTTCGTAGAAGTATCCTTATCTACTATATATCTATATATACATGTAGTTACATTAATTTAATTTTGAAACCATATAGAGTCATAGAAAAATGGGGTTAAACTGACCTCCGAACGATCCATGATTCTGTAATGAGGTCATTACCCAAATTCCATACAGCATTACAATTGATATTTATTTTATCATCCTTGAAAATCAATTAACAGATGTTTTGTTTTATTTCTGCAATTATTGTGAACAATTTGACATTATTCCATGCTTACTATTATATGTTGAAGAAATGGATGCTGTTACAAATTTAATTTGCTCATTTTTAAAAGATGGTAATTAGATAACTTTGCATGGTGGCGACACCAGTTGACGTTTTCTTAGATTTACTTTTCCATGGGAATGATTCATCTGTTGATATATTCTCAATGTGAACGATTTGTGTATATTTTAATATATTAACCTATGTTAAAAGACGTGTTACGGCTTCCGTAAAAATGTGACTTTTATGTCAAATCATAACAATACAAATTGTTAAGTCGCAAAGAAAAATTAGGTGCAAATTGGGTACTCGATACAATTTGGGCACTGTGACGTTATAGCCATAAGTGATTATTGCTTTAATAATAATAGTTTAAAAAGCTTTGATTCATTTCACGGATTTGCCTTTACTTTATGGACGTTTTGGATTATAGCTCTTCATCTTTTATATAAGTTTTGGATTTCAAATATTTTGGTCACAAGCATCGCTGAAAAGACGATATATTGTCGAAATGCGCATCTGGTGCAGAAAAATTGATACCGTTAATGGTATTGAACTGTGCACCTGATAAAAGTATTCGGTAGAGTGAAAATGTTTTGATCAGGTTTAAACTGACGTATAAAACATACATGCGACTGTTATATTGCATCCAAATAATGTGTCGGCAGGTTGAATTTCAATGGATGTAGCCCACAATAATTCCAAGTAACATGCTCTATACCTATTAAAAGTCATGGTATTATCATTGGTTATCATAACTCCATCTTCCTATAAAATCCAATTTTGGACAATATTGGAGCATACAATACATGGTATATACATAAATGCATCACTCAGACTCAAATCCTTTTTCAAATGTTTTATGATTGAATTATTTTCAGACTGAGTGAGAAGAAAACTCAGTTTTCATTTCCTGGGACTGTATAAGGTAGATATGTGTCATAATTCATGTAATTAATGACAAGATTTGTTGAGAGTTTGTTAAAGGAAGTACAGTCTACAGAATTAGAAGATTTAGTCCTCAAAACCTTCTCTGAGTACAGGCAAACCTTTGCAGTTGGAAAAATGTTAAAGACTGGTATCCACTAGATATATAAAAGTTATATGTATTTTATGTTTTAGAAAGATAAAATCTTTTTTTTTTATTTTGATGGGCATGTTTTTTTTTCGTTCCTGTAGAAGATGTAAAACTAAACTCATTTCGGATAAAACTTTTAGATGCTCCCTCTCAGGTAAAAATCGTATTGTATTATATTGAATGTCTTTAATTGGCAAGGACAAAAGATATCTACAACACTATGGTTGAGTTAAAATGTGTACCTGAGTGGACTGTATCAGATGTTTGTTTATTTTTTTAAATTCTGCAGTAAAAAAAAGCCCATAAAAATCCAGAGAAAATTTCATCTTTCTGAAACACAAAATGCATTTAACTTTTATATATCTAGTTGATGCCAGGTCTGAAAACTTTTACAGCTGCACAGGTTAGTCTGTACTCAAGAGTAGTTTTTTAGGTGAAACTACGGCCATTTGTCCCCCTATATTATGATGAAGCTTAAGTTTTGAATTTCACCTGCAATTGTTTGTTTGTAGAGGGGGTTTCTGTGTTCCCATGGCTTGACGGAATTAATTATGATATTGTTACTTTTAAATGAAGTACCTGTGGTTATTTATAAAATTCGTCACTGAAAATGGAAAGATGAAGCGAACGAAAACATGGCGTATGATGTTGTTGTCCAAACTTCTTTTATTTCCATGGTACAATAAAATTTAAATAAACTACACAATTAACTAAAATTTCTAAATTCTTGTTGTTGTACAAAAATAAAAATTCATTTCGTATTTAACATCGAATTTTTTCTATTCTGTCCCGTTTTTTGAAAATCGCGTAAAAACGAGTATCTGGCAGCCATAAAAATATAAGGGTGTTATTCAAAAAACGATGCCTCTACCATATAACCTTCTGCAATATGAGGTATGAGATGAAAAGTACTGGTGTATTTGTCTAATTTAAAACTTCTGCATTTGAACAACAGTATGTTGCCTTTTATAATTACGTGGTAGTCTTAAAAAAGAGCTTGGTATATTCAATAATGAAACGCTATTCTGACATTTTAATTATTTTAACACGTTTTTCAGGTCAATCTCCGGTTCTAGATATTGACGATTATTCACCTGCGGAAGGATCCAGCTTCACATTGAATTGTTCAGTTGCCATTAGTGACGCAATCGCATTCGAGCTTGAAAACGTAGCACAGGGATCATGTGGTGCACCTTTCTTGGGAGTTCTAAGTCCCTGTACCCCGACCATAATAAAACAAAGTTTAGCCGACGCAGTCACTTCCTGGACTATATCACCAGCACTTATAGCACATCGTGGTTCTTGGAAATGTACTCTAGGTACAACCAATTCGAATGTGGCTAAGCTAACAATACACAGTAAGTAATAACATTTCAGAATAGGATGTATTTATTTCAAAAAATGCAGATTGGATTTGATTTTGACTAAAATTCTAAAATATGAATCGCACTTCAAGAGTAGAAAACATGCATGTATCTGTCTATTAACACATGGTCTCAACCCTACTTTCGAACTCTTTCTTCGTGAAATTCGTAAAATTCATGAATATTCATTCTTTGAATTCGGCGCTCGCACTAAGAACGACCAAGACAGTGTAAAACAGTCCTGAAATTTACCTTTATTTCCATGAAGTTATATTGTATGTCGTCTAGCTTTCCTCGGTTATTGTTATGAATTAGAAATTCATGTTTGCCACGGTGTAGCTTGATAGACACACAGTACATTTCTATCAATTTGATAATAAAATTTGTACAATTCATAAATCATCAGTCACACATTCAAGATTTTGACTGACGCCCTTAAGCTTAATAGGACCATTTCAAAAAGAAAAACATTATCATAATTATCTGATTCGTTACTACTAATTCAACCGTCATAGCATCTGAAACATTTGTGAAAAATAATTTAATCAGGTCAACCATCCAATATTACCCTGAAAGCTTCTATATTCAGACGTTTCATGCTTAACTGTCATAATTCAACCGTTCTCCGTCCGATTACAATTTGACTTGTATCTTTCATATTGTAAACAACGTAGTGTCCCCAAATCGACCAGGTACCAATTTTTCAACGAGGCTACATAATCAGCAAGATCTGGAATTAAAAAAAACGGCATTGAAATATTTCTAAAGCTTATTTCGTTTCTATGGGGCAGCTTTCACCTAGATAAGACCACAGATCTAACGATCCTGATCCAATACAACATATATGTCTTGATATATTATGAAACACTCAGAAACGAGTCCACTCCCTAAACGTGTCTGATTCCCAGAAACATGTCCATATGAGGTCGCTAAATATCATGTTCGTACTCGCATCATTCTTTATATGTATGTTCAATTCATTGTTATCTTAGATTTATCATTGCATCGTTGGATACTATAACATGTTTATTTAAACTCACTAACAATACCTTCTTATTAAGAAAAGGCTTTGATTTTGAAAAGAAATTAACACATTCAAGCAAATCAACGCATATCCATTGTATATTAAAAATAACGTTTGTTAACCAAAACATTTAATGTTTCCTCTAATTTCACATATTTACTGGTTATTAACTTTTAATTTTGGGCAAATATCAGACCAGATCGTCACAAAATGTACAAATACAAATAAAGACTCGAAAGAAAATTCCTAAAGAAAAATCTCTTGACAAATGACAAAATTGAAAGCTCAAACAAATCACACGAATTGCTTGTCAGGAAAAATGTTGCAAGAACGTGTTTTATAACTACCGAAACCTCTCACTTGTATGGCAGTCTTTGGCGAATTTCTCTTTGGCCGTCGAACAATAAGACGTTTGCATTTTATGACGCCCACCACGTTTATAAACAAGGAATGTGGTTTTTAGCTCACCTGGCCCGAAGGGCCAAGTGAGCTTTTCTCATCACTTGGCGTCCGGCGTCCGTCGTCGTTAACTTTTACAAAAATCTTCTCCTCTGAAACTGCTGGGCCAAATTTAAGCAAACATGGCCAAAATCATTATTAGGGTATCTAGTTTAAAAATTGTGTCCGGTGACCCGCCCAACCAACCAAGATGGCCGCCATGGCTAAGAATAGAACATAGGGGTAAAATGCAGTTTTTGGCTTATAACTCAAAAACCAAAGCATTTAGAGCAAATCTGACATGTGGTAAAATTGTTTATCAGGTCAAGATCTATGTGCCCTGAAATTTTGAAATGAATCGGACAACCCGTTGGTAGGTTGCTGGCCCTGAATTGGTAATTTTAAGGAAATGTTGCTGTTTTTGGTTATTATCTTGAATATTATTATAGATAGAGATAAACTGTAAACAGCAAAAATGTTCAGCAAAGTAAGATCTACAAATAAGTCAACTTGACCAAAATGGTCTGTTGACCCCTTTAGGAGTTATTGCCCTTTATAGTCAATTTTTAACCATTTTTCGTAAATCTTAGTTATCTTTTACAAAAATCTTCTCCTCTGAAACTAATGGGCCAAATTAAACCAAACTTGGCCACAATCATCATTCGGGTATCGAGTTTAAAAATTGTGTCCGGTGACCTGGCCAACCAACCAAGATGGCCGCCATGGCTAAAAATAGAACATAGGGGTAAAATGCAGTTTTTGGCTTGTCACCCAAAAACCAAAGCATTTAGAGCAAATCTGACATGTGGTAAAATTGTTTATCAGGTCAAGATCTATCTGCAACAACAAAAGAGAGTTTTTAACGACCTCAGCTGGCTGTACAACCCTTGCACAATCAACTGAATTTTGCAGAAATCATTAATAGGATAGATTGCCCTTATATGATATTTTTTTATTACCTTTTTGGTTTTTTTGGCAAAGGGGCAGCAGGGGGGTTGCGCAACAACAAAACTTCACAACTTTCTCATTACTTTGCATTTCTCGTTAGATAAGTTTTACAAACTTCTCCCCTGAAACAACTGTCAAATTTAAACAAACTTGGTTTAAACCACCACTAGGATATCCAGGGACCACTGTGTATGATGACCCTGCCTGCCCACATGGCTGAAATAAAACAGGTTTCAAACGCACTTTTTAGTATTATATCTCTGGAACTAAACGACAGTACAACGTTTGCATTTATCATGCATCAATTGTAAATAGAAATACCAGGTGAGCGACACAGGGTCCTTGGACCCTCTAGTTTAATTTGATAGATGCTTTTTGTGTTTTTTGTATATGTTTGTTTGTTTGAGATTATAACACAATGAGGACTGCTATAACCATAATTTGACTATTTAACCGATTATGTCTGTTTTGTTCACGCATTGTTGTAAAAATAACGGAAGTTGAGGCGACTGTCATAAAAGTGAGAAGTTAGGTGCTGTAAAACCAGGTTCAATCCACCATTTGCTACATTTGAAAATGCCAGGAATTTTTGGTTAATTTGGATGAAAACAATTCAATGAAATTTTATTAGAATTATCTACTTTTACGTAATAAATTTGTCGGTATGTTTTTTTAACTCATAAACCGTTAATTGTATCTCCCTTGAACATTTATATTTGAGGTACAAAGGTTCTTACTTAGAAAATGACGTCAAGGTCAAGGGTTAAGGTCAAGTGCTAAATTTTGACTTTTGCTTATTTTTGCATTTTCACAAACACTTTTAAAGATATATATAAAAGAATAAGTGCAAAATGTTTGTTTAATTGTAATGAAAATAAGTTACATTTAGTCTGAAACAATCTAATGGCATCGTGACTTCAATCTAGAAATTGACAATGAGGGTCGATTAAAAACAAAATGTTACGACAAAAGAGATGATTTCATCTTTCCAATTGTGAACTTTCCATTTCTTATTAGCAACATTCCAGCAGCACCTGCATACGGGGTATATATCTCCAAATTGATACGATATTCCCGTGCTTGCATTTCCTATGATGATTTCCGTGATATAGGGGTGTTGCTTACAAAGAAGCTATTAAATCAAGAGTTCCAAATGATGAAATTAAAATCATCTCTTCGTAAATTTTACGGACGCCATCACCGGCGAGTTGGTTGACCGTTATGGAATAACCGTTTCACAAATGATATCGGATATGTTCCTCACGTCGTAACTACTATCCCCTTCCTTTTCATGAAAGTGACCTACATAATTAGACTATTTACCTGATTTGTTATCTCATACGCAACACGACGGGTGCCACATATGGAGCAGGATCTGCTTACCCTTCCGGAGCACCTGAGATCACCCCTAGTTTTTGGTGGGGTTCGTGTTGTTTATTCTTTAGTTTTCTATGTTGTGTCATGTGCACCATTGTTTGTCTGTTTGTCCTTTTCATTTTAGCCATGACGTTGTCAGTTTATTTTCGATTTAAAAGTTTGACTGTCCCTCTGGAATCTTCGTCCCTCTTTTATAGGAGTTATTGACACTTAAATGGTCAAATATAAGATTAATTGATAATTACTTCAACTTGGTTCATTATTAAGCCATATGACCTATAACAAAAGGTCCGGTGACATATGACCTTTAAAAAAAATGCCAAACCGGAAGTGACCTTGGAAAAACCGGAATTAGGCTTTTTAGAACTTTTGTCATGAAAAAGTACTCCGAATCCAAATATTTTTATAATTTAGATACATTAACTTATCACTTAAGACTAAAAGTGACTTTCGATAAACCTGAAGTAACCAATTATCTCCTGGTTTACAGGCAAAAGTATATATTTTTGGAATCAGTGTGAAAAAAAGCTATCACATGAGACAGGAAGTGACCTTTACTGTTACCGGAAGTAGCTAAATATCTTCCTTATTTCACTCCTGAGTATATCGAAACTGTTTATTCATCTCATCAGTATGAGGAAACTAGCTTTTTTCAAAATTTCTTTGGTGTGGAAAGACCTTCAATTGTTCTCTGAACAATTAGTTTCAAATTAGGTCTTTCCACTTTTCTGTGTGGAAAGACCTATTGTATTTGTTCTGATTTTAAGTTCTTTCCACTTTTCTGGTGAAAGACCTTTTGTATTTGTTCTGATTATTAGGTCTTTCCACTTTTCTTTTAAAATACCTATTGTATTTGATCTGATTATTATTATTTTCATCCGCCAAATTTTGTTCTCGCGTAAAATCTTTGTTTCGCAATATGTCGCTAAGATATTCTTATATCGTATCACACAGTTTATGCGCTTTTTATTTTCCCCATACTAAGCCGAACAATTTTCTTTGTAATAGTTATCTCCCCAAACATTGTTTTTCTTGTGACTACATCTACTCTGTAACCGTAAAAGAAAGTGACAAATTTATTTTATAGAATCGCTCGTTATATCCTTGGCATAGCCGTGGTGTAGTGGTTAGTGCATCGGACTACTAACACAAAGGTTCCTGGTTCGATTCCCGTTCGGGATGAACATTTCAGGGACTGAATTTTCGGCTCTCCTTTGATACCATTTGCGAGTATGGTCTTGAGGAAATGATGATAGGTTGTCGGAAGGGGACGATAAATGGCTGACCCGTGTACAGAGAGGGTCATATCTCTTGCACGTTAAAGACACCCTTGTAGATTTCGTAAAAGAGCAGGCTAATGCCGCTACAAGACAGCACTCGCACCCGCAAAGTGGAAAGGGATTAATATAAGTTGCAAAACTTGTTTCCCAATCCACTATAAATAAATATGTTTAAACTATCCTTGGCATGATTTGTCCTATTTGACTGAAGCGATATGAACACTCCATATGAGAGTTATTTCCCCTTATGTATTTGATATAAGTGATATGAATTTCTATCTTGTAAACCATAAGGGATAAATATCTTTTGATTTAAGGTCCATGGTCCAAAAAAAATAAAATTATGTCAAGGCCAAAGGTTAAGGTCATATTCTAATTTTTGAATTTGGCTTATTTTCACTTTTTTCAAAAAACCGTGTAAGATATAGACAATTTTTTGTACTAAATTGTTAGTTGCGACATGTCGTAACACGTAAGTTTTTATTGCAATGTTACGTTGAACGTAAAATGTAGTTTACTCCCCTATTGAAAATACGCGTATGGTGATATAACTCATTAACCAAATATATTTAAGATTTGAGGTCCTTGGTTAAAGACCTTGAAATTGATCTCATGGTCATAGCTTTTACTTCATGTGTATACATGATAAAGCCATGAAACTTTTGCAATAGGTTTCAAACCATTTAACCTTAAAAAAAAAACCCCGAAGTGACCTTGTGTAAACCGGAAGTATTTTTTGTACTTTATTAACATAAAAGTATATAGAACAAATTATATCTCTTATTTATAAAATATTGTATAGAAACCATATATTTTTGGAACCAGTGTACAACAAGCTATTATTTGACGAATTTAAATGACATTTTAAACATAAATTTACTACTTTGCATATTAAAATACATGGTTTTTGGTGGAAAAACCTTCAGTTGTTCTCTCATCAATTGATTTTTAATTATTAGGTCTTTCCACTTTTCTGTGGAATGAACTATTGTATTTCTTCTGATAGTTAGGTCTTTCCACTTTTCTGTGGAAAGACCTATTGTATTTGTTCTGGTTATTAGGTCTTTCCACTTTTCTGTGGTTTACTTCCGCCTAACTTTGTTCTTGCAAGAAATATTTGTTTCTCAATATGTCGCTTAGATTATTGGTATTATATGATATCGAACAGTTTATGCACCTTTGAAATTCACCCTGCGTAACCAAATAATTTTCTTTGTATGAGATATCTCCCCGAACACTGTTTTTCTTGTGCCCACATCTCCTCAGTAACCGTAAAAGATGGCGACAAATTCATTTTATAAAATTGCTTGTTATATCCTTTGCATGATTTGTTCAAATTTGACCGAAGCGATATGAACACTCCATAGTAGAGTTATTTCCTCTTTTGCATTTGATATACATCTTATAGGAGTAACTGTTCATGAAATGTTTAATTATAAGGTTAATTGATTGTAACTTCAACTGGTTCATTATAAAGCCATATGACCCTTTACAAAAGGTTGGTTGACATTTGACCTTGAAAAAACCGAAAGTAGCCATTTTTGCACCTTTGTCCTGAAAATTCATATATTTTGTTATTTAAATACATTAACTTATTACAATGTATTACTCAAAACTGCAGAAACATTCACTTCATAATAAGTAGCAAATTATCTCCCTTATTTCACTCAAAAGTATATACCGAAATGACTTATACATGTATCGAATCAGTATAAAGTAACTAGCTTCTTTTCAAATTTTTTTTTCATGTGGAAAGACCTTCAATTGTTCTCTGAACAATTCTCTGAACAATTGGTTTTTAATCATTATTATTATTTTTCCGCCAAACTTTAACGACATTTCCCCCAAAAGTACACGACATGTTAAAAGGAAATTAGGTATTTAGTATCGGTTGACCAAAATCTATCTTGTGATTAGGGCACGATCCCATAACATTTCCTTTAAAGCGGTTATCTCCCTTAACACTAAAAACCTTGTTATTATTCTAACTCCATAACCATAACAAGTAGAAAAAAACAAAGGGAGAAATTTGGTCAGGTGCAGATCCTGGTTCTTCGTTACATTTGGATCGAAAAGATTCAACGACTCCTTTGTAGGGTTATGCCCCTTTGAAAATTAACCAATGTCGGTTGGCAACTAAAACTCAGGAACCGTAAGTTGTAGCCACCTAGAATCTTCACCAACCATCATTAATTCACGTGACCATGAAAAATGACCGAAGGTCAAACGTCAGGGTCATTAACTAGATTTTGGCCTTAGTTTGTTATCCGATTTACTCAATAACCGTAAAAGATGGCTGATAAAATGTAACAGAGAAAATGTGTGTCTTGGCAAGGTCCACATTTGTTATGATGGATTTAAAATTATTGGACCAACTATTGTGGACGTAGAGCACCAAAACTGTTTTGATGGTCCGAATTGATGATTTTTTGCTTATAACTCAAAAGAGGTTAGAGATAGAAAGAAAAAAAATTAATACTGGAAGTAATATTTTTATCCTTAGGAATGTTTTTTTTTGTCCTTAACAACCACTTGTTGTGAACATAAAAATCCTTAGCAACCATATATTTTTGAACTAAGAAGGCTATCAATAAAAGAAATGATAAATTGACTTTTTAATATATTTTTTTTTATTTTTTTAAATGCATTATCATTTTCCTTGAATTAAGTCTCTGAGTCGAACATATTAACCAAAATATAAAAACTTTGGTGTTAATATATATTTATACATGAAATTATGATTTTTTTTAGAGCTTCCAGTTGCAGTTTTAACGCAAAATGGTATTTCCTCAAATACTACAGTAAATGATACAAGCTCTTATCCAATCAGTATTGAGGTTGGTTGTTTGTTTTCAGAAAACGACCCAACCGTCCTACTTGAATTTGTCGTGAGTATGTTACAGTCATAATATGTATACACAATAGCAATTGGTTGCATTAATACAAACATTTAAAGAACTGATATTATAGTTCTGATATTGTTCAATATCAATGGTATCAATAGAAAATTACGTACGCTTGAAGCGCTTTCTGTATCAATTTATCATTAAGAAATACTATGTTTTTTAAAAAAATAATGTTTTGTTTCAGAACATTTACCTTGCTACTGTCGATGTGTAAACTAATATATATGCATAGTACATAACTATTACAGATGTTCAATGTATATACAATTGTTGTTTTTGAAAAATGTATTGCCATTTGCATACATCATTTTGATATTTCGTCAGTCCACATACACAGAGAAGTAACATTTCCCGCTGTCATTCAACTCATAATGTTACCAATGTTAAATCTTGCAGTGAACCATTACGTTCTGGAAGTCACTTATACTGCAAATGTAATTCTGGTTTTCTGAAAAAAACTTTTTTGGTGATAACTTTCCTCTCCTCTGCTAATAAATTGTACCACAAACTAGGGCCAATGTTAAAAAATGGATCAAGCTGATCGTGTTTAATTTTTAATCAGTTTAATTCATAAAACATTCACTCGCTGGTTTAGATAACAACACCATCAAAATCGCTTTATTCAGTCAGAAAAGGGCCTCTTTTAAGTATGTTTGAATGTGATTTGTTGAATTGATGTTTAAACACATACAAAATCTTAATTATCTACCTGAAGTCTTTTATCTATATTCAATCTTACTCCTTGGTCAAGTCGAGTAAATCAAATCATACCAAAGTGCAACTAATATTTGCAATATTTGAACTCAATTTGAACAAGCTGTTGAATCATATCTGGTACGTCCCTGATTGTTCTGAATCTTCCCATTGATAAATTCTCAACTATAAAAATACAATATCATCTTTATAAAAGTATTATTTTGTGTCAAATAACACAAGTACAAATATTATTATTATTATTTTTTTTTACCGGTATCAGATATCATTATATATATATTTGTTTTAACGTAATAATATCTTTATTGCATATTTGCTGTAACAATTTACTAAGTTTACAACTTGTAACTTAGTATCCCTCATGTTAGTTTACCTAATAGTTTAGGGAAGTTTTGTGGGGAAATGATAATATTAGGTTTGACAGAAAATGTCTAAACTTTGACGATTGGATAAAAAGTGATATAATTACAATAAATGATATCATTGATGAACAGGGTAAAATCTCTGAAACTACCATCTTATCTAAGCTTGAATATAAACAGAATTGGATAAACCAAATATATATGTTAAAAAAAGCAATACCAATGAATTGGAAATAAATTCTTTGTACTGAAGAATCCATCAAAAATAAAGTTAAAATTATTAACGACTTAAAAATTAGGTACACAACAATAACTCCATTAACGACCACTAGAGTCGGTAGAGAACTTTATAAAATGTTCAAACTAAAAGAAAATCATGAAAAACTGAACGGTTTTCTGTTGTGGGAAATATTATTTGACATAAACTTAAGTTACAAGTCCAAAAATAACTTAGTTTTCATTTTTCAATATCTCACTGATAACAGATTAAAAATGTTTAGATGGAAACTTATTCTCTATATTCTGCCATGTAATGAACTATTAAAAAAGTGGAAAATTACTGAAGACAACTTATGTAAGCATTGTAAAGAAAAAGATAACTATTAACATTTGTTTGTCAACTGTTTATTTAATACAGACTCCCTAAAAATAGCAATGAAATTAATGAACTCCCTAAGTATAGACAAAAACATTATAAGTCTTGAAAATCTAGTTTTAGGGTACAAAATTGAAGACTCAGCATACTTTGATATTAACTACATACTAACAATAATATCCTTTTCATTATATAAAGTATACTATGTCTCAGAAAAGAAAAGAAAAAAAAATAAACATTTTGAAAATTTTCCAAAAAGAAATTTCAGATATTATTGAAACGATTAATTTTAATAACAAGACAAGACAAGACAAGACAATTTTATTCTTTAAAACCACTGTATACACATTGGTACAAAGAATGAAATAATAATACATAGTATACAAAATAAAGTGTGCACATGACAAGATAGGAATGTTACCATTACTTTCTATATAAATATATATATATATATATACAAGAAGTTATTATAATAGAAAAACAAATAGACAAAGGCTAACCAGGAAGACCTGCTACTGAATTTATAACCTTTATAAATTTGCATATATTTTTTAACTTATTTCTATGTGTTGTTTGGAATAATTTACAAAATTTAATTATATTTACTCTGTTACAATAACAGTTATCCAAAAACAGTTTTCTTGAGTCGTCTAAGGATCTACAATTCAAAAGAAAGTGAAATTCATCACCTAATTCTTGACATTGACATACATTACAATATCTCATTTCTCTATCTAAACCTATCCATCTTCCAGTTTCAATTGGTAATCTATGATTACCAGTTCTAAATCTACAAAATGTGACCCTATCTCTATCTGGTAATATATCTAAATATTTTTCGAATTCAAACTTATCCTTATATAATCGATATGATAAACCTTTTGACGAATTACATATATCTGAACGCCAGTTCTGTTGAAATTGATCAAATAGTTTCTGTTTTAAACTATTACTTAGCCATTTTGTGCTAAAGCCAGTTTGTGCTAACCAGATATTACTATAACCACATGTATCGAGAATATTTTTTATAAACATAACCCATTCAGACTTACAATTATTCTGTGAATATTTTAAAAACATAAAGTTATACAAAATGTGTGACAACTTATTTTCTTTTCCGTGGACAATTCTACACCAATAATTTAACATACGTAGTTTAACATAGACTACCATGGGATACACACCAAGTTCACCATATACCATAAAGTTTGCAGTTGACTTTTTCAAGTTCAGTAGTATAAAACAAAAATAATAGTAAGACAATTCTAAAAACAAATAGATTCATTGAAGATTATAAAAGAAATCAGAACTAAATCAATTTTAAATGTTTGAAACATTATTCTATAAAAAGTACAAAACATTGTAAACACAATTGTTAAATGTTTACAAGCCATATATGGTCATATTTACTAGTATTCACAGGTTCAATCATGCATGTCGGCATGTGTTACATATATGTTTGTAAAAATGTTCAACCATGCATAAGTAACGACATGGTACATATTGTGGTTTTTATTCATAAACATTGTAGGAAAAAAAAGAAATAAACATGTGTAATCACGATTATTTAATAATTTATTCTAGTGTAGACAAATTGTGAATTGTGCACGCTAAAATGAATGACTTAACTTGTGTAATACATATACACGACGACATACAATAGATCAGTAGAAACTTAAACAAAAATTGCATACTTACCAAATTTTATAAAATAAGTTAAATCCTGTTTATATCAGAATATTTAGACACAATCGATAATGCGATAATGCACATGCTTGCTGAAACAACACTAACTATGCCCAATTTCTTTCAATGGAATACGGATCATTTGATAAAATCGATAACGGAAAAGATTCCGAAAAAGTAAATGCATAAAAAAAAGGAAAGAAATTCCTTAACAAAGATATGTATGTGCAGTCAGGAGTCTACTTCGTCAAAATTATCTCCCCATTACGCCAGTTCATTTTCAAAATCATAGAAATGGAAGCCATTGTAGGGATGACGCGCTACCAATATTGCTCTTGGAAACCGATAAATTTATCCACATTGCACCATTACGATCCTTATATGTCAGTTGTATTTTAAAAGACAAATGTATCAACTAGCTAATGAGCATCATGCAGTTAATAATCTTGTCTGCATTGATTCAACTTAAAACTATTGTCTGATCGGTTGTCAGGTGGAATTTTCGAAAATTCATAAACATTTAAAAACATTCTAATTAAATATTTCGTGGAAGGGCAGACTAGATTTTTTTAGTGTATGAAGACTATAAACCCTAGTAATCACACACAAAAAATTAGAATTTTTCGATGATATGCATTTTCATCATCCAACTTGAAAGACTGTCGTCAAGTACTTTCAGTAAAAAAATAGCTATTCGAACACACCTTCTCTGTTTTTGTGACTCATTAGATAGATATTTCACTTGACCCATATATTTCATCTTTTAGTACTGTGATTTTTTTGTGTTATAAAGTCAACCTGTAGCTTTAATATATAAAAATGATAGAATCTGAAGCGAGACGATGTATGAAATATTCTTATTTTGTACGATATCAAGACAAAATACTCAACTCAAACACGCCCTAACATAAAAAGGTGCACTCGATTTTCTCTTTTCGATACAATTGTTACCCATTTTTTGGAATTTTTTCTTCAGTCACATAATAGAAGGGCAGACACGAAAATTACTGAACTAATAGATTGATATGTTTTCCGTCCGTGGTAATTTTTTCATAAAAATCGGAGGTTATGCATTTTCTTCATCCAACTTGAAAGATACCCATGTCGTCGACTTGATATCTAATTGTTCTGCTTAACTATGTACTAGATAAATTGAAAAGTTATGCAAATGGTGTTTTTAAAATAAAACACCTCGTAATTGAGAAGAAAATTGCAATTTTGTTTGTTTCTATTAACTTTTTAAAATTTTGTCAATATAGTAAACAATACAGTAAACATTTATCGCCTTCTCTAACAAAGACCTTCGATTCTTTTGTTCTATTTCAACCTGGTTTCCGACTGATGTGTATTCACAATATTTATTTTATATAATTGTGAAATCAATTGTACTGTAGAGACTAATATTATGAACAAGTTATATCTTACCAAATAGTACAAATATTATATGTTTAGGCAGCAGGGACAACTGATGCATCTGCTAGTATGTCTTGTTCAACTTCATCAACATCCTGTTCAGCGTGTACCGGTTGTTCAGCTTATAGCTGCAGTCATAATATAAGTCAAAATCAAGATCTGTCAGGACGTATAACAATGGCTAAATCATACACCTTACAAATCAAAGTCGGCGTAACTGGTACAACACAGACATTTTCATCAGCAGTATTTTCACCTCATTCTATTAAGTTTGAAGGCACAAGTACGTATCTTTTGTTGATTTTATGTGAATGTGTTTTAATTGTGAAGTATTGGGTTGATGAGTTAAAAGATTTTCAAAGTATTTATAGATGATTGATTCTTCAATTTCAAGCGTTGGGGTGCAAATGTACCTGAATAATAAATATTTAATAGTGATAATCAAACATGTACATGACTTAATACAAATAGCGGTTTCATGATAAATCAATCAAGTACATAAGTTTGAGAGTATCATGCTACAAGAAATGCTACTGAAACCACTTTCAATCAGTTAACAAAATTTGTTTCAGTAAGAGTCTTTGAAATTTTTTTATCATAATGGTATTTGCACTCGTCTTTTATTGAATTAGAGTGGTTGGAGGTTTATGAAGAAGTGAATGTCAAATATTGGGGATTGACTAAATAAATATGCTCAAGTATGCATCAGTATGCTTGTGACACTAACAATTGGCTATATTCTTCTATACACATGGAAAAAAGTATTGCAACACCAAATTGAAATTGAAATTAAAAAAACACTCTTTATTTTTTTTATATATAATTTGTTAAAATAGAACGAGTTAAACATTTTTTAAATATCACCTGAGTCTGATCAATAATTATCGACTCGATAAGTTCTTATCTGCACATGCAGCTACTGTACTCGTAAACAGCAAAACAGGTGTTTTTATCCTCATTGTTTTCAACACTTTAAATAAACCAAGTTTATAAAGTTATGTGATTGACACCTTGTAATGGGTCCTCCACAACCCTTAACCGCAGCAAGATGGCAGATTATCAGCATGAGAGAAGCAGGAGTGTCGCTGTGACAACCGCACGTATTGTTGGTCATCACCATTCCACTATTAGTCGTTTTGAGAATAAAATCAGGCAATAAACGATGTTAAAGACTATCCGAGATCAACAGGACCTCCTATGCCATCTGTTTGGGAAAATCAAGCATAATGAAGCTTGGTCAGAACGAAACCCATTGCATACAATACAATCCTAACATGAGAGTGGTGGGCACACAGGAGCCTTTTAACAAAAATTGTTCGAGATCGACTCATCGCTTACTGCGATAAGACCATTTCGGGGACCTTTGCTTACGAACAGACACACAGTTGTCCTTATCCAATGTAGTGCAGAGCTCGCCAAAGTTGGAAATTAGCATCGTGGAGGAAGATCCATTGTTCCAATGGAATTCGGTTTATCTTCCTTTGTCCGATCGTAGCCCGGATTTGAACCATATCGAGCATTAATGGGACACTTTTGGGCGTAATGTGCGCGAAAGGACACCCCAGTCCAAACACGTGATGAAATAAGCAATGCCCTTCATCAGAAATGGTTACTGCTACCTTAGTAACAAATTAGTCGATTTATGGCAGGAATCAGAAGACGTTAAGTGAAGGTTAACCGTTTGAATTGAGGCTGCGCACAAAGTACTAATTCTTTGGCGTATAACGATCAACCATGATGTGAACAATCATCTTAAGATCAATTTTGAAAGGTCTGACATTGTAAAGTTCGACTACAGTAAAAGTTGTAAAATGCAGTTTTTTGTACAAAAAACACTTCATTTTGTTATTAAAATTGTGGTTAGATAAATCATTTTTTTTTAAACATTTTTTGTTCGTTAAAATGCCAATGTAATCATAAACTATGTTTCAATATTATTTTACAAATATTTCATCATATTCCATCCAAAATAAAAGGCTGATTTTTCAAGTTTTAAAAAATCAAGGTGTTGCAATACTTTTTTCCATGTGTATATATCAAGTACACTAGGACATGTATAATCCAAGTGATATTATTTGATATTGCACAGCCATCAGATCTGGTATACCAAACCTAACACAATGAATAGTTTTATAAAATTTAATATATGTACATTCCTTAACTTAATATTTTTTCTGTTTAATGTTTGTTTTCTTCGAAATTTCAAAAATAGTTATTTACCTTGCTTTACCAACTTTTTTGTGACAATCCCAATCAAACAAGCTACAGTGGAGATCACTTCTAACCTCTCATTAGAACTGTCAGAATATTCTGTCATAGAACTGTTCTAACCTGTCCTAGAACAGTTCTACCCTAGAACTGTTCTAAGTAGAACTGTCAGAATCAGTTCTAGGTAGAACTAACTAAATCAGTTCTAGGTAGAACTGTCCAAA
Organism: Mytilus galloprovincialis; assembly: GCA_037788925.1. NCBI lineage: Eukaryota > Metazoa > Mollusca > Bivalvia > Mytilida > Mytilidae > Mytilus > Mytilus galloprovincialis. The sequence goes on along the minus strand of JAWDJN010000028.1, from coordinate 540,847 downwards.
TCACTTCTAACCGTAGAACTGTCAGCAGAACTGACTAAATCAGTCAGGACTGTAGAACAGTTCTAAATGACGTCACTGCAGTAAGGGCACTTTAGAATTTAAAAGAAATAAATCACTTCCCAATTACTTTGCTATATATTAAAAGCAGATTTTCTATATGTTGTACTGATCAAACGACTTTTATTACGTTAAATGTACAAATATCGAAGTGAATAGAAGGTTACCCAACTCATCGGAGAAATATTTTTATAAGATTGCATACGGAAACATCATTGTTTACGTTTCTTCGTTCCCCGGTTTTAACAGTCTCTTCCTAAATAAAACTCTGCATTTAATTCATAAAATTTTAATCGTAATTTACCTTGTTTGCCTTGGATTTACATTCATTTAAGATTCTGTTTTGACAAATGTCCAAACGAAAATTGTACAGTGGATGAATTATGGGATATTAAGGAAAAAAGTGTTGTACAACGTAAAAAAACTATATATACATTTGCACCATCTCGTAAATTTAGCCAGACTTATCCATAACGATTATAAATGATATCTGGGAGTCTGCAACTCAGAAAAATATACTGGATCTGACATGAATGAAACATTTGCCCTTGGACGTTCGGCTACAAACAAAATCATGCATTTTTCTTTGCCTTCTTCAAATTATATTAACAGTATACTATTCCAAGAAGAGAACTTCCCATACATGTACTTTTTATTTAATTTTTAAAATAAAGTATATGAATCAGTCATGTGAGTGTTGGATGATGCCATTAAATAGTTTTGTTTAAAAAAAACCATCACAAACTACTGACTTAAACATGTTAAAAAGTCACTTTAGCATGTTTAATGACGGTTCATTAATTATTGATACAGAGAGGAAATAACGGCGCGCTAAATTCTTAGATATGGTATAAATACACCTTGTCGCTATTTGTCTGCAATTACTGGATATCACACAGGTTCCCGTAAAATTTTGACGTCATAAAACAAAATATCTGACGCCACACTGGAAAAGTCATTGTTGTTTGCTTCAAAAGTTCAAGAGGCCGGGTCAGCCAGGATTAGCGATAAGGTGTATTGTGTTTGTCAAAGTTGGTGTCAGTTTTATCATACGATCCGTCCTCACATAGAAATAATATTGGTTTACCATGTTTACAATGAGGCCATATAGATGTATATTTACATGATAAAGTGTAAATAAGTTCAGTTTTGGTTGATGCGGTCAAATGATTTTGTTAAAACAACTCTCACTCAGTCTGATATATCGAAACCACTGAAATTTGTTTACAATTCAATATTTTGAATAAAAAGAGGACTTGCTGATATTCTAAATTGATGTGGAAATTTGTTTGTAGCCTATGTGTTCCAATATTCATTGATATTGCTGTCATTTGAATTATACAATCCATCGTAATATGTATAACTATAAGTGATTTAGTATGTGGCTATATATATATTAAGATTTACATAACAAAGTGTAATTATGGTCAGTTTTGGTTGATGCTGTCACATATGGTCAGTTTTGGTTGATGCTGTCAAATATGGTCAGTTTTGGTTGATGCGGACAAATAATTTTGTTATATTCATGAGTCAGTCTGAGATATCAAAACTACTGAAATTAGTTTACGATTCAAAATTTTGATGAAAAAGAGGACAATCTGGCACTATAAACTGATGTGAGCATAATTTTATTTTCCAATATTGCTTTCATTTATATTAAACAATCCATCCTGATATGAAAATATACGTGATTTACTTTGCGGCTATTAAGATTAACATCATGTACATAATAAAGGGCAAATATGGTCAGTTTTAGTTGATGCGGACAATTTATTTTGTTATACCAGTCAGTCTGAGGTATGAAAACTACTGATATTTGTTTATGATGCAATATTTTGAATAAAAAGAGGACATGCTGGCATTCTAAATTGATGCAAATGAAACTAGGTAGCATTCTGTTCCAATATTTCTATCATTTGTATTTTCATGATTTTACAATCCATCCTTACATAAAAATATTACATATTTACTATGCGACTATAAGAGTCAACTGATTTTTGTTAAACAGGTCCGTCCGAGGTATGAAAACTACTCGTAAACAGATATCACATTTGGTTAATGAGGTCAGATAATTTTGTTATGTGACTCCCAGAATAACAAATGTAAAACAATTCAAATAATATCCCCCTTCCATAATACTAATTAACGGCCTAATTTATGTACAAAAACTGAAAGAAAAACAAATATTTTCTGTTACACATCAACAAAAGAAAATCACAGAATTACGGGCTCCTGGCTTGGAACAGGCACATACATGCAGAATATAAAATTGAGAATGGAAATGGGGAATGTGCAAAAGAGACAACAACCCGACCATAGAAATAAACAACAGCAGAAGGTCACCAACAGGTCTTCAATGTAGCGAGGAATTCCCGCAACCGGAGGCGTCCTTCAACTGGCCCCTAAACAAATATATACTAGTTCAGTGATAATGAACGCCATACTAATTTCCAAATTGTACACAAGAAACTAAAATTAAAATAATACAAGACTAACAAAGGCCAGAGGCTCCTGACTTGGGACAGGCGCAAAAATGCGGCGGGGTTAAACATGTTTGTGAGATCTCAACCCTCCCCCTATACCTCTAGCCAATGTAGAAAAGTAAACGCATAACAATACGCACATTAAAATTCAGTTCAAGAGAAGTCCAAGTCTGATGTCAGAAGATGTAACCAAAGAAAATAAACAAAATGACAATAATACATAAATAACAACAGACTACTAGCAGTTAACTGACATGCCAGCTCCAGACTTCAATTAAACTGACTGAAAGATTATGATTTCATTATATGAACATCAGGCACAATCCTTCCCGTTAGGGGTTTAGTATCATACCATCATAACATATATGAGAAGAACATAACCCGTGTCATGCCAACAACTGGTTTTTGAATAAATGTGTTTAGTTCCGATGCAAAGACCCTATAAGTGAATCAATATTAACGCAAAAATATGCAATCTTTAATGACCTGACAACAGTATCGTAACTATATCCCTTCATAATAAGTCTATTCAAAGGTTTTGTTAGTTTTTGAGGTGAAAACTGACACCTTTGTGCTTTATAAAGAATATTTCCATAAAAAAATGGATGTGAAATACCTGAACGTATAAGACGTCTGCATGTTGAGCTATATTTACGAATGATGTCCTTATACCGATGATAAAATTTAGTAAATGTTTTGACTAATTTGTGATATCGAGAATATGCCGATTATAAATCTGAAATAAAACCGGCAAAATAGCAAAACTCTATATAATATTAATCGCTATTTTGCCGAAGCCTTTATATTAAGACAAATATTTCTTAAAACTTATAAATCAATTTTAGCCGTAGAATTTATAAATAAATTCTGGCCGTAGAATTTATAAATCAATTCTAGCCGTAGAATTTGAAATCAATTCTAACAGTAGAACTGACCAAGGATTTGGTTAGTTCTAGCTAGAACTGTCTAAAACTGTTCTAGGGTAGAACTGTCAGGATCAGTTCTAGCTAGAACTGTCCAAATCAGTTCTAGGTAGAACTGACCAAATCATTTCTAGCTAGAACAGTTCTAACCTAGAACTGACTAAAAGGTGTGAGGCTGACAGTTCTACATACTGTTCTAGAACAGTTCTCCTGACAGATTCTGACAGAATTTATGAGAGGTTAGAACTGATCTCCACTGTATGTTACCAACGTATAATACATGTGAGATGTGAGTTTGTGGTTAAGTGGTTAAGATCGATGGCTACAACATTTTTTACAGTGTTGAAGGTCTCGATTTCGATTCTCGCTCGGAGTGCTAAAAATATCAGAACATCAGAAGAGTAATTTTCACCCTCTCACACACATCTCTTGTACCCAGTTTAAACTAGAATAGGTAATTTTGGGACCCCGGTTGGTCAAAGGTACTCCCGACTTTGACAAGGAGATCAATCTGCTTATATGTCTTCGATTTGTCTGTTCCTGCCGAGCATCCCGGTGTTGCCTCCGAGTACTTCTGCTTCCTCTACCCTATTGACAGATACTGCCTGGTGTCCTAACACTCCCTGGTGTTGGGTTGGGGATTTTACTTGTAAATATTGAACATCGTAAGTACGTTAGTGACACATCTCCATTAATCCCGATAGGGAGTGTACGTAAATTCCACTGTACCCTCGCAGCTCTCGAGGGGTTCTTCGGATACCGGTGGAATTTACCAGTACATACATACATATGACTGCATACAATTAGTGATTGGATATCCAGACCTTTAAGAATGTTAATCCTTTTTTTATTTGATTTTTGTTGTGTCATAGTGCTGTCTGACTTCAAACACTAGAGCTGTACTCGGCTGGGTGTGACCGTCGCATTAGTTATTCCATCATTTTTCCTTGGTATACGATAAAATGCAATAAGTTTTCGGGCATTTTTATTCTTTGTGGTTACTTTGAAAACTGTTGTTAGTAAATTATTTATCAAGATTCGGGTAAATTCGGATTATTTGTTTTGTTGCAGAATGAATGAAATTTAACAGACTGCTTCGCTAAAAACTTACATCAGATTTTTTGCTGGGAAGATTCACAATCACCGTTGTAGTCTTTCCATGAATTTCCTATTATACAATGTATTTGATACATAATGAAAACTGTATGTACTATGAATGATAATAATACAACTAGTATGCTAATAAAATTACTATTATCAAAAAGCAAAAGAAATATATTTAAATTAAAAAAAAAAGAAAGTTCGTTAGCTTCGAAAGTGTTTTTGATGCATTTTGAATGATAAAAACAATAGATAGGATATATATTTTTAGATAATAATGTCTATAGCCACGTTGGCAATTTGTTCATGTTTATACATGACGTTCTGACGTCTGTTATGTATACAGCAATTTTGTCAATTAACATTAAAAAAATACATTCCAATCTTAAATCTATGTATTTACTATTTACCATTTATTAAGGAAAGATAAACATAACACTAAAGTTATTTTCTTCCAAAAATGATTTATAATTTTTTTACAAGATTTGGGTACTACCAATTTATATTTAATATTGTCTCATTTAGAACTACCTTCTATTGAATAAATTAATTATACTTTTCCATCTATTTGGAACAGCACTTATAACACCATAGATCTTAACAAAATACGTATTGATATTAAACATTTGTTTTATTTTTCATTTGATAAAAATGTTTTATTTCTGACACCAGATAGTTGATAAAGAATACATAAGTTGCTATTTATTTTAACTTTAAAATCATCATGTCAACATTTGGATGTTTAGGTTCAGTCATATGGACTGGGCCAAAGTATCATACTTGAGTATTGTTTTAAATATTAAACTTAATTTGCAAGTTGGAAAACATTACCAAGATATCATGCCAAAAGGGATTGACTTTCTAAGCTAAATTGATGAATCTATCTTAAATGTAAAAGTTTTCTACCCGAATGTTTGTATAAAACTTATCAGCAAAACTTTTCTAAGTGTGAGTAATTTGATTAATTTATAAATTTTACTTTATACTAGAAATAATAAAAATAAGGCATCTAAAAACGTCTTACGTGTTCCGACATTACCACTGACCTCTTAAAATTACTTGGGTTTTCTTTCCACATAGAAATGAAAAATATTTCCTGCATCTCCTTTATATCACATTCTTGTTCAATTTGAACTTGAACCAATATTGAAAGTGTTAACGTTTTAAAGCTTTAAACCTTCCAATATATACTAGTTCTAAGAATTTAACAATGACTGAATACTATTTTTATACGCTGAAAATAACACAGAGTCTATTCCACATTAGCTCAAAACACAAATCTAACAGTCCGAATCCCTCCTGAAAGATTCGAAACAAGATTTTTGTATGCTCAAAGACATAACACTGCACTAAGTAATATGAATATTTTCTAGAGGCATAGAATCAATTGCCCCAAACAACATCCCCATACTCGAATATAGGTCTAATAAAAGCATAATTAATACGTAAAAGTTAACTCCTATCTAATAAATGTTTAACTTGACGAAGCACAGATAGACGAGAGTATGTTTTTTATGAATAATATCAATATGCGTGTTCTATGAACCTGCTGACTGAAACGTTATCCAAAGCTGGCAGTTAATATTTATTTTCTTAACCTTTTCGCCATTTATCCCAAAATATACAGGTGGATGCTCTCTTCCCATATCAGTAAATACAAGATTTTTAGATTCTTTGAATTAAATTAAACAGCCCATGATTTTGTCCAACTGGCGATGACATCTAAGTCATCAATCAAAGACGCAGCTGCTACAGCATGATCATCATTTACTATAACAAAGTTCGTTAAGAAGATTTGAGTTTAAAGCAACTATATGTACACGATTTATTTGTTTAACATTTTGATTTCTAAGAAATACCGACACTATAAAAAAGAAGATGTGGTATGATTGCCAATGAGACAACTATCCACAAAAGACCAAAATGACACAGACATTAACAACTATAGGTCACCGTACGGCCTTCAACAATGAGCAAAGCCCATACCGCATAGTCAGCTATAAAAGGCCCCGATAAGACAATGTAAAACAATTCAAACGAGAAAACTGATTACTTATTAAATTATTAAATATTCTTGTAATTGTTATAAATTACTTCAAATGACATAGTTAAAAACCTGATCCTAAATTGTATCAAATTTTAAAAATGTAACTGTGACGCCAGTTTTGTGGCGTTGATCCAGTCGTTTGACCAGAGTTAGTGGTTATGATGTGCAGTTTTTATGTGCTGTCCTTTGGTTGTTTACTTGTTTGTTTTTATTCTGTGGTTTAAATATCGACATATACTATACTATTTGTTTTGTTTATTTGTGTATTTTTCGTCCTGTTGTTCTTGCATTTATTTGTACTGGATTCTTGTCATTTACTGTTGTTATTTTAATGTTATATTTAACATTACCATAAATGTGCGAGGTTTAGCTAGCCACAAAACCAGGTTCAACCCACTATTTTTTCTACTAATGTCCTCGTTCAAGTCAGGAAAATATCCGTAGTTGTTTTGTTATAGTTCCTGTCTGCATGTGTTGCATTGCTGTTTGTTTTTTGTTACACTTCAGTGTTCCTGTTGTTTCGTTATTTTCCTTTTTTTAGGTTGCTCTTTGTAAAAACAGCTGTTTCTCAAAACACGCCTCTTTTGGGGAGATCTTGAATATTCATAGAAAATTAATTTTGTTTACATACTGGTTCCCAGTTATGCTCTCTGTGTTCCATCTCACGGGAATGTTACCAGTAAATATACATGTGCATATTGTTTACATTGAAAACTGTGGTAACCTCTTATTCGAGGTAGAGGTAGTTAAGAAAAATAGTGTTAGTTTCAACTCTGAGAAGTTCAGGGCATATAAACGTTGAAAATATGCCGCACAGCGCTATATTTTGACCTTTGAAAAACATTGTGGTGCATATGAACTTTGAATGTAAGGATACGATTTTTTTCAAAACTTCATAGTAAAAGTGGTACAGTTTTAGCCGTAAAAGGAGTTCCTATGGGAATTTGCAGTCAATATTTACAGAAATGCAACCTATAGTTGATTTAATTCCCTCGGTTTTAGTTTGTAACCCGGATTTGTTTTCTTTCAATCGATTTTTGACTTTCAAACAGCGGTACAATCACAGTAAATAATCGATCTAGTTCTTTGCACAAATCTGCAAATTTGGAGACAGATTTGCAATTAATGTGTTCCACTGTTTATTTATACAAAGAAAACTTTATTTATTGCATTATCGAAAGTTTTTAAACAATTTCAAACATTTGTGCTTTAAGAATGATTTTTTTTTATAAATAAGCCATTTATAGGAAAATTGCTTTTTTTAGTACAAAATTTATACTGGACATACAGTGTACATGTATAGGGAAATTTTCATTTTTACTTGTAGCAAGAAAACAAGTTCGGTGACACCATTTTTTTTTTTTCTTTTCTTGCAAAATATTATAAAACATATCTTTTCATATTTTATTAAAAAGTTCTGTCTCATATATTTCTTTTTATGCACAAAATGTGTTTTTTATACAGCTGGCCGAGGACCAATAACAAGGCCAATACAGAAATACACGTACTAGTATCTTTATTAACTAACTACAGTGTTACAAACTATGTATTCAAGATAATGTTAACCAATTTCCCTGAAAGGTATTTGTGTTTGTTTCTTTGAGACAGAGTAATAAATGCATACACTTCTTCGATTTAAATAACCTTTTGTAATCATAAAAGTAGGATAAATATCATTTCATCAATGGTATGAAAGGCTGAGACATTTTTAGTGACCCCAATCGATATTTGAAACACCTGAAGTCATCCCCTCTTTGTCAACCCTCTCAAAATTTTAGAACCTTATTTTTGAACGACTGTTATCATTTAAATATCAATGACTATATTTCGGGTAATTAAAAAAAACAAAAAAAAAACTATTCGTTAACCTGGGCATAGAACAAATACTTGATAACACGAACTATAAACGAAGGTAAAAAAAGTTGCATGAACAAATGGTTGTATTGCAATAGATGACACATGTTCTTGGTTGATCTCTGGTAAACACGTAGTGATCAATCATGCATGCCTAACCATGTATTGGATTGGTAGAAAAAGCGTCATACTTAAATAACTAATTAATCTAATTAAAATATTGATCTCTGATTACGTTATACTACTCATATGTAGTATAACGTAATCAGAGATCAATATTTTAATTGGATTGATAACTTTATTTGAGAGCTCATTAGTGTTCTCATTTATACGTATCCATTCAATGAAGTGTTCTCGATCTGTTAAAAAGCGCATAGATATTAAAAGTTAGTTACTAATAGATTAAATATATTAACGGTTTCTTTTTTCATTTCGAAGTAAAAACTGAAAGCTTCTAGATTATTAAACTATAGATACAGGTGGGATATGGATTGGATCAAGTTCCTTAAACAGGTCGAACACTCTAGATTTCCTGACGTCAGGATATATTTGTATAGTAATTTCCCAAACACAAGGCCAATATGGCCTTGAAAAACTGACCAATCGGGTCAATGAACTACAATGCATTGTTGGCTACTACGAGTATACTACTACTTGAAAACACGTGGAATTAGTGGAAAAACTGTCAACTAATATAGTGTCTAAGACTCTCAAAATAGATGTTTTTGCTATGCGAATATGTTTATTATGAAATATATAACATAATCTTCAATTTGCATGCTCAGATTAAAAAAGTATCGTTTACGGGCTTCACATTTCGACTTTTTTTTCGCCTTTTAAAAGTAGTTGAACAGGTTTTTTTCATTGTTATGCATTGTACCTGTGCAATAATTTCACGGCGTGAAACAGTTATATTTCATATGAAGTGCATGACCACTGTCCAGTAAGAAATTTTGTTGAGCTCTTTTATACCTGTATGAGTCTTTCCAAAACATTTCTGCCTCGAAAAACACGAAAACTGGCACTGAAACACTTCTATCTGTACTGGGTGTGTTAGCTTTTTATCAGGACCTGAACTAAGTGTAAGAAGATCATAATATTCAGTTTGCTAAAAATAAATGTTATAAAAGCGGGGACGACAAATAGCTTAATATATTTTGTATAGTATCATCCATCTATAAAGTCCGTATGTCGCTAATGTTATCCAAAAATATACCTCAGAGATATTTTTATCGTTTGGCTGCTGTCCTATTGAATAATTGACGTATGTGCAATATCTCCAATTATTTAAATCCTATTGATCATAGTGGGTCCAAATTACCTATTAGGTTTTTCTAGAACGTGCTTTGTTTATAGAAATAAGAAGATGAGGTATGAGTGCCAAATGAGACATCTTTCCATCCAAGACACAATCTAGTAGAAAGTAGACACAAAAATACAGAACTTAGAGGAAAATCAATTCGGTAAGTCCAAATCGCATCAAAAACGAATGGACAAGAACTGTCATATTCCTGACTTGGTACAGGCATTTTCAAATGTAGAAAATGGTGGATTAAACCTGGTTTTATAGAGCTAACCCTCTCACTTTGTTGACAGTCTCATCAAATTCCGTTATATTTACAATGATGCGTTAACTAAACAGACACAATTAATAAAATAGTCAAAATATGGGTTCATCAGTCATCATCGTGTAACACTTTTAAAAGGAACAATTTAATAGAACACAAAATCATCTATGATCTACAAACACATTCATTTTTGTGTGTCTGACGTCAGAAAATTGTATACGTCACATAGATTTGCCGTTCAATGTACAAAAAAACAATTTAAAAATGTTCATAGGCAATGTTAGCATACAGGGTTAAAAAATCAAAAGTATGTAAGAATGAATTTCAGAAATAGACCGAGATTGAAAATAGTCCAAACGTTATATAGAATTTATAAGAATTAACAAATAGTTAATTCCACTACGCGATTGAATGATTTTGACGTTTGTGGTTCAACGTATTTTGAAATTCATAATATAAATATATGATAATGACATACAATAGAACAATATCATACTGACGGGATCTTTTAAAGTACAGAGTCACGTTATAAGAACCAAAGAAATACAAAAAGTCGCATCTACAAAACACACAACCAAAAAATGAAAGACAATACAAACTCTTAGGCCCGAGAACACAGTTATTTCGTAGTGCATTTCTTTTAGACAATAAATTCAAATTAAAAAAATCGCACCTGCTCTTTCTCAAAAAGATTTTTACAGTGTAGTGTACTACCAGTGAGACAAATAATATCAAAATTATAGAAACTTCTACCAGCTCTAACTCAAAATATTGACAATTCTGTGTTAAGGGGGTGTAAAATTCAGTTTGACAGCTTCAGACGTGCTAAAATTTGACCTTTTAGAACTGGACCAATTTACTTCTTAACATAAAGATTCAGCACCCAATTTTTTTTTACATGTAATTACATCCCCCTACTTGATATTTCATGCATTTAATATCAAGAAATAAATTGGGAAAGTGTATCAAATAAGACATGCAAGTTATACACTGTTTACACTAGGGACTATATTCGTAGACAACGAAAACCAAAGGAAAACCAAAGGACGATAACTGTGTCCTTGGACCTAATCATTGACGAGATGTATAAGTACCGAGCCACGTCAAACGGATATCACATAATTCAATTCAATAGTAAAAGTTATATTAATAATAGAACACAAACAAATGAAAGAACAATAAAACACGTTGTTAAGATGATAAACAACATCAGTACGCAGAATCTATACATCAAGACCATCGTGTATTATTTGTGAAGTTGATGCGGAATATTTATCAACAAGGTCTTGGTACCTTCCGATGAACTTTTTTAGAAAAAGGACGAGACGTTCTTAGACATACCACTGGTTCATCAACTTTCTACTAAGACACTGATGACGTTTTACAAAGTCTGAGTAGGAGCTGCAAGCTCTTGAATATCGAATAAGTTGGGAAATATATATCCCATATGGAGGTGAAGTTGGTATATTGCTACTAAGGTGGGGAAAATTTATAATTTCAAAATTAAAATCGTCTCGTTTGTCATACATTCTGGTACCGAGATGAATGTGTAAGTCAAATTCGAGATATAAGTCTAAAAATGAGGCGGAGGAATCAGTGTCTGTTGTTTCTTTAATTTCTCGTTCTGGGGGATATATTAATGGAACCCAATCAGAAAAGTTCGGATTGTTTATGGGAAAAACATCATCAATATATATCTGAAAGTGAAATTAGATAATCTGGCTTCTTTGATCCTCGTGTTTTTGACAAGTGTCTGGAGGAACTCCGATTCATATGAAAATAAGAAGAGAGTAAGCAATCATAGATTCATTGCTGAAAAGTAAGCTTTAAAGGGACCACGAATCACAAGTGCAAAACAATCCAAACAACAAAAAAAAAAAAACAACGGCCTTATTTTATATACTTAAGGAGAAGAAATGTATCTAATAAAGAAAAGAAATGCAATAGGTTTAGATCCAACACTGCAATTTTCACAAAACATATCAAAGTTCCGGCTTTGTCGCACATAAACATGGATAACATCATTAATAATAATCTTTATTGTCAAATATTTTTTCTAAACATGTTTGTGACAAACTGCAGAAAAAAAACCAGAACATACACTCATATTAATGATTTTATTAAGGTTGGCAAATCTCCGAGTCCGTTAAAAAAAATCAAAAAAATCCAATATCTCCATTAGAAGAAAAAAAAAGAACTTTGCAAAGACAAAAACAAAATGAAACTACAGTTGCTTGCTTCACTACCTTCAGAACAAGGGGAACAGTTTGAAAGTCCCGAATACTGAAATGGGTCAAAAACTTAACTTATAGATTTTGTTAACAATGTCAGCCAATAATTTAAAAAGTTTCAGTCTTGTGCAGTTTTGATGAAATATGAAAGATGATATGGGCTTCGTGCATGTTCTGTACCCGTCAAATTCTGATTAGGAAAATATAACTAAGTGTTCTACAGACGTCGGTAAATATTTCATAATTGAAAACCGAACCTTCTGAAAGACGTTTGTACATGTATACAAAAATAAGACAATGGGATATGATTGCCAACGGGACAATTATCTACTTAAGCTCAAATGAAGGGGATGAAACTAATGATATGCAACCATTATACTTTCAACAATGAGAAAAACTCATACGTATAATCGGCTAAAAATGGGCCCGCTTGATGATTATACGTTGTTGTTTCCAAAAACAAATGAATGAACACATTCTTATCGTCGATTTAAAGATGTTAAACTACTTTTTAATCATGAAAGAAGGTACACTATCATAAAAAAATTGTGAAAACCCCATCAGATATTTGACAAACTCTAAGTCTTCGCCATTGTAGCTCACCTGGCCCATAGGGCCAAGTGAGCTTTTCTCATCACTTGGCGTCCGTCGTCCGACGTCCGTCGTCGTCGGTCGTCCGTCGTCGTTAACTTTTACAAAAATCTTCTCCTCTGAAACTACTGGGCCAAATTTAACCAAACCTGTCCACAATCATCATTGGGGTATCTAGTTTTAAAAATGTGTTCGGTGACCCGGTCAACCAACCAAGATGGCCTCTATGGCTAAAAATAGAACATAGGGGGTAAAATGAAGATTTTGGCTTATAACTCTGAAACCAAAGCATTTAGAGCAAATCTGACATGGTGTAATATTGTTTATCAAGTCAAGATCTATCTGCCCTAAAAATTTTCCGACGAATCGGACAACTGGTTGTTGGATTGCTGCCCCTGAATTGGCAATGTTTAGGAAATTTTGCCTTTTTTGGGTTATTATCTTGAATATTATTATAGATAGAAATAAACTGAAAACAGCAATAATGTTCAGCAAAGTAAGATCTACAAATAAGTCAACATCACCAAAATTGTCAGTTGACTCATTCAGGAGTTATTGCCCTTTATAGTCAATTTTTAACCATTTTCTAAAATTTTAGTATTCTTTTAAAAAAATCTTCTTCTCTGAAACTACTGGACCAAATTTAACCAAACTTAGCCACAATCATCATTTGGGTATCTTGTTTTAAAAATGTGTGGCGTGACCCTGCCAACCAACCAAGATGGCCGCCATGGCTAAAAACAGTACATAGGAGCGAAATATAGATTTTGGCGTATATCTCTGAAACCAAAGCATTTAGAGCAAATCTGACAGGGGTAAATTGTTTATCAGGTCAAGATCTATCTGCCCTGAAATGTTCAGACAATCAGACAACCTGTTGTTGGGTTGCTGCCCCATAATTAGTAATTTTAAGGAATTTTTGCAGTTTTTTGTTATTATCTTGAATATTATAATAGATAGAGATAAACTGTAAACAGCAATAATGTTCAACAAAGTAAGATCTACAAATAAGTCAAACTTAACCAAAATCGTCAGTTTACCCCTTAAGGAGTTATTGCCCTTTTTAGTCTTTTCTGAACAATTTTTGTAAATTTTTAGAATATATTTTCCACTGTAATTACTGGGCCTAGTTCATTATAGATAGAGATAATTGTAGCAACAAGAATGTACAGTAAAGTAGGATCTACAAACACATCATGATCAGGCCTAAATTAAAATATTGTTTGTTTGCCCTTTTCCGACCCTATGTTTTGAAACAGGTAGGTAGGTAAAATATTTTATTTTTTTCCCCAAAAAAATAACTTGGCTCGGTATATTATTTGTCATGGGTAGGCAGGTAGGAATAATATTTTATTTTATAGATACAAACTCTGCAAAATGTTATTTGTGTCCGTTTTGTTTTTGCAAATAAGTTTTCTGGGACTATTAGTTTTAAAAAAATATCACGTAGAATGTGAAGCTAATTCATATGCACTACTATTTTGTTTTCAAATATAAAAAAAATAGAGCTGTGCCGCATATCTTCAACACGTTCATATGCCTGGAACTTTGAAGAGTTTGGAAATCAGTTTAAACTTGCACTTTTATTCTGTAATACGTACCTTGTATGCTTACCTTAAGATTTTCTGTAAAAGATAACTTTGTACTGATAAGATATGTCCGGGCAGACATACATTACTAGTAGAAAAAGTCCCTAGAGTGTTAAAAACATCGTGTGTGCCTTTGTTTCCAATAAAAATGCTACAAGACTTTAAAAAACTCTGACAATTGTCACGTATTTTACATCGCATTCATAAATGATCTGTATGGACAACTTGGCGATTTTACTGCCAGATATTCTCCACTTTACAGGGTTTTGTCACTTTTGGTTCATGTCAGATATAAATAATATAGCGGCATCGTTAACATAATCATCCTGATCTGCGGATCACAAAAGGCCATCCCTACATAGAATACAACGTCCGTTACAAATTATTTTGTACACACGTTGATAATTTTGTATCAAACGAACTTTTTTGAAAATGAACCCTGCTCTTTAAGTATAAAGGTACAGAGAAGCGTTCACATGCTGAACATCGATTTCAAACAAATGCTTTGAAACTTCAAATGCAAGTGTTCATGTCAAACGCTCAGGTGATACCAAACGGACTGGACCTTATACGTTGAAGATAAAACCCGAGAATTCCGGATAGAATAGTTTTGAGCGGGAAATACAAATATAAGATTTTCAGGCGCAACGAATTTATAGGGTCGGTCGGTAAAGGGCAAACAATCAATATTTTAATTTAAGCCTCACCAAAACTCAATTTCGTCCTGAATTTATCTGTGTCCATTGTTTAATATGCACCAAGGTGAGCGACACAGGCTCTAGAGAGCCTCTAGTTGTACGAACTCAAAATTCAAGGATCAGACATTTTTATGCCCCACCTACGATAGTAGAGGGGCATTATGTTTTCTGGTCTGTGCGTCCGTCCGTCCGTCTGTCCGTTCGTTCGTCCGTCTGTCCGTTCGTTCGTCCGTCCGTCTGTCCCGCTTCAGGTTAAAGTTTTTGGTCAAGGTAGTTTTTGATGAAGTTTAAGTCCAATCGACTTCAAACTTAGTACACATGTCCCCTATGATATGATCTTTCTAATTTTAATGCCAAATTAGAGTTTTTACCCCAATTTCACGGTCCACTGAACATGGAAAATGATAGTGCGAGTGGGGCATTCGTGTACTGAGGAAACATTCTTGTTCTTTAACTTTCTATACGAAAGTTGCTGCCCTTATAAATATTAGCACCGGCTTTTATCAACGGCTAACCTTAAACTAGTAAGTTTATCGTATGGGTAATTGTGTGTTCACTGTTGTTTCGTTGCTGTCTGGTGGACGAATACCTGAAATCTCCGTGTCAAACACCAAACATAATAATGTCATTAATGGCTATATATCGGATAATTCAAACACGTGTTTCTTCGCATAGACACAACTCTTCGTTAATCTGAGCATGGAACGAATATTTTATATCGCGAACTATAAATGTGGATACATAAAATGAAAAACTTAGCGAAAATGTTAATCCCGCATTGCACGAAAAAATGTGTTGTATTTCAGGAAATAACACGTGTTCTTTGTTGATTGTAAACACGTAGTAGTCCATTATGCATTATTTACTCATTTAATGGACTGGTCAAAAACCCAGGTAAACATAAATTGCGTCCCACGTAAATAAACAGTTACATGTGCGAGGACATTAGTATGCTAATTCATGCATTTCCATATATGGTAGAGTTCTCGACCTGTTAAAGGGGTACTAGCTACATAGAAATACAGAAAAAAAATCAAATTATGATTCTTTTCGTTTAATCATTAATAAAAGTGAAAATGTGAAAAAAAATTATACGCCATTAGCAACCAATAGGGTTCAATCTTGTCAAAATAAGCTAAGATAAACCGATGATGAACAATTCACTTGCAAGTAAATAAATCCTCATTGGATCCGTTTTCATGTGAACTTCAATTTAAACATTTAGCAAGAGATGCATTATGCATGATTGCTGCTTGTAATGTTATTAAAAGAAAAGAATGTAAACACTTACAGTGAAACAAAAGTAAATCATTTGATTGACTGATTCGATCCACAAAAAAATCATTTAAACTTAGTTTTTTAACCTTAAAATTGAAATCGAACAGACATTAAAAAAAAAATCTATTTGCAAGAGGCCCACAAATCCCTCTCGTTATGGGCAAAGTTCTGTTAGGATATATGTTAACGTTAGAATAAACTCTGCAAAGATACCAGGGAGAACTGCCAGATTTAATTCTGAGTAAGAAATTTCAGAATCAGTGTCAGAATAAGGTCAGGAGTAGAACTGTCAGAATCAATTCTAGGGTCAAACTGTTAAATCGTTTCTAGTATAGAACTGTAAGAATTGGTTCTAGTGTAGAACAATCTGAAAATGAACTAGAAAAGAACTGTTAAGAACTGTGCTATCGCTTAATTTTTCTTAATTGTTCTAGGGTAGACACACATCTGTCAGATAGTGTTTAAAAGTTGTCATGAGAACTGTTCTACATGATGTTCAGTTATTCTTACAATTGTTTCAGATTTACAAAATGGTTAGTACTGAACGCATCTGTAATAATTTGCTTGAACCCACTCACCGAAAACGTATTCAAGAAAAACTTAATTAATAGCTTCCAGATGCAGACAGTGACAATATTTTTTACATTTTTACTTCATCTGTCAGGCCTCGGAATTATTGAGATGCATTTCATTATTTCATTCATTCAGGTTTAATACCTCTGAGTATCTTCATTTATGGCATAAGATATTTTTAACATTCATTGTTTTGAACTAAGTTGACGAAGGTTATAATTTGTGTTTTGAGTCCTGTAAAGACAATCCTACTTTCACGTTTGTAGGCCCTGAAGTTATCACAAGTGTAGAAAACATCATTAGTACCAAAAATCCGACAACTTACACTTCTCATTCAAAAGAGACTGGTATTAACAAAAGCAGAACGACAGAAAATGGCGTGACCTCTACCTTAGATCCATTAACATCCGAGTTAACAACACCAATATACATCGGTTCAGTGCTAGCTGTTAGTACAATCTCAACAATTGTGATTTGTGCAGTCTTAATTATATTTCCGATTGTGTTGTTGGTAGCACACTTTACTCGACACTTTCGTGGAAGTTCTGTAATTAAAAAAAATATCGGAAAATCTAAACAGAAACCTAGAAATCCCGAAGAAACTAGTGATGAAACTACTGAATCATGTACAAACCATTATATTAGCAGCTATGTCTTGAATGGAAGAAATGTTGCACCTCTGAAAGAAACAGCGAGCGCGGATATAGGGAATAGAAATCAAGCTATCCCAAACCCAAATCGAGCAGATACCAAGAGATACTATATTGAACAGGGATTTACTTTTTACACTGGAAAGAAGATACAATATATATAGTAGTTAAACACATAATTGTACTAATAAGGCTTTTACTCTTTTGGGAAATATTAAATACAGATGTGTGTAAGTGCATTGCAGTCATTTTGAAGATCTTCACTTGCCTATAAGGTTAATTCAAACAGCTGATAAGAGATGAATGTTCTTGTTCATTGTTAATAGTGTTTAGTGGTTGATTTCATTTTCGTATTTGATTTTTCTGTGAACTTACTCAACATTTATTTTAACGAATATAAACATGTTTAATGTATGTATAAGTGCATGAAGAAAAAACATACTAATATTGATAAATTAACGACAACAGTAAATTGAGTAAGATATTCGAGTTTCTTTGTTATGCATGCTTTTCTTTGTTTTTGTAACATTTTGGCGGGAAGGTCGAATCCACAATAAAACAAAGAATTATTTATAAGAAAATAAAAACTTATTTTGAAAAAAAATCAAGTGTTTATGTTGGGATTTGAACTCAAGACCGTTAGCATATCAACCTACGACTCAAACCTCTACTACAGAACGTCTGGATACGACCTCACTGTTGTTTTAATAAACTTTAACATTGTGTTTAGGGCTCATTAAGAGTTAATACTATATAAAGTATACTATAAGGATTGTGTGGCGTTCTAATATAGATTTTATGAAGAGTAACTGTTTATTCAAATAATCTAAAAAAAAAAACTGGGATGTAAAACAGTTATCCCCTAACGGGAAGGATTGTACCTGATATTCATATGATGAAGACATAATCTTTCAATCAGTTTAATTGAGGTCTGGAGCTGGCATGTCAGTTAACTGCTAGTAGTCTGTTGTTATTTATGTATTATTGTCATTTTATTTATTTTCTTTTGTTACATCTTTTGACATCAGACTCGGACTTCTCTTGAACTGAATTTTAATGTGCGTATTGTTATTCTTTTACTTTTCTACATTGGCTAGAGGTATAGGGGGGGGGTTGAGATCTCATAAACATGTTTAACCCCGCCGCAATTTTGCGCCTGTCCCAAGTCAGGAGCCTCTGGCCTTTGTTAGTCTTGTATGATTTTAATTTTTAGTTTCTTGTGTATAATTCGGAGTTTAGTATGACGTCCATTATCACTGTACTATTATGCATATTTTAGGGGCCAGCTGAAGGACACCTACGGGTGCGGGAATTCTCGCTACATTGAAGACCCATTGGTTGCCTTCGGCTGTTGTTTGCTCTATGGTCGGGTGGTTGTCGCTTTGACATATTCACCATTTCCTTTCTCAATTTTATCCTATTCGGACTTTATGTGTCAGGTTAAGATCAACCGCTGGCCCTTGACTATCTAGATGATCTTACACTGACACACCATGTCTTCATTGTATAACTATAACATATAGACCCCTTAGACAATTGTTGAAATGACAAAGCTAGCAAGTCTTAGTTCTACATCCTCTATAATCACCCAAAATACCATCCACTGTTTTCTTTCTATCATGGATGCAGAAGCCATTGAACGGCTTACAAGCTGTAAAATTAGCTCTTGAAATTTGAACAGACGTTCAAATATAATTGATCGGAGAAAGACTATGATAGTTCTAAATTTTCTATTGCAATTTCAATCTACCATCTCCTAAATTTGACAATGATTTTACCGACTAAATATTTGTTAATGTATTCACAACAACAAGATTTTAGAGGTAATTAAAACGACAATTAGAAACAAATAGTTTTTGTATGTATGTTGCTGTCCTAAGTCAGGAGCCTGTAATGCAGTGGTTGTCGTTTGTTTATAAGTTAAATATTTGTTTTTCGTTATTTTTTTTTGTATATACATTAGGCCATTAGTTTTCTCGTTTGAATTATTTTACATTGTCATTTCGGAGACTTTTATAGCTGACTTTTCCGAATAGGCTTTGCTCATTCGTGAAGGCCATGGTGTGACCTATAGTTGTTAATGTCTGTATCATTTGGTTTCTTTTGGAGAATCATTGGCAATTATACCACATCTTCTTTTTTATAGTTAAGCATAAGTATTGTATCTTAATTTTTATTGTGAAATTAAGACGGAGTGTTGATTGGCATTTCTGGTGATGCATGCATATCAGAGAACTATTTGCCTTTCGACGTTACAGGTCTTGCTCCTTTGGAGCTCATGCGAATCATTCAGGTTGTATTCGTTACTCTGAATTGTATTTTCTTAGTACATTGATAGGATTAAGATATTCATCACAATTTGTTGTCTACATTTATCTCTTTTGTCTTTATTTCTACTTTTCAAACCCTCATTATAAAGAAATATTGGATCGATGATATACGATGCAAGCTTGGGGAATTTCTTATAGATTATATAATTAAAGAGTCTCAAAGAACACTTTTCAAACTAACCATATATCTTTCGGTTTAGAAAGGAATGCAATAACTGACTTACCTAAGATTATTGGACATTGTGGAATATTGAAGTCACAGGAGTTTCTTCCAGCGATACTTTAAGCCAATATATGAATGTTTAAGGGTTATTTTCCATAAACAATTCTTTAAATCCATACTCGCACTTAAATCAATTTAAAATGTTGCATTTCAGTATTGCCGAGACTGTGCAATAAAAAAAAAACGCCAGGTCACTTCAATTTGATTACGCAACGTTTTTTGCGAGAAATGTTGACAGCCGAGACGTACACTGCCAGTCAAGTCATCGAACGACCTGACTGACAGCTTCGCGCAATTAAATTTACACTGAAATACCAAAGATTCGACTGCAGACGAATCCTTTTAAGCCGAAGTTTAACAGCATAATTGCCACAACACACTATAATTAGAGGGACTGTTCCACACTGGGACAGAGACCAAATCAGAAGTTACAAATCAAAACACAAAACATGACCAACTTAACTGGTTTGCTGTTCTGTCAATCATTGATGCGTTTGTTAAAGACAGCCATTTCCTTCTCTGAGTAATTGCCCAATTGTAATCCAAATTAATTTAATTTTGCAGAAACAACGATAGATAGATTTCAATAATAGATAGTAAAGAGTTCAGCAAAATACATTTTGCAAGAACTACAAATTGGCAATTGATCATTGAAAGGGGTTATTGCTCTTGAAAGTTGATTGTATTCCAATTTTTAAATTTTTTGCACAAATATTTTATGAATAATAGAGAGAAAAATTAAAAAAATTTAAAAATAAATGACTAGCACATAAGATTTATAAGTTAGTCATCATGGCCGAAACTTTCCACTGACTCCATATAGAAGTTAGTTATCTTAAATTATGAGTTTTATCCATTTTCGAGTGTTTTTCAAAAGTTATAGTAATAATTAATAGTAGCAAAAATATATAAACAAATAAGATAGAAATAAGTCAACATGGTTAAAATGTAAAATGATAGAACATTATTTATGGCATAAACTGCAATTAAGTGGTGTTTTTTTTTTTTTATCTTAAAACTTTAACATATTCAATAGATAAGTATAAACAGTAAAGATTGTCAGCATTACGTAAACTACGAAAATGCCACTTAATAAACTCTTCAATTAAGCAAATATAAGATTGCTCCTCACAAGGGAGCTATTAAACCAAGAGTACCAAATATTGAGATTGCAATCATCCCTTCGAAAATTTTACGGTCGCCATCACGTATTGGTTGACCGTTACGGAATAACCGTTTTTATAGAGAATGTCGAATATGTTTCTTATGTAGTAACTACAATACCCTTTCCCTTTTTCACGGATGTGACCTACCAAATTAGACTTTTTACAAGATTTGTAATAACATCAGCAACACGACGGGTGCTACATTTGGAGAAAGATCTGCTTACCCTTCCGGAGCACCTGAGATCACCCCCAGTTTTGGGTGGAGTTCGTGTTGCTTAGTCTTTAGTTTTTTATGTTGTGTCTTCTGTACTATAATTTGTCTGTTTGTCTTTGTTTAGCCATGGCTTTGTCAGTTAATTTTCAATCTATGAGATTAACTGTCCCTCTGGTATCTTTTGTCCCTCCTTTGAAATTTCAATAAAGTAAATAAATACAATAAATTTCATAATTATTACAAGGTAAGCGTTACAGGCTCTAAGTAGCTCTTGTTTTTTTCTAAAATTTCAAACATTCTTTCATATGTTTTTCTTTTTTAAAGATAAATTATAACTACAGTGGAGATCACCTCTAACCTCTCATTAAATCTGTCAGAACCTGTCAGGAGAACTGTTCTAGGACAGTACGTAGAACTGTTAGCCTGACACCTTTTAGTCAGTTCTAGCTAAAACAGTTCTAACCTAGGACTGATTTGGTCAGTTCTACCTAGAACCGATTTAGACAGTTCTACCTAGAACTGATCCTGACAGTTCTACCCTAGAACAGTTTTAGACAGTTCTAGCTAGATCTGACCAAATCTTTAGTCAGTTCTACTTCTTGAACAGTTCTACGGTTAGAATTGATTTCAAATTCTACGGCTAGAATTGATTTATAAATTCTACGGCCAGAATTGATTTATAAATTCTACGGCTAAAATTGATTTATAAATTCTACGGCTAGATTTATAAGTTTTAAGAAATTTTTGTCTAAATATAAAGGCTTCGGCAAAATATCGATTAATTAATATTATATAGAGTTTTGCTATTTTGCCGGTTTTATTTCAGATTTATAATCGGCAAGAGAACATGTTTAACCCCGCCATATTCTGCATGTATGTGCCTGTTCCAAGTCAGGAGCCCGTAATTCAGTGATTTTCCTTTGTTGATGTGTTACATAAATTATTTGTTTTTCTTTCAATTTTTTGTACATAAATTAGGCAGTCAGTATTATAGGGGGGAGGTATTATTATTTGAATTGTTTTACATTTGTTATTCCGGGAGTCAGGATGGCTCGTTTTCACATAACAAAATTATCTGACCTCATTAACCAAATGTAATATCTGTTTACGAGTAGTTTTCACACCTGGACGGACCTGTTTAACAAAAATCTTTTAACCGCATCAATCTAAACTGACATTATTTGCTCTTTCTTTCTGAAAATCTATATACATGTAGCTGCACAGTACTTCAGTTTTAATTTTAGGTAAAGAGGGACTGTAATATGTATACAAGTTACAGCAATATTGGAAAACAATTGTGTTCGCATCAATTTATAGTGCCAGCATGCAGGGGCAGATCCAGCCATTTTAAAGGGGGGGTTCCAACCATGAGTAAAGGGGGTTCCAACTTTATCCTCCCATTCAAATGCATTGATCGTAAAAAAAGGGGGGTTCCAACTCCTGGATCTCCCCTCTTGATCCGCCAATGAGCATGTCCTCTTTTTATTCAAAATATTGAATCATAAACAAATATCAGTACTTAGTTTTCATACTTCAGACTGAGTCGTGTAATAAAATCTTTTGACCGCATCAACCAAAACTTACCATATTTGATTTTTTTTATGTAAATCTAAAAGCCTCACAGTAATTCAGTTATAATTTTAGGTCAAGAGAGACTGTAGTATATAAATAACTGCAATATTGGAAATCAATGACCACAATTTTTTTTCTCGCATCAATTGAGAGTGCCAGCATTTCCTATTTTTATTCAAAATATCGCATCAGAAAAAAATATCAGTAGTTTTCATACCTCAGACTGACTCATGTAACAAAATTATTTGTCTGCATCAATCAAAACTGACCATATTTGACAGCATCAACCGAAACTGACCATATTTGACCGCATCAACTGAAACTGACCATATTTGCTCTTTTTCATGTAACTCTTATAGTCGCATAGTAAATCTGTAATATTTTTATTTAAGGATGGATTGTAAAATCATGAAAATACAAATGATAGAAATATTGGAACACAATGCTACCTAATTTCATTTGCATCAATTTAGAGTGCCAGCATGTCCTCTTTTTATTCAAAATATTGCATCATAAACAAATATCAGTAGTTTTCATACCTCAGACTGACTGGTATAACAACATTTTTTGTCCGCATCAACCATAACTGACCATATTTGCACTTTGTAATGTACATGATGTCAATCTTAATAAAATCATTGAATAACCCATATTTCAGCCAATACTTACATCTCATATATCCAAGTGAACTTGAAATTAAGGATACCACTGATACTAGAAGGACTGCTTCATACCTTGATCTTTTCCTCAATATTGACGTAGATGGACGACTTCACACGAAAATCTATGATAAACGGGACGATTTCAACTTCCCAATTATCAATTTCCCATTTCTCAGCAGTAACATACCCTCTGCCCCTTCGTATGGTGTTTACATATCACAATTGATACGTTATTCTCGTGCTTGTTCACACTATACGGACTTCATATACAGGAGTGTGCTCCTTACGCAGAAACTGCTCCAACAAAGTTATGAGGAGGACAGATTAAAATTGACACTCCGTAAATTTTATGGACACCATCATGATTTGGTGGATCCATACGATGTTTCGTTGACCAAACTAGCTAAGGACATTTTTACCACATGGTAGATTGTGTTTTGTCATAATGTCGTCTAATCTTTTAATTACCAAACGTGACTTATTCCCGATTGTGACTGTTTTGCCGAGTGTGAACTCGCATTTCTATAAGACGTGGTACGGTACTTATCCATCCCAAATTCATGTATTTAGTTTAAATGTTTAATGTTATATTTGTAATTCTCATCGGATTTTGTCAAATGTGTTGACGTCTTTTCTATTATATTTATGTGTTATGGTAAAGAAAATTAATCACCGCCTTCATTTATCAGATTTGATTTCGTTCAAAGTAATCAGTACGATATTTTACGTTTGAAGTTAGATTCATAACAAACCTGACATAGTTTTATAATATAGTTAATTGCTACCTCAGTTTTATATTAATAAGAATTAAAATGTGCTTTGTTATTAAATGCAATATCAGTATTTAGTTCAAATATATAATCTTAAATTAATCCTAATTCTATCTTATTCATTCTTATGTGACGTCATTTTTCATTTTTTGATGCTCTGTATTACTAATTCAAATGACGTCATTTTTTCGTCATTTTTCAGTTTCAAATAGGACGTCACTTGGCGTAGAGGTTTAAACGTATTCGGATGTGTCTACTTTTGTGTTTCAAATGTCTGGTTATGTAAATGTATTTCAGTTGTTTCCTGTAATTAGTTAATACTTCAGCTTTATCATGTACATCTTTTGTATATTCATTTTATTAAATTTACTGTTTGCAAAAGTATAAATTACTCTAAATTATAGGGATTTTCTGGTAACTTAACAGAAAACCCTTGCCGTTTTTGGCACAACCTTTTTGATCTTTTGGTCCTCGATGCTGTTCAACTTTGTACTCGTTTCGGCTTTCAAACTTTTGTATCTGTGCGTCACACATAGGTCTTGTGTGGACAAAATACACTTCTGACGTATAAAAATTTTGAACTTATTGCCTTTTGTTGGCTGTTGTTCGTGTGATTCTTTGTCAATTGTGTTCTCCAATTTATTTATATTGTAGTCCTGTGTTGTCATTTTGATGTTATATTTCATATGGCCATAAAAGTGCGAGGTTTGGCATGCCACAAAACCAGGTTCAACCCACCATTTTTTCCTTTAAAAATGCCCTGTACCAAGTCAGGAATATGGTCATTGTTATATTATAGTTCGTTTCTGTGTGTATTACATTATAACGTTGTGTCGTTTGTTTTCTCTTATTTTTGAGTGTAAATTCACATTGCGATAAGACGTGTCACGGTACTTGTCTATCCCAAATTCATGTATTTGGTTTTGATGTTATATATATATGTTATATTTGTTATTCTCGTGGGATTTTGTCTATGTGTGTTACATTTTAGTGTTATGTCGTTGTTCTCCTCGTATATTTAATGCGTTTCCCTCGGTTTTAGTTTGTTATCCCGATTTTGTTTTTTGTCCATGGATTTATGAGTTTTGAACAGCGGTATACCACTGTTGCCTTTATTTAATAGCCGCAAAGTAAATGACTTATATTTTTATATCAGGATGGATTGTTCAATATAAATGAAAGCAATATTGGAAAACAAAATTATGCTCACATCAGTTTATAGTGCCAGCATGTCCTCTTTTTAATAAAAGTTTTGAATCGTAAACTAATTTCAGTAGTTTTGATATCTCAGACTGACTCATGAATATAACAAAATTATTTGTCCGCATCAACCAAAACTGACCATATTTGACAGCATCAACCAAAACTGACCATATGTGACAGCATCAACTAAAACTGACCATATTTACACTTTGTTATGTAAATCTTAATATATATATATAGCCGCATACTAAATCACTTATAGTTATACATATTACGATGGATTGTATAATTCAAATGACAGCAATATCAATGGATATTGGAACACACTGGCTACAAAAAAATTTCCACATCAATTTAGACAATGTTAGAGTATCAGCAGGTCCTCTTTTTATTCAAAATATTGAATTGTAAACAAATTTCAGTAGTTTCGATATATCAGACTGAGTCGTTTTAACAAAATTAGTTGACCGCATCAACCAAAAATGAACTTATTTACACTTTATCATGTAAACATGGTAAATATATATCGCCTCATTGTAAACCAATACTATTTCTATGTGAGGACCGATCGTATGATAAAAATGGCACCAACTTTGGCACACAATACACCTGATTGCTAATCCCGGCTGACCCGGCCTCTCGAACTTTTGAAGCATACAACAATCACTTTTCCATTGTAGCGTCAGATATTTTGTTTTATGGCGTCAAAATTTTAGGGGAACCTGTGTAATATCCAGTAATGGCAGACAAATAGCGACAAGGTGTATTTATACCATATCTAAATATTTAGCGCGCTGTTATTTCCTCTCTGTATCCATAATAATGAACCCTCACTATAGTCAGTAACTTTTTAAGTCAGTAGTTCATTGTAGTTTGTGATGTTTTTAACGGCATCATCCAACACTCACATGACTGATTCATATGCTTTATTTTAAAATAAAAAGTACATGTATGGGAAGTTCTCTTCTTGGAATAGTATACTGTTAATATAATTTGAAGAAGACAAAGAAAAATGCATGATTTTTTATTTAGCTGAACGTCCAGGGGCAAATGTTTCATTCATGTTCAGATCGAGTATATTTTTCTGAGTTCCAGACTCCCAGATATCATTTATATTCGTTATGGATAAGTCTGGCTAAATTGAGGAGATGGTGCAAATGTACAGTTTTTTTACGTTATACAACACTTTTTTCATGAATATCCCATAATTCATCCACTGCACAATTTTCGTTTGAACATTTGTCAACACAGAATCTTAAATGAATGTAAATCCAAGGCAAACAAGTAAATTAAGATTAAAATTCCATGAATTAAATGCAGAGTTATATTTATGAAGAGACTGTTAAAAACGGGGAACGAAGAAACGTAAACAATGATGTTTCCGTATGCAATCTTATAAAAATATTTCTCCGATGAGTAGGATAACCTTCTATTCACTTCGATATTTGTACATGTAGCGTTTGATCAGTAAAAAATATAGAAAATCTGCTATTATATAGCAAAGTAATTGGAAGTGATTTATTTCTTCTAAATTCTAAAGTGCCCTTACTGCAGTGACGTCATTTAGAACTGTTCTACAGTCCTGACTGATTTAGTCAGTTCTGCTGACAGTTTCACTCTTTTGGTCTTTTGGAAAATGTTGTTTGTGCTGTATTTAGACCCTTCTACAACGAAATTTGTATTACATGCACACGTATAAAAATTGCGGTTTTTATCCAACGCAATCATAGGTTTGAACGTAGTTTTCAATTTAGACTTGTTTGTATGTATATATATATATATATATATATATATATATATAAGATCTAACATTGTTGGGTTGATGTTTAGACGAGTTGTATATATATATATGTATTAAATTAATATTAAGATCCATTTAAATTCCCTCTGAAGACACCGCAAAACAAAGTCTGGGGCAGCTCAAAGGACATTTGAAAAGAAGGGGATATAAAAACAAAAACATCAAAAATAGTTTTCGAAAAGCGGAATCCATCCCTAGAAGCAGTCTGCTAACTTACAAAGAAAAAAAGAAAAGTAAAAGAATCCCATGTGTGCTCACTTACCATCCATGCCTGAGAAATAGTTTCAAGACCATTCGTCATCATTGGACGGCAATCGAGAAACATTCCAAGTTATCCAAAACATTTCCTGAGCCTCCTATGATTGCCTTCAAACAACCTAACAGCCTGAGAAATATACTTGTCCTTGCTGACCTTTCCAAACCTAACCATACTGTAGGTAATTGCCAGCCTTGTGGGGATAAGCGCTGCAAATGTTGCAACCAATTGCAGCCTTCATCAACATTTCACAGTAAGACCACAGAAAAGACATACAAGATCTTCTGCAATGTCAACTGCAAAAGCTCAAACGTAATTTACGTTCTTGAGTGTCCTAGATGTGGTCTCCAATATGTTGGTGAATCTATGCAGTCTTTTTACAAACGCCTTAATGGCCACAGGAGTGACCTCGCAAAAAAAACGTATATTCTGGTCAGCCAACACTTCAGGTTACCAGATCACAACCTGAAAGATTTTGATCACATGAAGATCCTTGTGATCGAACAGGATTGTACATGGCAAAATAGGCAAAGAGAGAATCGGGAGAAGTTTTGGATAAAAACACTGGGTGTCCTCCATCCAGACGGAATCAGTAGAAAGAAATAATTAAATTTACAGTCTAGTGTTTATATTATTATATTCAGGATTTTGGATTAAAATCAATCGACCAAAACTGACCTGTATTATTACTGATCTATGTTTACACCTTATACATTATATATCAGTATTGTTAAAACTTTTGCACCGAAGAAGGCCATTTGTTGAGCCGAAATATTTGAAATTATTGCATGATTTATATCATCTGTTCAGTTTTTCCATCTTTGTGCGATGATATTCAACACTTTTTAGTGTTTTGTTTTCCATCTATTTATCGGTATTGTTACACAATCTTTTAGACTCATATATTTTTTCCTGTTTGTGTAGTATTGTCAATTTTGATGATCCAATACCTATTAAGTTTACTGGTTGGTAGATTCTTTTAGACTCTATATCGATTTATGATCACTAACACACTGTGTAATGAAGTTATCTCACAGACTATCGTATTTGTGGAATTTTGACCAGTGACCCATCAAGGTGATTAATTCTTCAATATAACAAACTTACTTCTATTGGTCCACACAAAACAAAATACAAACGATAACAACTTGTTAGCTTTAATGTGTTTTATGAATTTATTTAATTGTATAAGCTAAATAATATAGAGTTAATAATTGGCTTTTTCTGTATTGGCCCAGTTATAGATCAGAGGTATATAGAGGTATATAATGTAAGCTGTACTGGGCCCGATACTCGCGAAGAGTCGAGGGCCAAAACAGAACTGTTACAACCATTTCATATCACTTTTATTCAATGATTAATTATTTAATTATAATAAGAAACTAATCGTAAGTATCTGCTATGCGGGATAAGGGGGTAAAGGCAGACTGAGGCAGTTGCCTCTTCTCTCTCTCTGAAGGTTTATTCTGTCGCTCTGTTGTGTTATATTTCTGTATTTACTATAATAATATTAACTACGACAATTTAGGGGAATGTCGTTCACGTTCTTTCGGGGCCTCCTAGTGAATAAAAGATGTCTATATATGTTTATTTCGAGTCCAACCATAAGAGTAATCTGATCAAATACATTAATATGAAATAAAAGAGTTTGATTCTTAAAATGAACTTGAATTAACAATTATCAAAATACTTTAGTAATTAACTAAAATAGTGTATCATGATAGTAATGGCAACTTTAATAAAGAAAGATTTCGGTTATAAAGTTGTTACTTTAAAACATTGCTATGGTTACGTTTAATTTTTCACTTTACAAAAAAAGTTTACGAACCTTGTGAATAAAACAAAAATGTCTATATGTTTATTTCGAGTCCAACCATAAGAATGATGTTTGGTCACTTAGGATTTTTTATTTTAAATACTTAGAACACGTGCTGGTTGGCCTTGTTTTATTCACCAATCAAAATGCTTTTTAGAATAATTGGTTTTATAAGAACAGTTTTAATTGGTTAGATCTCTTTTAGCTAATTCACATTTTTACATAATTTGGGGTTACTATTTTTAATTACTAAATACCTTGTTTTTACGACCATTAGGGAAATCTGATTATTTGGTTAGATATAATTTTAGGTGAACAATAGAAAGGAATTAGATATATTTGCTAAAGGAAATACTTCTAAGAGTTCAGCTGTCAAACCTTATTTATATCTCTAAGTGTCAAATAGGAAGAATTTCTCATCAAATACTTATATAGTAAAAGTTACATAACATTTTAGACTTTCTTATTATATCTTTTTTTTTTACAAAAAGCTTTACACAAGAATAAGTAATTTTCTACAATTACATTGGAGATTCACTTAGTTTTATATGAAATATTAAAATGTATTTCTTTAAATATTTAACCTCAATTTACCTTCATTACATATCACTTTTGTTCGAAGAAATTGAGTCATTTCCTCTCTCTGTATACTTTGCTCTGACTCCAGAATTACTGCAAGTTATACCCTCATTTTCTGTTTTATTACTTTAGTCGGATTTGTTGTTTGTTTTACAGTGGATAGTTTACTAAAACAATTTGATTACAGTTAAAATTTTAAATGAGACAGTTTAACCATTCTTACTCTTGGATCGTCTGCGTTTTGATAATGATTAATCAACGAACATAAAACAGTAATAATAATAGAAAGTGAGTGTGAAAGAAAGAAAGAAAACAAAATTGATTGATAATAGGGGTAAATTAAATTGCATGTACGTGTGTCTATAACGTGCAAAAAAAATAGATAAACTCATCTAATATACCAGTATGAAAATTGTGTACGTCAGACGCGCGTTTCGTCTATAAAAAGTTCATCAGTGACGCTCGAAGAAAACCAATAAAAAGGCTAAATAAAGAACAAAGTTGAAGAGCACTGAGAACCCAACATTACAATTTCGGTAATTTACTCCTGGGTAGAAAATCCTTAGTGTTTCGAAACAAATAGAATCAGTTAATTTATAATTATGACCGTATCAATACGAAATAAAATTTCTGACAACTTGCATGATGAATACCCTCGTGCAGAAACCTCTACCAGCAGTGGCATCGACTATATTACTCGTGTACAAATTCCAAAAATTATAGTTTGTAGTTCTATCATCTACAAATAAAGGAATTTAATAGCTACTTTCAGTTATAAAAATCCTTTCTGGAATCTACCATTCTAAACGTATATTATTCCTATGCAATTATCATTGAAATAGAGGAGTAAAATGGACTACTTTTGGTGTACAAATGCCACTTTCAGTTTATCATGCTCGCTTACATTAGATCGATACGAAAAATATATGGTTTCTGTACATACTTTTGTCTTGAATAAAGGAAACATATCGCTACTTCTGTTTAACAATATGTCACTTCCTTTATCAAGGTACGTTGTCTTACCTATTGCAAAAAAAAAAAAAAAACAAAAAAAAAACAATATAAACACGCAACTGCACCTCTTTAGTTCAGATTGTATAGATCTTCCTGGTCAATGTGCATATCTACCGAATTCTGAAGATTCACGATAACAAGAGATAGCAGTTTGGAGAATACTCTGTTCTTCAATCTTTGCTTTTGGCAAGTAAGCCAAACCAAAGAAATGTGTCAGCCATTTTCAAAAATCCGAATCTCTGTCCTTGTAATCAACACTAAGTTATATCGGCTGAATTTTACGCCGCCAACTTTGTCATTACTGAAACTTGCAACAACTGATTGTAGCAGTATGAATTGCACATTCAAAGGTAAATTTCCGGAAAAGTAATAAACACAAATCCTGGAAACGGATTTTTTAAGTTTCCGGAAACGTAGTATTGGAACTTTGAATACACCCCATTTTGCGAAACAAAGACGAGGTTTCAGAGTGGAAAAATAGCAGGCAGTTGAAAAACAAAGTCAGTACCATTTCACAGAAAATGTAATAAACACATAAAAAGCAAGACATCAATCAGGTCTACATGAACATGTACGTATCCATGATTTTTAAGAATTATAGATGCAAGTAGCAAGGCATTCAAATGGATAAAACCAGAGGCGGCACATATTTCTTAAAGTGCAGTTAAATTAAAACAGATTTTTATCATTATCGTATCACCTGGGAGAAAATATTATTTTCACTCTCTTTTTTTTATCATTTAAACAGGATATTTTATTCTTAAAACACTGTCATTTCTGCTGCTTTCTTTTATCCGCTTTTGATAGTTTCTGAATAAATGTTTTGTTAGTTGACGCGTTTATTTAAGTATCAATCGTTGAAAGAATATTCAAAATTAACTAATAACAAAACAAAAACAATTTAATCAAATTTGTCAAATACAAGTACAAAAACAAAAAGGAAACTTAATCTCAATTATGAACAGGTAGACGAATACTCATTCTACATTTTAATTATAATTAGATTGGATAAAAATCTGTTGAGTCATTGTAGCAAAAAAAAATATTATTTAAAAAAGTTATGGTTTTGTATGAGATATTTGCGACATTAGGCACTACATGTCAAGTTATATACAGAAGGAACGTCAAAACGAGTAAAAAAGCACGATGTGACATTATGACTAGACAAAAGTAGTCGCCGACTGTGTCGTTAATACGTTCGACATGTAGTCGAAAACTGGTTCAAATAAATCCCTGAAATAGAAATTGCATGTTGTATAGTATTTTTTGTGCTATTACAAATTAGAATTTCCACCCCTCCAAAACTGTATTATATGACTAATCATACTTGTAGCAAAAATGTATAAAATAAAACGGTGTTTGTGACATTTTGACTAGACACAAACAAAAAGTTTGCATTTATTTTCCTTTGAATATTTTCCCTTAAAACTTCCACATATTTTTTTTCGTACACTTAAAAATATCTTTCCACGTTTAATTAAAATTCAGATCGGAGAAAAGACTGCAAATGCCTAATGTTTTTTATAAGACACTAAAAAAAATACGCCGAAACGTCAAAAAACAGCGAGTGTGACCTTTCAACGGATATAATAAAATGAACAATTTTGGACATAATTTAAACAATATTTACTAATGGAAGACAAAGAAAGTTTAACATTTATTGTATAATTTGGACACCGGAAGGGTGGACATGTTAATTGTAATTTTGGTCTGCAGCATTCGTTCGAATTTAGAAGACCTTTTTACAAAATGAGAGATTTGGAGTTTTGTGACAGAAATACAAAAATCAAATGATCCTAAATTCTGCCACGATCTTTTAAACTGTGGTAATAAAACCTTTTTATTTTTTTCTCTTGTAATATACGGAATAAATTGATATATTATTTTAGGAATAAAATATTTGAATTACTTTTTAATATCACTCTTAACTTCTCACATGTCCATACTTTTTTCTATTCTCGGCTTGGCCACAAAACAAAGTGAACTTTTCGTACTGGTCAGACGCGTCCAGTTAACGATGACGTCATAAATAAAACATACATTTTTAATACAACTTTTTTTTAATGATATTAAGCAATGACACGAATAGCTTCAAAGCAACGCTGGTCTAATGTCGCGGTGTTACTTGTCCACACGCAAAAATCAGAATTTTTAGGAATCATTTGAGTTACAAGAAGAAAAAAGTAATGATTTTAAGACATATTTCATTTCTATTTTTAATTACGTACATTTTGATAGATACATTTATATAGTTATTAATTCCGAAACTTCGAACAAATGCTATAAAGACGAACTAGAACGCAAAACGTCGTATTATCACCAATAGCGGCTTTTGGAAATTTGAATATATTAAACTAAAACCTAAAGACGACGAAAAGATTTGTCCACCAAACACTACATAGTCTATGTACAAAAGGGCACATATTTTTATTTTGAAGAAAGTTTCCCAAAGAAACTGTACATCTTTCTGGTATTATATATGGTTAAAACATGTCCAAGAATTTTGTAATATCCCGGGACTTATATCTTTTTTTTATTTCAAGTAGGTGGCCCCCTTCTTTTAAAGTTGTTAAAAAAATAATAAATTTTCCCCCTTTTAAGTTAAAAATAAAGTTCTTTCTTTTAAAAGTAAATGTTAAGTGTTTATTCATTACAGTGTAGACTCTAAGATAAGTTTGGGAGAATAATCATAGACAACAATTGGACAAACCCATCTCATTTAGGGGGGGGGGGGGGATTTTAAACGAAATATATATATAAATATGTTACTTCGCAACAATTTGTCCGCATATAGGTGAATTGTACTAGTCTTGATTTTAGGCTTCTTGTCGTGTACAAATGAACATTGTCTACTTTGAAATCTTTCGGCCTTTTTAGTTTGAAAATCGGAAGCGTAACCGTAGTATAAATGCTTATAATGATGTCATATAAAATGACTGAAAATCGTAAAAAAGCAAGATTCAAATAAAAAAAACATACGCAAGAAGATATTGTTCATGAATTGTCTGCATATAGGGAAACACCTTGTAGGTTGAAATTTAAAGTTAAATAACTTTAAACTTACCTGCTATCTTAAGTTTTCGGTCAAATTCTTTTAAAATATGATGATTTCAACCTTCCCATTTCGTAAAAAGTCAAATTTTAAGCATTTTCCGTTAGAATTGCACAACATTTTTGTAAATATCTGCCAGTGAAAGTTTTTAAAGACACATTAGTTTAAGATCCATGACGGAAAAGGACCGGATTATCCACATTTTTAAGATATTTATATATTCAATCATAAACTAAGGAAAGTAATTTAATCAAGAGGGCAAAAGTCACGTGGTGCAAATCATTTGAATAAAGTACCTCTGATTTTGCCATATGTTATAATGCAACTTTTATTTACGAAGAGAGACTGTTCTACTGATTCCAAATTCTCATCATCCCAAGGATGAATAAAGTATAAAAGTATGTTAACTTTTTTTATAAATCCATTTTACCGATCAATAGAAGAAAAGTGGTTTCACTAAAATTACTGTTCGGAACAAATCCAGCATTATTCGGTTCACACGTTAATCAACAAAACCACAACCTTATACAGTTATCAATACCTTTTTATTTGTGTAGTTCTGTATGTTTCTATTATTTTAGGTGCACTTACCATTTTACAATTGGGAAGTAATGACTTGGAATCTACAACATACACTCTAAAATGTGAAATTCCAGGTTTTGATACTGGTAACCAAGCAACATGGAGTAAAGGAAATGAAACTGTTGCAATATTTGTGAACGGTGTCAATACCGTGCCACCTGAATCACCATATAGTCATAGATTTGATAGTTCTGCGATATATGTGGATTTCAGTACATTGGAAAAAGTTGAGCATGACATAAAATGGACATGCGCATATACACAAAGAACAGACGTGCATTTTATAGTTCAAGTTGATTCTACGGGTAAGTAGTCGTTGTCCTTAATATTTATCTATGATTAGAATAATATACTGACTAATTTTAAAAACGGAACACTAGATTATTCTTTGTATTCCCATTTAAAAATAGTAAAAATAAATTTATAAACCTATTTTTTTTTATCTCATTTCTGTTATGTCATAGCATTCGGCGAATAGCTTAACAGTGAACGTTGCGGCTGCAAACATATCTTGCGAAATTATATTAGTATATACTTTTAAGGTGGTATGAGTGTCTTCCTCCATCTTGGATTGTAAAAAACAGAGAATCAAAGGTCCAGATTTTCCATCAAGTTAGCAAAATTTGATGCAGGAATGCAGATGTTTAATGTACATTTTCATTTAAAAGTACTAATTTATAAGAATATAACTTCTAAATATTGATATTTTTGCAAATGTTAATCAGGGCCCCGCCAAAGGCGGGTCGCCCTATAGTGATCAGTCTGTCCGTCCGTCCGTCCGTAACACTTTGTAATAACTTTGTGTCCGCTCCATATCTAGAGAACCATTATGATTTCATACTTTATACTTTACATGTTTATTAACCACCACCAGAGGGCGTGTCATGATGTATGTACAACTTCCTAGGTCAAAGGTCAAGGTAAAAAAACTTTGGTTTCAGTTGACAACCCTGTGTCCTGTGGTGAAGATCGTGTCCGCGCTATATCTTGAGAACCGTTATGATTTCAAAGTTTATACTTGACATATACATGTATATGAACCAACACCAGAGGGTGTGTCATGATTTATGAACGACTGCCTAGGGCAAAGTTCAAGGTCAAAAACTTTGGTTTCAGTTGACAACCCCATGTCCTATGGTAAAGATTGTGTCCGCTCTATATCTTGAGAACCGTTATCATTTTAAAGTTTATACCTGACATGTATATAAACCAATATCAGAGGGTATGTCATAATTTATGTACAACTTCCTAGGTCAAAGGTCAAGGTCAAAAACTTTGGTTTCAGTTGACAACCCCATGTCCTATGGTAAAGATCGTGTCCGCTCTATATCTTGAGAACCGTTATCATTTCAAAGTTTATACTTGACATGTTTAAAAACCAACACCAAAGGGTGTGTTATAATTTATTTACAACTTCCTAGGTCAAAGGTCAAGGTCAAAAACTTTGATTTCAGTTGACAAACCCATGTCCTATGGTAAAAATACAATTTTTTAATGCACATTATTCACAGCGGGGCCCACAGAGATTGCTCCCATCTAAATGATATCTAGTTTTTTTTTTGGTTGTTTTTTTTTTTTTTTTTAAATAGGCATTTTAAGGGGAGGTTACTCTAAAAAAGTGCATTTTCTGAAGGATTCTGTATGGAATTTTCCTATTTTGTATTTTAGCCGGAAAAAACGTACGATGACTCTATCTTTTCTTTTGATATTCTCAAAGCAGTGTCTGAAAACTATCTTTTCCTGAAGTATTTAACAATTCTATCATTTTGTTTAGTTTCTAATCACAAAATGGTGTTTTTTCCTGTATAATCCATACAAAATGTGTCATTTTGTCCCGTCCTGTAGCTTGAGAAAATGCGCGGTGACCTATCATTTTTATTATATTTTTCAACATGTATCAATAGATACAACGTTTTGGCAAAGTATGAACAAATTCTATCATTTTTATTTCAGACTCCCATACCACCTTAAGTTACATATATTACAAACAATTCTATTGATTTGCATTGCTCAAGGTCGGCAACATTTATTATATGATTCAAGTGTAGGCATGGATTAAAAGAATTGTTTCACGAAAACAAAATAAAAAAAAGATTATTGGGGTTTCCAATTTTGCTTAAAGATATTCCTTCGACTTCAACAATTCGGTGTTACTTATTACAATTAAAATTCCGAATGTGTTCATTTACCTAAGACAAGTCAGGTATTGAATTTTTTTTCGAATATCCGAATATCATGAATATTAAGAAGTATGGATCATTAATCATAATTTGGTTAAAAAAAATGACAAAAAATTGTGTTGCGTTTCTAAAGTCCGTGAGTGTATAACGTCCTTCCAAGTCCGAATATATTATATAGGACATTAAATAGAGTCGTCGTTTTCTTGATTATTTGAAGCACCGTTTAGGTTTTTCGAGGTCTCCTCGTAGCTTGAATTGCAAACTATATCTTCCTTTTTTTTCCTAGAACAGGAACATGTTTATCATGTTACAACTGAAAGTTCCTATTGGTTCAGTCGTTTCTGACCAGCTTTTCTAAATTAAGCCTATCAGAAATTAGAAACATTATGACAACCAGGTTAATTGATAAATTGGCACACAAGAAACAGCAATTAGAACTGACCCTGTTAGGAAATATCAAATCAATGGTATCTAACTCAATGACATACTTAACAATTTCATCGGAAACACCAAGAGAAACACATTATAAGCACAATGCATATATATTGTAGATAGAGTAGCTACTGAATCCGGTGTAGCTTCAGCTGTTGCGATTTCTGTTGTCTCATTCCCCTACGGATTTTTGGTTGCATGCATTCGAATTGTAATAAGTAAGTATTTTAATGTTAAGATAAGTAAGTATTTTAATGTTAAGATAATTTATATAGATTGATAGTTTATTCTCATACTAGAACACACCCGCGAAATCGCGGGCATATACAGCTTGTGAACTGTTGTAGGATGATTTTTTGTAAAAGATATTATGTATGGAGAATTACATAAAAGGTATCAAAAGCCCTCTCCCTTTTTTCAAAGTTCGATATTTGTTTCCTTTCTGTTAAATTCAATTATTTTCGTGTTTCTGGCCTCAGACCACAATTATCCTTCTCCTTTGCTACAATGCTTCTTTTGGTAAAAGTCAAATTAAATTAAAAATTTGCACCGTTTCAAACATGAAATAAATGTAACTGCTTATATATAGACCATTATTAGTCTAAAAATATGCTTCTATGACAATCCATCAGTGCTTTTTTTAGAACCTTATTAACACGCCAATGGTAGGATTTGAATCATGTATAAATTACTAATACCGACTAGGGCAAATTTTAGAGGTTATCGGAGGGGTCCTGATCCCGAAATCCCGGGCTTAAAGCCATGAAATCCTGAGATGCAGAATTTAAAGAAATTCATTTAGCGAAATCGAAAAATATATTCCCGGATCCCGTAAGGTTCAATCCCCAAATCCCGAGCTTAAAAACACTCGATCCCGACCACCCGAAAAAGGTACTGCTTCCCTCTAATCTCTACCTTACTTTCATTTTTGCCAAATCACTATTTTCCCTTTTAACTATAAATTTTTATGACCCAATTATGGGCATTATGTTTTCTAGTCTGAGTATCCGTGCGTTCGTTTGTTCGGTCGTCCGACTGTCCGTCTGGCCCACTTCAGGTAAAAGTTTTTGGTCGAGGTAGTTTTAGATGAAGTTGAGCATGTTTTACTTATTTCATTACATATGCAAGTGGTATGACCCCTTAAATAGTAAACATTTCAAAGAAAACAGTAAACAGAATCAGGGACTTTCTAACATAGAAATTCCCTGACAGAATACGGAGAGTCTCTATATATTAAACTAGTATAATCGTAGTTTACATGTAGATAAACGCGAATAATATTTGTCCTCTCTAGGGAGGAATAATCGTTGTGAAAAATATTTGTCCTCTCTAAGGAGGTATAATATTTACGCTCTACGATTGGTTGTACTTGTGTCACATGTTTTACTTAGTTTAATATATATGCAACTGGTATGTCCCCTTAAATAGTAAACATTAAAAAAAACAGTAGACAGAATACATAGAGTCTCTATATATTAAAGTAGTATAATCGTAGTTTACATGTAGATAATTGTCCTCTCTAAGGAGGTATAATAGTTGTGGTTCTTGCGATCTAAACACCATGATATGGAGAACGCTCTGATTGGCTTATCTATTTTTCATTTTTGTTATCTATCAAACGATTGGTTCACCCTGTATAACCCCGATACAGATGAAACCGGACGTTGACGCGTTCGAATCGAACACATCGTGTAACACGGAGTTCAGACAGTAAGAAATTAATACTTTTAAAGAAAACCCAATATCTATTCTTCGGATATTTTGCTCCAATATATTCTTTGCCATAATACTCATTAGTTACTAAAAGGTTTTTAAAATATGTGGAATTTTTATATACAAACATCAAATAACGCACGACGATATCAATGATAAAACGTGCTTGGTATTTTTAAATATTCAAAACTTAATGTTTCTTGTACCTCATAGTTTTTATAACATACATTTTTGAAAATTTCATAGTTAAAATTAACAAACTTATAAAGGTCGAATGTTTGTGTTGTGTCTAGAAACAAAAAAATACATGTTTTAAAGTGTCTTTATTTTCATGTTGTGTACGCTTCGTTATCATTACACCTTTTTATACTGTACGCTTCGTTGACACAATATTGCGTTTGTCAATGAATTTTGCGTGTATGAAATAATGCTTTGATATGATTATAACCAATATGCATGTTTAAAAAATAAATAATTTACCACCATAACATGCAGACAGCCACCCATAATATCCGTTGTATTGTCGAAACACTCTTGGAGGTATTTTGTACATGTAAAAACGAAAGTTGAATTGGTAGAAATACATTAACTCGACAGATGCAAATATGACTAAGCATACAGATACACACGTCCGAATATCTTATTTGATAGCATTTTAGAAAATGTTTACCATGCGACAGTCAATGTACGGTTAGGGGTGGGTTAGGTGCCCGCTAACATGTTTAATCCCGCCATATTCTGTATGTGCCTGTCGAAAGCCAGGAGCTTGTAATTAGTGGTTATATATATTTTTGTGTTCACTATTTTTTGCAAAACATTAGGCTGTTAGTTTTCTCTTATGAATTGTTTTACATTTGTCATTTCTGTGTTATTTTTAGCTGACTATGCGGTATGGGCTTTGTTCATTGTTGAAGGCCGTACGGGGACCTATAGTTGTTCATTTTTGTGTCGTCTGGTCTCTTGCGAAGAGTTGTTTCAATACCACATCTTCTTTTTGATGTAGACGGCAATCAAAAACAATTAATAGATTATAGGCTTTTGGCCTGAATCTCAGAGGCGGGTCCAAGGGGGTCATAGATTACAATAGAGTTACATTAAGGCTAAAGAATATGTGTATACAATGAACATGTAACTTATCATTCTTATAGCCGTCAAAAGTAATACAGTTTCTTTAATGTAAATATATAAAGATGAAGAGATACTTCTTAATATAAACTGAATTGCTTTCTTCGATTATGTTTTTTTTTGTTTGTTTAATTTTTAAGGTATAAAGATTATGCTTAGTTTCCTCGAACATTACAGTCTTTCTACTGTGATGCCAAAATCTACATGATTGGTAATTCTGGTACTTTAAGCACCTTGAAGTCTATACCCACCCATATGCATTTCATTCAAATTTTGACTTATTTCGGAGAAGACCAAAAGGACCATATTTATCATGTTTATATTCCCCAGTTATTTTGGCGTCATCGGTAAATTATGCAATTGAGCAAAGCATCAATCATCAACCATCAACCTAACCTTAGACATTTGCTTTGTTTCTTTTATCATGTCTTAATAGTTCTCAATGAAAAAATTGAAACGTTTCACAGTTGATACTTAACAATTTCTGGACCCCTTTATTTGTTAATAACACGCGTACGTAATAGCTGATTGTTGGCTGCTTAACGTTCAAGATAAGCACAAAGTAGCAACACATACTACATGTAGGTCCTGGAAGGAGGCCCTCCGGAATTATGTCAGGGAAGTTTGGACTGCCACTGGATAAAATGAGGTATATTGAATAAGGACACAAATGTTGCCTTTCAACAGGCCATTTATGGACCTCTCAAAAAGTTTTTCAAGGGTTCGTAAAGTACATTTTATCGTATATTCCCATTCGTCCTTTGTCGATATTTTATGTATACTTCTTAATATTAGTCAGTCCGTACGCGTACGGTCCGACTGTATGAGTATTTTGAAAAAGTACGCATACGGCCAAGACCGTAAACGTACGGTCCAAATACTCATACGGTCTGGAACATAATCACTGACTAATACTTTAGATACACATGATTTAACTTTTAGTTTTAATTCGCTTTGAAATAACTATCAGTTACTACAATTACTCCTTTGTCGATATTTTATGTATATGTTTTTTTTTGTGCCTTGTACCGACATTTTGAGTTGAGCCAATTGCAACTGTACAGGTTTTTTTAATGTTTTTTTTATAAGTTGTGCTGTTACACCAGTGTCCCAGGTTAAGGAGAGGGTTTGGGGCTCACATGTTTAATCGGCTGCATTTTTTTCGTGTCGGTCCTACGTCATGGGCCTGTATAACATAGGTTATATAGATCTGTCATATTTTTTTTTCTTTGATAAATAATCCATAAGTTATAAATAAATAACTGTTAGTTTTCTCGTTTTATTTTTTCACATTATTTATATTGGTGTCTTTTATAGCCGACTATATGGTAATGGTGTAGGTTTTCCTCACTGTTAAATGTTGTACATTGGACTATAATAATTGCTTTATTCACCCACTTCATTTAACTTTGGTGGAAAGTTGTATCACTGGCAATCACACCACATCTAAAAAGCTTTATATGTATAAAAAAAAAGCAAAAAAAAAAAAACAACCCATAGATAAAGCAGTTGCAATGCCATCTAAGGCATTCGGCAAACTAAGTTCAACGAGTTCCTATGACTCTGCTTTCGTCTATGCGAATTTGGACCAACATCAGCATATTGAAGAGCCTCAAATTGTTCTATACTTTTTGAAACTTTATTTCCTCTGGAATATATTTATTAACTGTTCATTTCATCTGGTATAACGTTGAAAGTCCCAATTTTCAATAGAAACATTCCTATCAGATGTACGCTGGTTAAACACTGCAATTTTGGCTTTGGGTGACTGGTGATTTAAGTTCAACTATTTTGACTAATTTAACGGATAAACATTTACAATAAAATACAAAAAAAAGGGTCGCCGACATCATCTTGAATACCTTGACAAGAAAGTGATTTGTGACGGTTTTTGTCAACGAACTGTACAGTGATTTTTTAAAAACGCACAACGAACGCGACACATTTAGTGGAACGAACAATACAGTAAGAGAAAACTTATTTACAATGATATTGCGTTTATTCTTAGTTCTAGGGAACATTTGAAGGCACGTAGTAATTCAAAGTATAGTTATTTGATATTGCGTAATGTATTAATACGCAAAGGTGTATGCACGAAAAGATATTCAGCATTGTTTATCTCATAAAACGTATGAAATTGCACCATGTCTGTGCGTTTTGCATCTAGCAGTTTTATCAAACGTTCTATGCAATATCTAAAACTAACAATAATTGTATAATTGAATAAATAAACTAGCATGCACATTGACATAATTGTATATACTCAAATAAGTTCAAGAGAGGCATTCCAAATTGTTGTCATCCTAAATATTCGAACGCGTCAACGTCCGGTTTCATTTGTATCGGGGTTATACGGAGTGTGGTTGTATTTGTGCATGTTTCAAACCGGAAGTCTTATCTTTGACTAAAACACAGTCTGATGACGGAATCATATCCGGACTCCTTTTTGGTGTCAGACCACCAATTAAAAATCTCTATCTATTCAACCAAATTTTGCAATTTTCATAGCTTTCTAAATTTTTTACCTTAAGTTTAACTTCATAGAAACCAGGTATATCCTGAATTGTACATGTATCAGCTTTCTACATGCCAATTTTCACCATATCTTTAAAGCTTTCTAACAAAATAACTGACCTTCAAACAGAGGTACTCCAAAAAACAAAACTGGTTTTCTGAAAATCTAAAATTAGTATACTATGGAGCGCATTAATCCTCCATTGTTAATGCAAACTCATAGACAAGTAAATTTTAGCTCAAAATGATCTAGATATATTTCTCTTTCACCAAAAGTTTCATTTCTGCAAACTTGTTGGTTAGTTTAAGTAAAACAAGGACATCAAAAGCACTATTTTGTGTCAGAGTAGGGCTACTTTTAAATTGGAGGGAGTAATTGGTGGTCTGACACCTAAAGAGCAAAAACAGTTGATCAGAAATCTTTTGTTTTGTTTATTCTTAATCTTTAGTCAATTTAAAGATACAAACATCCTTTTTGAGCACAAGGCATTTATAACAATTTATAACGTTTTTTATATGAAACCATATTGTCAGGGTGGGAAAAGCTAAAAATAGCACACATTCAGGTTTAAGGCTCTAAATTTGCAATATGTGACTTTTTTCTCCAAAAAAGATTAAAATTTTCAAATGAGCAGCTAAGACCAAAAAATCAATTGTTTTCTGAATTTTGGGTTTCACTGCATTTTTCTTAAAGAGCAAAAAAAAATGATCAGAAATCTTTTGTTTTGTTTATTCTTAATCCTTATATTCAATTTGAAGTTAAAAACATCCTTTCTGAGCATACGGCGACTCATATTACAAATTTCACAGCTCAATTTAAACTGACTGTAATGTAAGCCTTTGATAGAAAATACTTGAAAATCTCATTTTGGACTAGAGGAACATAAACTTTCAATATCAAGATCAGTTTTTGTTGATTTTTCCTTGTTTGTTCTACTGCTTTAAAGCCTTTCCACAATTTTTACAATGAGTTTAATAAAAAAAAATCCAAGGTATTGAAGAGTCAAGGAATATTGACCCCCCTTTTTTACACCTGGTGTCAGTAATGGGACTATTAACTGATCAAAAGTGCAGTCATGGTCATTTAACTGTTTTATATACTATCAGTTAATACAATTTAAGGTATTAAACTTTCATTTGGGATAATAAATGAGATTTTTGGGAGTTTATGCAGTGTTTATATCAGGCTATGTTAACTGCCATATACATGGTATGCCGCAATGATATAAGGGTTAAAAATCAACTAATTTCATCAAATCTTCATGCCGACAATTTTTCGGGGGTAGAAATCAACCTATGTTTAAATGTTTAACACCACAGAAACAACTTACTGTGCATTTATAACAACACATTTTTTATATGAAAGCATATTGTCAGGGTGGGAAAAGCTAAAAATAGCACACATTCAGGTTTAAGGCTCTAAATTTGCAATATGTGACTTTTAGCTCCAAAAAAGATTTAAATGTGGCTACTATTATTTCTAATGATCAGTTAAGACCAAAAAATCAATTGTTTTCTGAATTTTGGGTTTCACTGCATTTTTCTTAAAGAGCAAAAAAAGTTGATCAGAAATCTTTTGTTTTGTTTATTCTTAATCCTTATAGTCAATTTGAAGTTAAAAACATCCTTTCTGAACATAAGGCGACTCATATTACAAATTTCACAGCTCAATTTAAACTGACTGTAATGTAAGCCTTTGATAGAAAATACTTGAAAATCTCATTTTGGACTAGAGGAACATAAACTTTCAATATCAAGATCAGTTTTTGCTGATTTTTCCTTGTTTGTTCTACTGCTTTAAAGCATTTCCACAATTTTTACAATGAGTTTAATAAAAAAAATCCAAGGTATTGAAGAGTCAAGGAATATTGACCCCCCTTTTTTACACCTGGT
This sequence comes from Mytilus galloprovincialis, assembly GCA_037788925.1. NCBI lineage: Eukaryota > Metazoa > Mollusca > Bivalvia > Mytilida > Mytilidae > Mytilus > Mytilus galloprovincialis. The sequence goes on along the minus strand of JAWDJN010000028.1, from coordinate 496,107 downwards.
GTCAGTAATGGGACTATTAACTGATCAAAAGTGCAGTCATGGTCATTTAACTGTTTTATTTACTATCAGTTAATACAATTTAAGGTATTAAACTTTCATTTGGGATAATAAATGAGATTTTTGTGAGTTTATGCAGTGTTTATATCAGGCTATGTTAACTGCCATATACATGGTATGCCGCATTGATATAAGGGGTAAAAATCAAATAATTTCATCAAATATTCATGACGACAATTTTTCGGGGGTAGAAATCAACCTATGTTTAAATGTTTAACACCACAGAAACAACTTACTGTGCATTTATAACAATTTATAACATTTATACCTCACATGGCCCGAAGGACCAAGTGAGCTTATGCCATCACTTGGCGTCCGTTATCGTCCGTCGTCTTTCGTCGTCTGTGGTCGTCTGTCGTCATAAACTATTTCAAGAATCTTCTCCTCTGAAACTACTAGGCTAAATACTTCCAAACTTTAACTGAATGTTCCTTAGGGTATCTAGTTTATAAATTGTATCGGAAGTTTTGATCTATCAACAAACATTGTCGCCATTGCTTAAAATAAAACATAGGGGTCAAATGCAGTTTTTGGCTTATAACTCAAAAACCAAAGCATTTAGAGCAAATCTGACATGGGGGTAAAATTGATTATCAGGTCAAGATCTATCTGCCCTGAACTTTTCAGATGAATCGGACAACCCGTTGTTGGGTTGCTGCCCCTGAATTGGAAATTTTAAGGAAATTTTGCTGTTTTTGGTTATTATCATGAATATTATTATAGGTAGAGATAAACTGTAAACAGCAAAAATGTTCAGCAAAGTAAGACCTAAAAATAAGTCAACTTGACTGAAATGGTCAGTTGACCACTTTAGGAGTTATTGCCCTTTATAGTCAATTTTTAACCATTTTTCATAAATCTTAGTTATCTTTTACAAAAATCTTCTCCTCTGAAACTACTGGGCCAAATTGAACTAAACTTGGCCACAACCATCATTGGGGTATTTAGTTTGAAAATTGTGTCCGGTGACCTGGCCAACCAACCAAAATGGCCGCCGTTACTTAAAATAGAACATAGGGGTCAAATGCAGTTTTTGGCTTATATCTCAAAAACTAAAGCATTTAAAGCAAATCTGACGGGATAAAAATGTTCATTAGGTCAAGATCTATCAGCTCTGAAATTTTCAGATGAATCAAACAACCCATTGTTGGGTTGCTGCCACTTAATTGGTAATTTTAAGGAAATTTTGCAGTTTTTGGTCATTATCTTGAATATTATTATAGATAAAGATAAACTGTAAACAGCAAAAATGATCAGCAAAGTAAGATCTACAAATAAGTTAATATGACCAAAATTGTCAATTGACCCCTTAAGGGGTTATTGTCCTTTAATGACAATTTTTCACAATTTGTTCATCATATTTGCTAACTTTAAAAAATCTTCTCCTCTAAAACTACATTTACTCAACCAAATTTAACCAAACTTCATTTGAATGATCAGTAGTGTGTATAAAATAAAGTTTGTGTTTTATTTTCTATTTCGTCAAAAAACATGGCCGAAGGCATTGTTTACCAGGTGAGCGATTCAGGCTCTTGAGAGCCTCTTGTTTATATGAAAGCATATTGTCAGGGTGGGAAAAGCTAAAAATAGCACACATTCAGGTTAAAGGCTCTAAATTTGCAATATGTGACTTTTTGCTCCAAAAAAGATTAAAATGTGGCTACTATTATTTCAAATGATCAGTTAAGACAAAAAAATCAATTGTTTTCTGAATTTTGGGTTTCACTGCATTTTTCTTAAAGAGCAAAAAGAGTTGATCAGAAATCTTTTGTTTTGTTTATTCTTAATCCTTATAGTCAATTTGAAGTTAAAAACATCCTTTCTGAGCATAAGGCGACTCATATTACAAATTTCACAGCTCAATTTAAATTGACTGTAATGTAAGCCTTTGATAGAAAATACTTGAAAATCTCATTTTGGACTAGAGGAACATAAACTTTCAATATCAAGATCAGTTTTTGCTGATTTTTCCTTGTTTGTTCTACTGCTTTAAAGCCTTACCACAATTTTTACAATGAGTTTAATAAAAAATCCAAGGTATTGAAGAGTCAAGGAATATTGACCCCCTTTTTTACACCTGGTGTCAGTATTGGGACTATTAACTGATCAAAAGTGCAGTCATGCTCATTTAACTGTTTTATTTACTATCAGTTAATACAATTGAAGGTATAAAACTTTCATTTGGGATAATAAATGAGATTTTTGTGAGTTTATGCAGTGTTTATATCAGGCTATGTTAACTGCCATATACATGGTATGCCGCAATGATATAAGAGGTAAAAATCAAATAATTTCATCAAATATTCATGATGACAATTTTTCGGGGGTAGAAATCAACCTATGTTTAAATGTTTAACACCACAGAAACAACTTACTGTGCATTTATAACAATTTATAACATTTTTTATGTGAAAGCATATTGTCAGGGTGGGAAAAGCTAAAAATTGCACACATTCAGGTTTAAGGCTCTAAATTTGCAATTTGTGACTTTTTGCTCCAAAAAAGATAAAAATGTGGCTACTATTTTTTCGAATGATCAGTTAAAAATCAGTTGCTTTCTTAATTTTGGGTTTCACTGCATTTAATTAAAAGTCCCTATCTGTTCAACCAAATTTTGCAATTTTCACAGCTTTCTAAATATTTTACCTTAAGTTTAACTTCATAGAAACCAGGTATATCCTGAATTGAATGTATCAGCTTTATACATGCCAATTTTCACCATACCTTTAAAGCCTTCTAACAAAATAACAAGCTATTTTTTGTAATGTTTGTATGTCGTTAAGAAATTATATTGGTCACAAAACCTACAAATTTTAAAATTTAATTGTAATAAAAGCATGACAAGTTGCAAAAAATACTTTAAACGTCAATCTTTTAGCCGATTGATTTGGCGGACTTTTTGACGTTACGGACGACTGTAGCGCCACCTAATTAATTCCCCCTGCTATTGTTGCTGATAAAGCTTGACGACAACAGACGTTTCCAAGGACTTGCTTTCTAACTGTTATGATTATCATAAAAGTAACGACATAAATACTGCATTTATCTTTACATATGCAGCTTCCCATGATTTCTCATCAGCACTGTTTCTTGTTTTGTCACTTAATTTGTCAAATACTAGTAGCAAAGATTTATTTTATCAGTATCTGTGATGAATTTCTTATGTAGAATAATAAATAAACAGATGACAAAAATCATGATTTTTGTATAAAATAAGAAAAATATACAATATGACATTGTGCTGTTTTTATAAATTCATAATAAAGGTATTTGATTGGGACGGGTTCTAATCAGGCCTACAACAATCCGGGTTTAAAATTCATACACAAAAAGATAAATATTAAAGATAGTTACTAACACAACGTGCAAGCGATTTAAAAGTAGCAGTTAAGTTTCACATGCATTAAAATGCACCTTTTAACATGATTAATAATGTTAAAACAGGTTTTGTTGTACCTCTTGTTAATAGTGAATCAAATTCCACTATGTTGTTTTTGTGATGCGATTCCTGTTTACTGTCGAATAATGATACTAGACTTTCATTTTCACTGTAGAGCGATTCATTATTATTGTATATGCGATGCATTTTCACAGAAGGATATTAATTAATTTTCATCATATAGTCGTAATTTAGCCGACTCTTTAACAAAAATTATGAAGTCAGAAGATTGATTCTTTACGCATACTTAGTCAGTGAAAGTCGGAGGTAATATATATAATCAATAAATTCCGTAAAATTGTCAATTGTATTTTCTCTGATAATTTGTTCATACCCAGATCTACATGTAGGATTAAATGTATTCTTTCCTATAACCACAGAGAATAAGTGTCGCGCAATTGATTCCGGACGTTAATCGCTGCATCGCGAAGCCATATTGGTAGATAGGCCGTCCTATTATTTTCACCAAAGACTATTTGACCTACTGTTCAGTTGAATAGTCAATGCTTATAAAAACAAAGTGTTCAGTTCCTGACAGGCTTGTAAATTTATACATTATATTATATGTACATGTACACCCTGTGACTATTTTAGATAGACGGGTTTGTGAATTACTTGTAAAGATCGAGAAACAATCGCGCTTTGTATCTTTTAAACTTGATTAATTAAATACAAATAGTAAATAGTTGGCCGGATCTGACACTAAATGCGATCATGTATTTTGTGATTTGTTGCTATTTGAAATGCATAATGCGAATGAGAAACCCGCTCTTTTAATTTTATTTGCAAGCATTTACTTGTAAAACTGACCTCAGAATTTTGGCGATGTACGATTTATTCTTTTTGTACTTTAAAATTGAGAATGGAAATGGGGAATGTGCCAAAGAGATAACAACCCGACCATAGAAAAACAACAGCAGAAGGTCACCAACATTGTTTTCTTTCTTCAGTTTCATTCGTTGTACATTCTTGTACTGTTCAGTGTGCAAAAGCCTATCAATATGGTAGAAATATGTATGAAACTTCGTGACATTTTTTAAAAGGATTTACTGTATATTTTCAAGGATGGTTCGCCATACAAAACGTTAAATTCATGGTTGCTCTGCTTCGGATCTATGAAACACTAGTAGCAAACAAACCAAACATATTTGAATATATTTGCATGATATGAACGTGTATCACCTTAAGGCGATGTAACGTATATATCACCCTGACCTTCGGCTGAGCTTGACCATTGACCTCAGGATCAAAATTACGAATTTCTAAGAAAAAGGATTGCACTATGGCGCTCCAGATGCCTTAGTGGGCTTCTTTAACTCCTGAAAGTTCTGTTTCACGTCAAACCACTACAAGATTCAGGTCATTGAAATATCCAATTTAAGAACTGAAAGCTTCTTTTTGTAACTTCATTAGGGTGTAAAAGCGTTGACCGAAGTACATTTTGTATGAAGCGCGGAAGCTCTTCATTCTAAAAAATGTGCGCACAAAAAGAAGCATTCAATACTTATAATTCCATTTTTCAGCTAGGATCATGGAAACACGATTTTTATCAAGTTTTCATCTAAAATCAAATTAACCTGTGCACTATATTGCTTGACCTCGTGACATCACGAATTAATGATAAATTATATCATGTGTAATGAAATTGCTTAAGGAATAACTCGAGATTTCAGAGTAGCCAACCAGAATCACGTATTATAATGAAACATACATCTAATGTAATTATCAAGAATTGAATGCTTATTTTTGTAAATTCATTTGGGTGTTAAAGCGTTGACCGAACTACATTTTGTATGAAGCGCGGCTTCATTCTAAAAATTTGCGCATCGGGTACTAGCATCATTAAGTCATGCTAAATTACTGAAATCTTCACAATTTTAGCATTATAGTTAAATTTTAGACGGTTTCCGTCTTAAATGAAAGTGGCCGCATTCGTGTTCAGTCTTAATATTGAAATGTTAGTTGTATTTGATGATAATACATAACATATATAAAAGTCGAGGGTGAACACGGATGCGGCCACTTTCATTTTTGACAAAAACCATCTGAAGAGTGAAATTTTTAGCATATTTGATAGATTTTTATATTTTTTGGTGAATGTACAATCTCAATCATTAAAACATTGTACCAACATAAAAACCTTTGATTTTTCAACTCTTTATACCACTATTCCACATACTAAGCTTAAAGCTCTTCTGAAAGAACTCGTCAGATTATGTTTCTTTAACAAAAAAGGCACTAGATGTTTTAAATATCTAGTTTTGGGCTGGAAATCAGCTTACTTTGTGAAAAATCATACAGAGTCGAGGAAAAAATATACCGACGAGGATATCATTGCCATGCTGGACTTTTTAATTGACAACATATTTGTTGAATTTGGAGGTTTGGTCTTCCAAAGGACTATTGGAATCCCAATGGGTACCAATTGCGCTCCTCTACTTGCAGATTTGTTTTTATATTCCTATGAAGCAGAATTTATCCAAGGGCTTGTACAGAAAGGAGAAAAGAAATTAGCCGAGTCTTTTAATTTCACTTTTCGGTATATTGATGATGTGCTGTCTCTTAATAATAATTGATTCAGTGATCACTTACATTTAATATATCCAAGTGAACTTGAAATTAAAGATACTACCGACACAGATAAATCTGCTTCATATTTAAACCTTTTTCTCGAAATGACTACTGATGGTAGATTAAAAACCAAAATTTATGACAAACGCGATGATTTTAATTTTCCTATAGTCAATTTTCCATTTCTGTGTAGCAACATCGCAGCGGCAGCAGCATATGGAGTATATGTGTCTCAATTGATACGTTACTCTAGAGTTAGCTCAAAGAACGTTGATTTTGTTGAACGAGGAATACTGCTTTCTCAAAAGTTGCTAAGACAGGGCTATGCATCAATCAAATTAAGGTCATCACTCAAGAAATTTTACGGTCGCCATCATGAGCTGATATGCCATTATGACAAAAGTGTGTCAGAAATCATATCTGATATTCTTCCTCGGCCATAATAACCTTCAATCATTACCGAAAAGAACAAAGAAATAACACGACGGGTGCCGTATACGTTGCAGGAAATGCGTAAACCCTTCCGGAGCACCTGATTTCACTCCCGGTTTTTAGTGGTGTTCGTGTTGTTTCTTAATTATTATTTATAACTGTTGATGTAAATGTCCTTTGGTTTTGTGAGTCTTTGTTAACTTTTTGGTTTTGATTGTTATTGTCTTAAGCTTGAATCGGAGCGTTTTTGGTGACTAAATCAGTTAAATCTTTCACATAAATTAATCGAATCAACTGAAATAGACACTCAAGTGTTGAAAAAGTGCAATGAATGTAATTCTAGACATGTATGCCGTCAGTGCAAGAGAAAACATAATACGATCATATGCTATAAATCAATGGTTGATAACAGAAGTAATTATGTCCAAAATGGAACTTACATGAATCAATTCGCAAATCTATAATACTAAAATTACGAGGTCCAATTTGTCAGCTGTCATCACGTAAAAACGAGGAATCAAAGAATTCAACTTTATATATAACTAATATAGTACTAAGGTGTAGATTAAAAATTACACCACTCCAGGCCCTTTTGTTTTCCACGTAATTAATATTGCCAATAATTAAGTTCCGGGTCGAGTCCGATACCGATACCAATAGTATATTCACCTGTTACCTATTACCTTATCTGTACGTTCCGCATCTGACAGGCGCACCAACAAACGGTGTATTCAGGATTAATATGCTATTAACACGGGTCATAATCACAGGGTTGACACTACTAAATTGTCGAATTGTTACCTATAATTGTACTATTTTAATCAGTAAGACTTTCTAAGATAACAATACGAATACTAAAAATCTGGACTAAAAATAAGGCGTATATATATAGGTACAGTTTTCAATTTGTAAGCGGACATGACGTAAAACAGCGAATCAAAGAATTCAACTTTATCTATAACTAATATAGGTCAATGCTGTTGATTAAAAAATACTCCATTCCAGGACCTTTTGTTTTCCACATAATTAATATTACCAATAATTGATAAGTTCCAGTTCGACGGGTTCAAACAGAAAAATTTAAAAGCAGAGAAAACTGTGTATCTTATAATCGGCATGACTTTATCAGATACTAATACTAAAATAATGCTTGCGCATAGTTATATACTTTAATTCAGTCACGGACCCGCGATATCACGGGTGTGTTCTAGTTGTACCGAAAATGACGAACATGAACACGAGCATTCTACTGAATCATCACAATCCTTAAATGTTAACATTGTTAATGATAAAGAGAGACAAACAGAAGACGACACAAACGTTCTGCACACATCGCATAAGGCACTTTCTACCGTATTATTAAAAATAGCAATTGCACCCGTTTGGTCCGATAGTATAGGTATGGACGCAAATATCCTTTTCAATGAAGGTGCGAAAATAGCCGTTCCGGTACAGAATCATGTGCGAAAACTAGACTTGAAAAACAAGTACATTTATTTAAATGGCTTGAATTTAGCGCACCCAATTACCGACAAAAGTATGTTTGAAATTACAGTATTGATAGGAGCAGTTTACAAATGGGAGTTTGTTGGAGACCAAATCATACGCGGAGATGGACCTACAGCAGTAAAATCAAATCTTGGTTACATGTACCTTCTATCCTGTCTGTTAAAGGAAACAAATATCGTGAAAACTTATGACAATACATTAAAGAACAAAGAGCAAGGAAGTTTCGTTGGAAGAATTGATAACGAGGGATATAACAGAAAAACAAAACAATACATACCGCACCACCGAGTTAGAAAAAAAGAAGATGCGTGTGAACAAAGTATCGTAAAAGTCATTCGACCGTCCAAGATGAATATACCAGCAAATCCAGATGATATAGAACAGATATGAACTGTTAAATACCCCTGTTTATATGAACTGTATATCGTTATTAAGTGTTAACGTGTCAAACTTGAATACCACTATACAGAGACAGTAATTATTTTCTATGCATAGAGACTTTAATTTTCAAGCGTAAATATCATTATTTTGAAATTTCTTATTCAAATTTGAGATTGTATCTGATATTGAATTTTATCATTTTGCGGCCCCCAGAATGTTGTAAATACGGCGCGAAAACAACGCGGGAACGTCACTTAATTCTTATATTGTAACATAAGACTTTGTGACGTGCCACTTGTTTACTTGGGCCTCTATATACTGATATAAGAACAAGCTTACTTAATTCATGTATTCCCGACATTGGTACAGGCATTTTCAAATGTAAAAAATGGTGGATTGAACCTGGTACTTTAGCGCTAAACCTCTCACTTTTATGACAGTCGCATCAAATTCAATTGAGTATTTGGTGGAAAATTGTAGCAAATAAACACAAAATAAATTTCATTAAAATATTCGAATGTTTGTCTTTAAAAGAATTATAAGGACTAAACACAGTGAAATTAATTTTACATTTCTATTCCAGTTAATAGTGCCGTTGCAAGGGAGTGGTGTAAGTACTTTTAAATAATATTAGTCATTTGTTGTTTTATTGTATAAGATGAGTTAACTTACCAAATACTGAGTTGTTTGTGTAATAATGCACGCAGTGCGTTTGAACGATATATTTATCCTACACTTTACAAGGTAAAAGAACACTGGGAAATACCACTAGTACTAAATGTATATTTTTTTTTACATTAAACCCTCTTGCTGACGGTTGTTTTTCACGATTACATTTCGTGCGCAAGAAAATACAACAGTTCGATGTTCAATGACATCACTCGATATGACGTCACGTCATAATGACCGTTTATAATATTACGATGTTTTTAAAATCATCGGTCTTTTAAATGAAAGAGATACAGCTATTACTAGAAGCTTGCATATATCAAAGACATATGATACAGCAAGAGGGGAGGTAATGACGTTGCTAACGTAAGATTTTATTTTCGCCACGTCAATCTGTGACATATCGAGAAAAAGCTGCATTTCCGTCTGTTTAATCTTTAAAATAAGTACATGAATCCCTCTTTTTATACGCCCGTCAAAATTTTGACGGGACGTATTATGGTACATGTATACACATGTCCGGTGTCCGTCTGTCTGTCCGTCTATCTGTCCGGCGTAAACATGTCGCACCGTAACTTGAGAACGACTTATCCAAATTTCATGAAACCTAATATAGTTGTTTCTTGTGATGGTCAAATGATCTGTATACTTTTTGATGAAAATAAGATTTACGGCACTTTGTAACTAAAACAGGGGTGTGTTTTTTTTCACATGTCGCACCGTATCTCAAAAACGATTCTTGATTATGGCTTAAAACTTTAAACACTTCTCTTAGATATATTAATCTTGATATCTGTATACTTTTTGGTGATGATTCAAAATTTCATTTTTGAGTTATTGAGTATTTTGTAAAAAAGGGGGAGGTTTTTTTTACATGTCGCGCCATATCTCAAAATCGATTTATGATTATTGCTTAAAACTTTACACATGTCTTTGTTATATTAATCTAAAGATCTGTATACTTTTTTGTGATGATTCAAAATTTCATTTTTGAGTTATTGAGTATTTTGTAAAAAAAGGAGGAGTTTTTTTTACATGTTGTGCCGTATCTCAAAAACGATTTATGATTATTGCATTAAACTTTATACACTTCTTTGTTATATTAATCTTAAGATCTGTATACTTTTTGGTGATGATTCAAAATTTTATTTTTGAGTTATTGAGTATTTTGTTAAAAAGGGGATGTTTTATACGCCCGTCAAAGTTTTGACGGGACGTATTATGGTATACAAATGTCCGGTGTCCGTCCGTCTGTCTGTCCGTCTGTCCGTCTATCCATCTGTCCGGCGTAAACATGTCGCACCGTAACTTGAGAACGACTTATCCAAATTTCTTGAAACTTAATATAGTTGTTTCTTATAATGGTCACATGATCTGTATACTTTTTGGTGAAAATAAGATTTAAACTTTTTGAGTTATGGCACTTTGTAACGAAAACAGGGTGTGTTTTTCACATGTCGCACTGTATCTCAAAAACGATTCTTGATTATGGCTTACAACTTTAAATGCTTCTTAGTTATATTAATCTCAATATCTGTATACTTTTTGGTGATGATTCAAAATTTCATTTTTTAGTTATTGAGTATTTTGTAAAAAAGGGGGAGGGTTTTTTTACATGTCGCGCCATATCTCAAAAAAGATTAGTGATTATTGCTTAAAACTTTACACATGTCTTTGTTATATTAATCTAAAGATCTGTATACTTTTTGGTGATGATTCAAAATTTCATTTTTGAGTTAATAGTATTTTCTAAAAAAGGGGGATTTTTTTTTACATGTTCTGCCGTATCTCAAAAACGATTTATGATTATTGCATAAAACTTTACACACTTCTTTGTTATATGAATCTAAAGATCTGTATACTTTTTGGTTTTGATTCAAAATTTTATTTTATTGATATTTAGTTTTTTGTAAAAAAAAACAGGGTAGGGGGTTTCACATGTCCCGCCGTGTCTCAAAAACAATATATGGTTATTGCTTAAAACTTTCTCAGAAACTATTTATGATAATTGCATAAAACTTCCACACAAGACGTCGGGCGTATCATGCGCTCATGGCGCAGCTGTTTATTTAAAATGGCATTAGGTTTGATTACATGTACGTATTAAGATTCTTTGTACCAATTTTAATGAAAAAATCAACATTTTGTATTCGATTTGATAAATATATCACAAAAATGACTTTTTTTGTAAAACCTTCTGAGTCTTTGATAAAAAAACTTATTATTTACAAGGAACTATTGTTCATATTAAGAGCATATTTATGTAAAGAAGATTTTCATGTTTTTGCTAAAACCACTTGTGTTTATCTGTTGAAACATAAAAGTTAGGTGTGACTATCCAAAGTAGCACATATAGCAGATATATTTTTTATTTAAGAAATAATTGATGCAAGCTATACTTTATTGTAGTTTTAACATGGGTAGGCATTATATTCGTGATTATTTTTGCCCGAGCGATAGTGATAATAAAGTATAGCTTGCATCAATTATTTCGATTCTGACTAGGACAATTAAGGTAGTTTCTATGTCCGATGTGTATAAGTGCAGAGAGTTGGTATAGGCTCTTCCATGAATATTTCCCCTTTTGTTTATAAAGAAGCAAACGTCTGGCACTGTGATCTTAGATGAAGGAATTATGAACAGCCAGCATGAATGATTGTCAGATGTATATATAGGTCAAATATTTCAATTTCGAAATGCAACACATTACAGTCATATAAAATGAAATAGTAACAATATGTGCATCATTTAAGAGTTCGGAAGTGTTTTAAATTAATGAAATATATAACATGTAAATGCATGCCAATTTGATAAAATTCATTATTCTGCAGTAGTCAATATACGCATGTGCTAACACATTTTATTGGATTTAGATCATGGGTTTATTCACAAAGCGAAAGAAGCACGTCATATAGGAATACATATTTGAAATGATTAGGTGAAAAAAACTTGTCTGCAAATTTTCGTAAACAAATCATTAAAGGGATCGAAACTGTATCGTATGCCATTACATCATGGATATATTTGTTCCTCCGGTACAGTCGTTGATGACGCATGTGTCCCTCCTGTAGCAAAAAGGTTAAACTAAGTAATCTTAATATGTCATGTATAATCGTTGAGTAGCTCTGTATGACGGGAACTATTGCGATTTTTATATCACAGCGTTTTTATACAACTGTAAAATTGCTGCACTCGAATATAATGATATGACGTCTACTACGTCGTCGTCGTTGATGTCGTCTATAAAGCACAATATCGTCAGCATATAGTAATGTACTGATTTCAAATTCATCATATAGACGGATTCCACAATTCAAAGCATTTCTATCTGTAGTCAAGTCGTTAATGAAGAGTGTGAATAATGTGGGAGCCAAATTATCTCCTTGTCGAACACCAGTTTCGACCGAAAACCAATCTGTTAGAGTACCGTTTAGTCTAACACAGCTTTGTATGTTTGTATACATGCTTTGGATCGTTCTCAACATATTTCCATGAACACCCGCTTTAACAATTTTATGCCAGAGTTAAGTATGGCTAACAAAATCGAACGCCTTGATAGAGTCTATAAAACATACGTGTGTGTCAAGTTTCATTAGCTTCCTGTTTCTTAAAATTGTGCCCAGTGTATAAATGTGGTTTAACCAGGATCTCATATTTCTGAATCCATTTTGTTCATTACAAAGTGTGTTTTTCCGCTCAAGATAAGAGGTAAGTCTGCGATTAAGAATAGAGCTAAACATTTTGGCAACAGCTGACATTAGCTTATACCACGATATCCAAGTGGATCACAGTAGTCTCTTCCATCTTTTAATATAGGATGAATAATACTTTGGCACTAAGGTGAAGGACCTTTACCATGGGTAAAGTACATATCAAATAACTTTTGTAACGGGACAGTTCAAATATTGTTACACAGAATTTCGTTTGGTAAATTATCATCTACTGCTTTTCCTAGTTTCAAAAGTCTCATTGCGTCTTCTGTTTCCTCAATTGAAATATTTTCATTGAAAAGTTCGACCGCAAAAATCTCATCATCTTCATCTTTTACGCTCTCGTTTTCTCGCTCCAATTGTTCAGTAAGTTCGCTTAAATTGTCAATGAATATATCGTTTACTAGTGTATTGTCTAATTTAAATAGTTTGTAATATTCGCTTTTCCATCTTTTGAGGATTGTTTCCTGGTCGGTAGAAAAGCTTCCATCCTCCATACGGACACTGTCAATATCTGGTCTATGTTTTTGTCTCCACAATTTCTTCGGATTTGAATAATTTAAAGTCTTAATTCTGTCAGCAATCGATGTCTGATGAGTGCGTTCACACTGCCGTTATCGTTTGTCAAATTGTTTTCTTTTTTCGATTAACGTGTTCGTTTACACCGTTTATATTTTAGATAATCCTTTTCAAATCGGTCATCCTTAGTAGGTAGCTCTTATAACTCAGCATTTCAATATGGTTTTTGTATGTGTTTTCTCCGTTTTTTAGTTACATTCCCTCCGATTTCTTCAAAGGGTAAATGATTATCCATTTCACTTTGAAGTACAGATAAAAAGTTTCCGTATAATTTATCGATTTTGTTTTTAACATCAAACAACTTTCCATTTGTTCAATAACTCTTAAAATAGCTCTCGTTCATCGTAGATTTGCGGAAATATTATTCGGAACGGAACATTATATACATTATACTTACGTCTTCTGAAACATACATTACTGCCACGGTCATTACCATACTCACTATAATTGCTTGTATATTTACTAATTGAAAGACCACATGAAAGACTTTGGGTTATCTGGAATAGTTGCTTTTGCGGCGGGAGTTATATAGTCATATAGTAAAAGAATGTCTGAAATTAGCTGAACTTATTTTGAATACTTGTTCAAGTCAGCATATAGAACCGCAATATAATCAACCACTAACTCTCTCGTCTTCGAAACATACGTATAGTTGTCGGTATCCTTTTCTAATCTTCGTTTAATACAAATAGTTTTGCATCTTTAATAAAATCCAAAATAAATTTCCAAATGCGTTTCGGACGTCGTCAATACTTGACTTTTCAGGAACAAAATCCGTTTTATCATCAAAATCTTGTAATATTTTCAATTCTCCTATTAAAATCGCCACAAACAAACAAATAAGAACAACCGCTGTACAAATATATTTGCGACAACAGAACATCATAATACTCCTGTGCAATATTGCCTCTACTAGAGTGTTACGGTTGCAAATAACACATACATAGGTGAATAACGAAATTTAGGTCATTTTCACACTTAAGAGATATCCATAGAATGTCTACAAAATAATCTTTCAAAACGCTAGACGTGAAGTTCTCAATGATACTTTTCGATACTAAAAATACCACACCACCAGAGCCTCGCGAAGAATTCACAAGTATATTCTTCCTATTGTTCCCAAACCATTCGTATCTAAATATATCGATAGATTGATTTGATTGTATGTGAGTTTCACATATTCCAATTAAGTCAAAGTTTAAGAAACTAAAAATTTGTTCCCTTAAAATTATACTGTTCTTCGTATTTTCTGAAAGATACCAACATTTACAGTTCCAACTCGCAATTTCTCAATTCGACTTTAAAAACTGGCAATTTTCCTATTGTTTAATGACCCTACCACCACGAATTGCTAGAGTAGAAATAGGCTTTATAATTTTGCGAATGTTAGCTTCTTGCTAACGTTCGTGTTTGTTTTGTCAGGTTCGACATAGACATGATTGCACATAGGATTGCCTTTAAGTGTTTTTTTTCATTAGTACATTTACACGTTGAGTTTCATTATCAGAGTTAACAAGTACCATTTTGTTCTGTTGATTGGTGTTAGATCCTACGCATTGTACGGTGATGCCATTAAAATACAGTTCAAGATAGGTAATAATACCGTTATGTATGCCTTAAGGGAATATTCACTATCACCGGTGTCGGTCGTTGGTACTTTTTTAAATACTAGTTTAGAGTGAGTAATGTTCCTTGACACTTGTGTATTGGTTGAGCTTTCACCTTTCTCTAGAGTATCAATTTTGTTTTTAAGACTTTGTATTTCATTATCAAACTTAGTAAACTCAATGTTAATTTTATCTTTTAACGATTTTATTTTACTTGTTATTTCTGTCTTAAAACTAACTTCTAAATTCGTAATTTTGTGCTCCGTGGATTGTCTAAGGGATTCTGGGTTATTATTAACTTTCGTCAATAAATCATAAATGTCATTTACTGACCTTGTACTAGCGGGATTGTCTTCTCCGGACTCCTTTGTATTAGACAGGTGGGCTTACTGGTCTGCTAGACATTTAGTTTGATCGTTTTGCTATTGGTAGAGTCTGCTCAACTTCTGTATCTGACGAAATACGAAGAGCTTTTCGTCCTGGTTCTCTAGTATTTAACATCTAGATTGGACACTTGAACATTTTGCAATAGTTTTTGACACCTCTATAATCTAATAAATCAACATAATACTATAATATCACAAGATTTGGTCAGAGCAATTTTTCATACGTCAATTACATGTAACCTCGTTTTCGCATATATTCACTATTCTCACCTTGTCATTTTCTATAGGACTTCCCTCCCTTAGCCGGAAAGAGAGTCTTTTGGTAACCAGTGTCTGGTTTGGAGAATTTTCCATCATCTGTCTTAATTATGAACTTTCTATTTCCTGTGTTGGAATACACTTTTGCGATACGAGAATTCTCTGGAGTCTTGTCTTTGTTCTGGTCTGACTTCTCGATTTTATACTTCTTAGATTTACTAGCATAATCTGCCAAAGGTGTTTTTCTTTTCCTATCTTTTGGGAATATATTGGGTAACAAATCATCAAGAGTTTTATCTTTGTCTTTTCTCGCTCTTTGAAGCCGAAACTAAATTGTCACCAAAAACACCTTCTCCAGTAAGAGGCAGGTCTGAAATGTCTCTCGAATCATGGAGGAGAAACATGGATGTATCTGTCATACACATTTGACGTCTGATAATATGATGAAAAGCACCTGCTCTACCAGCTTGATCCAACTCTTTCTTGGACATGGCAAAAATGTCCCTTACTTGTTGAATTGATTTGTCAATGTTTGGTGTTTCATCTGTAATTTATTCTAATAAATTATCCAGACTCTGTGTCATGTACATGCAAATGACGATACCCATAAAACTTGCCTGTTGCATCTGTATGCTATTCTTTCAAGCATTTTGTAAGGCTGTGAATGTAAATTCTTCCCTTTAGAAAAAGAGGCTTTACTGCCATGTCTTTTAATTAAACAATTTCCAATGAAATCGTCTAAAGTTGGTACCTGTAGGAATTTTTTCTTTTTCCTCATCAACAGGAAAAAGTTCTTTAGTTTCCTCAGCAAAGGCTGATACTAAATTAGGTTTGAGCGCACGCCAGTGACCCATTAAAACTTCTTTTTGGGAATCGTTCATGGTAATGCCAATTTTTTCTCAGTTTTCCTGGCAATGACATCCTCCCAAAAATATCAAACAAACATTTTTTTGCTTTGCTTGACAAATGTTCATCATTAGAGCCTTCATTGTCAGACTCTGTGCCAGAACCCAAAACTTCGTTTTGACCTGGTTGTAATGACATTACATCATCACGTCCATCAGCTGATTCAGTATCAGAATCTCTAGACCTACGTGTCTGTCTTTGTGACTGACTTGTAGAAGAACCTGACTGTCTTTGTGACAGACTAGGAGTAGAACTGGACTGTTTCTGTGACAGCGTATTTCCACTTTCATATATTATACTTATATATATTACTGATTCCAGGTATTGAATTTTGTTATCCTCCAGTAAAAATTATTCTCCTGATGTGTTATGAACTGAAATTAAGTAAATATTTTGTTATTAAATTATGTTTGTTAATTCAATCAAAAAGAAATGAAAAATGATAATTAAAATATATTGTATTTCATTATTATGGCCATCTATGACCCAAGTATGGTCTACTCAAGCCATTCATAAAAATTGTCAAATTTATTAAAACATTTCATCAAGATAGGATGTACATGTACATTATGGACAAGTTACTTCTCTTATACTGATTTTTAATCATATAAATGGATTTTAAATTTGTGTACCCTTTATTCTTGACATTAGGTATTAAATGTAAATAAAACAATATTGACATTTACACAGCAAACCATTTGACCTTAAAGTCTGTATAGGATTCCTTGACCTATATCCTATCCATTTTAAGCTTCATTCATAATTTATTCATGTTGGACTGTTATATACAGAATATTTTCAAACTGTTTCCTCATGAATAAATAAAGGCAACAGTAGTATACCGCTGTTCAAAACTCATAAATCCATGGACAAAAAACAAAATCGGGGTAACAAACTAAAACCGAGGGAAACGCATTAAATATAAGAGGAGAACAACGACATAACACTAAAATGTAACACACATAGACAAAATCCCACGATAATAACAAATATAACATATATATATAACATCAAAACCAAATACATGAATTTGGGATAGACAAGTACCATGACACGTCTTATCGCAATGTGAATTTACACTAAAAAATAAGACAAACGACACAACGTTATAATGTAATACACACAGAAACGAACTATAATATAACAATGGCCATATTCCTGACTTGGTACAGGGCATTTTTAAGGGAAAAATGGTGGGTTGAACCTGGTTTTGTGGCATGCCAAACCTCGCACTTTTATGGCCATGTGAATTATAACATCAAAATTACAACACAGGACTACAATATAAATAAATTGGAGAACACAATTGACAAAGAATCACACGAACAACAGCCAACAAAAGGCAACAAGTTCAAAATTTTAATACGCCAGAAGTGTATTTTGTCCACACAAGACCTACGTGTGACGCAGAAAACAGACACCTTTCAATTACTATTTATAAAATTAATTAAACTTTGCATTGCTAACATCAACACTTGAATACAAATTTGACAAATAAATTATTAAGAAAAAACATGAAATATTAAATATTATAAATAATTATACCCCAAGCAGTTTTGATCAATGCATACAAGTTACAGCCAAAGAAAACATTCCAGTCTTGAAAAATATTTTTTTGGTTTAGATTAAAGCAAATTTAGATTATACCAAATCTTTTGATCACATTTTTATATTCATTATTGAACATAAACATCATTACATGTTTAAATTTAATACATTTTGGGGTCACTCAAAAGCCTTATTTCTTAATTCTGGAACCACCACGGTCAAGACTGTTTTGACACTAAATTGACTTGAATTTGATAATATTATAAAAGTTTGAGAAAGTCCGCTATTGGCAATGGATTTTCATTTCTAATTAGATTGTAAACATAATGGTTGGGATAATATAACATGTCAGATATAGGACATTGTATAGGCATTAAAATGATTAAGTTGTTAGTTTTTGTGTGTAAAATATTTCCGGAGACAAGGGCGGACACATAAGACCGTTATCCGAATGTTATTCACCAGTGGTTGTTGTAGAAAAAAATAAGATTTCAATTCCAATGTTTCAGTTTCATATCATTGCACGCTTTATTTTTGCCTTTTAAATCATTTCTCAGGATCACAATTATTTAAAAATTATTAAATAAATATCTGAAATAAGCGTTTACTTTTTAAGTTGTGTGACATAAAGTTTAAGCATCCAAGAATGTCATACATTCAACATTACAACGTAAATCCAATGTCAAACAATGGCCGCCATTACGTGTTGACGATGTCGTCTAGTTGAACTTATCACTGAGCACTGAAGTCCTTACTCAGACGCTTCCGATTATCCTACTGATCATGCACATGACTTGATATTCAACAACATTAGGCAATGACTTCATGCATCAGTGCAATAAGGTCGCATCCTCATTTTCACCCGCTGAATTTATCAATTAAATGCACGCAACTTCGTGCATACAACTGAAAAACTGAAACTATTTAAACGTTATGTACTCGTAAAAGTAGTTTTACTTACAATTTGATTTATCTCCATTTTCTTAACCAATAAAAAAAAGCCTACATTTAAAACAACTTCCCGATCAAAAAAAAACCAATGGCGTTCTTCTTTTTTATACTGAAATCATCAGCGAATGTCTAGACGTTTGATATTCTTGGTGACAACATAATTATGTATCAAAAACAATAATGCTTTTATTCTATATTTAATGTGACAAAATACTTGATATCCCTTTCAAGCAAACTCGGTATAAAACTATTATTCAACTTTTATAGTAATCAAATCTTATATTGGCAAGAATATGTGTTATGAGTGCCAATGAGTTAAATGACCACCCAAGTCACAATGTATGCGACGTAACAATAATAGGTCAAAGTACGGCCTTTAACACGGATCCTTGTCTTACACCGAACAGCATAGTACTATAATGGACAATTAAATGACTAGTTTAAAACAATTTAAACAGGTAAACCAACGGTCTATTCTATATAAAACAAACGAGAAACTAGAAAAACATATGAACCACACAAACAAACGACAACTACTGAACAAAATGCTTCTGACCTAGGACAGGTGCATACAAATTCAACGGGTTTAAACGTTTTAAGAGGCGCCAACCTTTATCCTAAGTGAGACATTAGCAACACATTTCAATATAAAAAGACATGCTATAAAATATGAATGGCTTACCTCCATTAAAAAGACTTTTAAACAAAAACATGTAAACGTACAATAAACAAACAAATGAGTTTGGTCTATATATGTATATAAATACCTTATGATTATCCACTGTTATCACAAGTTGAGAATTATTAGATAACCGGAAAAAGAGAATAAATGTATTAAAACAGTGCTCATGGCAAAATTGTACAAATGAAGTTCAATACTCCTAAACGATTGTCCTTTCTCATATGTTGGACAAACGGTCACAAGAGGTATCATTATAATTGAATACTTTATATACTTTCAGTAATGAATTCTTCTTATGATAATTTACAAATATTTTCTATTTTTAGACTTTCCAAATCGACACGTTTTCAGAGGTTTGTACAGCTTTTTTACAATAGTGTGATCAATAGCATTGTGGTGTCTTTTACGCGCGTCTGGTGTTAATATAACATTTTAATCCTGGTATCTATGATGAGTTTATTTATTGGTTACATTGTAAGCCAGAAAACGAAGCAAGAATACTGCAAAGAATTGTACAATGGTTAGGGCGCAAGACATTTGGGGTAAATGATAATCCTGACTATAGTATCAATTGGGCTAAACCTTTTTGGATCAAGTTTACATTTTGGATCATTAAACTGTTCTAATGGAAATAAGTTTACACCTGAGATCAGACAGTATCAAAAATTATATTTTTAACCCTCTTGCTGCCGGTAGTTTTTTATGGTTGCATTTCGTGCTGTAGTTAGTTATCAAAGGTACCAGGATTATAATTTAATACGCCAGACGCGCATTTCGTCTACATAAGAGTCATCAGTGACGTTCAGATCAAAATAGTTATATAGCCAAGCAAGTACAAAGTTGAGGAGCATTGAGGACCAAAAATTCCAAAACATTGTGCCAAATACGGCTAATTAAAGATAATCTATTCCTGGGATAATATAATACCACAGCTCGACGTTTGTGACTTCTAATGCACAACAATAATGTCAAATACCAAACAATTGTGTCAATCGATATCTCTACTAATTGCTAATTAAGGACCTATTGAAATAAAACATATCACTATTTAATCTTCGTGATTTTGTTTGAAAGAGATAGAGATACAGAAAGGATGAGAAGCTTGCATAAATATTTAACAGTTCTTAATTCATGGGAAAAACCAATCATTTAAAACAATCTATTTGGTTTACTTTTCAAATATCAACCTAGCTGTTTTATACCTGCACGTTGTGCAATTAAATATCATACGTACGTTTGACCATTATGAGACTGGTTATTGCCAACCATTGAGCTTGATTAAATACGTCGCTCAAGTTCAAACAAAGTATTCGAAGACTTTCTAAATCACACACTGGAATGTTCGTCTACACAAAATAAATTTATCATTAAAAAAATTGATAGAAGTCTCGCATTTATATTTGTCACGTGTTTTCTTTATTTCCACCTTTTTACACTGACATAAGATCACGTATAAACACACGTATCCCATACCTATCATACGATCGATTTGAGTTATCTTTCATGGTTTTGACTATCACAGTGTAGATACTATTCTGTACGCTATCCGGAAGTCGCGATTTTCGAAGCGAGAACTTTTTGGATCACATTTAAAATTTGATGGGTATACTGAATTAAACGGTAAGTTGATCATCTGTACATTGCTTAATGATTAATTCAGCCGACATCGATATTCTCAAATGGTTTAGAATTAAATTCCGCACATTCATTATTCGTATCTTTACCTTAATCAAGAGATTTTCAAGTGCATCACTAAGAAAAATCAGTCGGCGAACCTAAAAACAATCTTTTTACCCTCTTAGTGTACAAATTAACGTAAAAACCTGACTTAATTAACTAAATGAAATATATTTCAAGTGGTGGTAAAAGTTTCAACCAGATCTTTGAAGCCAGAAATAAGAAAATTACATTTGTTTGAATTTCTCACTGTACGATCAGTCTCGCTTGTATATTTTGAAACTGTATGATCAGTCTTTATGTCACTGTATTCTAGTGATGATTTCAAAGTTATTTACGATACATTAGAAGGTGGCATTTTTCTAAAAAAAACGCAAATATATTTCAATACATTCACATCTTGAAAACTTATGAAACATGTTTTAGCTTGATAGGGTGTACTCGACTTACTACATTAAGTATAAGGATGTTTAAATGTTGCTAAAATAAGAGGAAGGTTTGATGTATACTAGTATATAAGTTTCAGAAATGTCCTCCGTTATACTTAAAATTGTACAAACACACAGATTTAGTTTATATAAAAATGCATGTATTTACACGCATTCGAGGCCGTACTGTAGCCTTTAATTGATCGCAGTTCCTGCGCTTGGTTTAAGATGTAGAGCTGTCTCTTTGACACTCAATTGTACACCACTTTGTCAAGCGGGGGTTATAGTGATAAAGAAGTCCGTCTTTCCGTTCGTCCGTTGGACCAGTACAATATGTTTCGCCGGTTTTGTAAGCGCATCTCCTCATACACCACTTAATATACATTGGGGGTTCCGGCCATTTTTAAATGGAGAGGGGGTCCAATCTAGGAGAAAAGGGGATTCCAAATATATGTTCCCATACAAATGCATTGATAGGTAAAAAGGGGTTTCAAACTGCCGGATCCCCTTTTTTTGAATCCGTCACTGATATAACTATTAATTAATCTTATTCGGTTTCCTTATCATAAATGATAATGACTGTATTGTGCACCGTCTACTTCGAATTTTAGTAAAAATCTTTTATGGGTTACTTTATATAAGATACGGACTTGAACATGATTGCATTATGTTCGGGCACCAATCATTAAAGTTTTCTGAAATTGCTCCATTTTTACTCGATTAATGCTTTATGGACCTTCTACATCTGTAAACTTACCAAAATTATATCACATGAATTATCCCCCTACGCAAAGTTGTCTTTATCCATTTCTTGTTATTTTAAAAGAGACAAGCTTGATTTATGTTATCATCAATTGGTCAACGGCGACGGTGTAAATAATCTTTAAAAATTTAATAGCTAAACAGATAACTTTAACGATACACTATTACAAAGTCCACAAGCGAATCATGTATTACTTTTTAGGCATTTGATTTTAAATAAGACTGATGGAACAAAAATACAATTATTTTGCCGTCTAAAAAATGCATCAGAAATATATTTGTATTGTCTGATGAAAGTAATTACACGTTATAGTTCCCTGGATAGTTCATAATATCACATATACATTATTATGAACACGTATATACTTTCAAATTGCTTTTGTTTTTTCTTTAAAATCACGACTGGTCATACAGTCAAAAAATCTGAAATCGCTTCTAGAATACAGTCAGTTGTAGACTGATCGTACAGTAATTTATTTTGGGATCCTCAAGGAAAACATATTTTTTTATGGGAAATACGAATATTCTACTTAAATACGAAAAGAATATTGAAACAGTATATATTTAACTGTAAACTGATGCAAATATTTGCAATAAAAGATTAATTGCTTTGTACTACGAGAGCAAACTTGTCCATCGATTTCACTTTTTTCTACCAAGTTGATGTGATGCACACGTATATTTTATATTCTAATGCACGTTTTTGTTACAGTTACTCATATTCATGATGCTATATATACATTGAAGATGTTCAAAGCACTTTGTAGATATAGGAGTAAACAAATGATGAGAAAAGTTACCGTAGGCAAAACCGTCCTGTTAGCCAGTTGGAAATCATCGCTTCGAAAATCGCGACTTCCGGATAGCGTACAGAATAGTATCTACACTGTGACTATGACAATTATTTATCAACTTACTTCACAGCCCAATTATAATTTTTTTTAAGGTCTTTTTTTTTCCCAGAAATACATGGCGTTAGAATGTATAATATAAAATGTCTGAAAAATAGCAAACAATAAATAAAATGAGGCGATGGATCATATAATTATGATACAGTACACTACAAAATATAATAAGCAAGTCTTTAACGTTTCAACATCGCAAAAGAAATAAAATAAATCGTGAACAAATGTCAAATATTTCGGATAACTTATATCCTTTATCATCCAAATGATTCTCATCGTCACATGTGGTAGTCGGATTTAAATAATACTCTTGAATGTGCGAAGGGACAACTGTGTCAGCCATAATCCAAAATCAACAACATATTCAGAATCATCAGTTGAAATATAAACAAAAGTTGATAATACGCCTAAAAATGTCCCATTGCTCAGCAGTAACATACCCTCTGCTCCTTCGTATGGTGTTTTCATATCTTAATTGATACGTTTTTCTCGTGCATGTTCACACTATACGGACTTCATATACAGAAGTGTGCTCATAATGCAAAAACTGCTCTAACAAAGTTATCAGGAGGACAGATTAAAAATGACACTCCGTAATGTTTACGGACACCATCATCAATTGGTTGATCCATACGATGTGTCTTTGTGCAAACTAACTAAGGACATTTTTACTACGTGTTAGATTGTGGTATGTCATTACGTCGTCTAATCTTTCAATGTCCGTACGCGACTCATTCCCGATTGTGAATTCACTATGCTATAAGGTGTGTTCATTACTTTTCAATCTGTCACCAAGAGCCAATGCACGTCAAGTTTAAGGGGGACTATCGAACATGCACAGCCCAAGGCACAGGGGGTCAGTCTTTCGCAAGACTTAAGCAATGGCAGGCAAAACTATAAAGCAAGCAGCAAGTTGTAACAGTTTTATATAGTAACAGGTCCAAATAATAATAATGATGCCAAAACAATTTACAAACAAATAAAGTTCAAATGTTCCAAATAATAGTCACTAATTTCACTAATTCACAGTTAAAGTTAAGTCCAAAATGTTCGTTATATTCCAAGTTGATGTTGTCTGATGAATAGGTACAGTTATGTTGAGCTGTCTTTTGAGTACGGTTTCTCCTGAGTAGCTGAGCCTGGTTGGCTTTTGAAGCACTCCTATCTGGATCACACCGACGAGACTACACTGACGAATACTGTTCGACTCCGATATTTAAGGCGAAAGCTGAAAACTACTCATAAAATGACAGACATTGATAATTTTGATAATTGAGATAATTTTGAGTATTAATAATATTGTTTACAATGTCCAAAGGTGAAATATGAATAATGTCAATTAGAGAGATACAAGTTAATTACATTTATAATCCTAATTAAAACATAATATTGCTCAGATTAATTAATGACAATTGACAAGATACCAAAGTGTTGCTCAGAGCAATTATTAAGAAGCGACATATTGTTTTACAAAATTTACCTGAGTAATTAAATTAAAAATTTGTCCAACAATTATTTCATAATTTCATATTTTCTAAAATAATATATTTTCTCAATAAAATTCATTTTAAAAACTTTTACCTAAAAGAACACCTATGACAAATTCCCCCCTTCTCCAATATGTTTGTCCTCAAACATGAGAAAATATACAAAAACATTAAACGATAAACATAAATAAATATATACAATAATCATGAAGAATAAACTTATATACACAAGAAAATACCGAGATAAAGATAACATATTTTGCAAGATAAGATGAAAAATTCAATATTAGACAAAATTGCTAGATGAAGAAAATTGCCAATTTAAGAAAATTGCCAGATTAAGAAAATTGCCAGATTAAGAAAAGTGCCAGATAAGATATGAAAAGCAAGACTAATGAAAATAAGAAATAAGAAAAGACATATTGTAAAGAAAAATTCTAAACTGAAAATTACATAAAAACAAATAAAAATTTTAGGCTGTATGCTTCTTGTATAAGGTGGTCGGCCCTATACAAGTGCAGGGTGTGGAGTTGAATGACCAGTCCAACTCCAAAGGGTTTAAATCATTGATCATAAATATCCTTTTTAAAACAAAAATGTTACATAAAAATAAAACAAAACATACTAGCTAGTATTAAAATACAAATACATGATATATACTATACATGTATTTACAATACCGGTATCTATCTTTTTACAATCACTATATTTTATAATTCAATATTTGCCAATCTATGTGGCTAAACTCTATAATTCATTATTTATACCAATCTATGTGGCTATACTCTATAATATTTTCATTTATACCAATCTATGTGGCTAAACTCTATAATCTATTCATTTCTTTGCCCATCTTTGTGGCTTTATAAAAATAGTAGCTACAATTCATTATTTCATTCTATAAAACACTATCATATTAAACAGTTGCACATGTACTATTCACAAATTTATCTTCTTCTCATACTTATTTCTATCTTGTATTGTTGTTCTAACACATTTATAAAGTTATTTATTGACGCATTTGACAGACTATCAAATGTATCCCACTCTGGTGCAATGACTGGATTCCTGTATCCTGATAAATATTCCGTTGTACCATCTATGTTGTATCGAATTTCGTGTATTTTTCCATCAGAGGCTATTTGAAAACTGCAGTCGCGTTGATTTTCCTTTCCTAATGGTTTCTCCATAGCATATTGAATGTCTTGTTGTAAAAGAGCTTGTTTGAAACGTTTCTTGTGATCTATTAAAACTTGTCGTGCGATATTTGGTGCTGAAGTCATTGATTCATATTTTGTAGTATTCCCAGATTTAATTAAAAAGTATGGTCGATTGTTAACAATTTTCACAGCCAATAACTGTTGATTTTCATCTTCTTGATTTTGTTCATTTATGGTTTCAGTTTGTGTGCTTATATCAGCTGTGACTTGAAATATATTGTACACTATTAACAGCTGGATCCGGTTTAGTGAAAAATTTATGTTTATTCTGCTGTAATGGACGTTTTCTTTTCTTACCACTCATTGTACGATGCGCATGAAATTCTCGTATTAATTTTGCTGGGACCTTGCATGGGAAATACCATTCTGTGTTTCTAGATTTATCAGTAAACTTAAGTTTATAGTATAATGTTCCATTACCTCTGACTGATGATAGATCTTGTTGAATCTCCTCTTCTTTGAATGCTTTGCACTTATTGTTCTTACAATCCTGACAAGATGGCTTGTTGTCTTTAACTGGTGCATTTTTGTTGTTGTCTGTTGTTGATTCTATCGACAGGAAGTTGTTGTTGGTTCTGAGTTGGCCTATTGTTGTTTATAACAGGAATTGGTGGTTGTTGTCTATTTATTCCATTGTTGTTGATTGGTGGCACAGGTTGTTGATGATTGTTTGGTAAAAGTCGATCATTATCATTGATATTGTCATCTTGTATTTCTTCTGGATTCAGTTCTTCGTTGTCATTTTGAAACTCATCTGGTAAATTAGTCGGTCTGTCTTTTGGATCGTAATATGGCTTCATTCGTTGCGCGTTTACCATTGACACAACCTCTTTGTTTGTTGCACAATTCCTAAGTTTGTAGGTACTATTTGGTCCAATGCTGGTTATATAATAAGGTCCTGACCATTTTCTATGTAATTTTGGTGCTTTTCCGACAGGAACTTTGGTACAATAAAGCCAAACACGTTGAACTGGTTGAAATTGAGGTTCTTTAGATTTTTTGTCATATTGTTGTTTATATCTTTCTTGAGCTTCCTTGATGTTTTTAGCAGCAATCTTTCTTGATGTTTCTAAATTTTGAAGAATTCGGCTTAAAAATATTTTGTGATCTTGTGCCAAACGATCTTTTGGTATTAGCGCTGTGTCAATGGGTAATGTCATTTCTCGTCCATAAAGTAAAAAGAATGGTGAATAATCAGTTGATTGAGTGGCTGGCGTAGCACGGTAGGCCATTAAAATTCCAGGTAGAACATCATACCAATCATCTTGTTGATCTCTTGTATAGGCTCTTAACGCTTGTAAAATTACAGAGTACATTCTTTCGCATGCTCCATTTGTCTGTGGATGGTATGAGCTTGTAAGATGTCTTTTAATATTGAAGAGTTCTGAAAGAGCTTTAACTAAATTTGAAACAAAATTACGTCCGCGGTCTGATAAAAGGGTCATAGGAGCACCATAACGGGATATTATTTCTCTATATAAAACATTTGCAACTTCACCTGCTTCCTCAGATCTTAACGGAAAAGCTTCACACCATTTTGAATAACTGTCAACTACGAGTAGAACATGTTTATATTTATCTTTGGTTGTTGGAAGGCCACTTAAAATATCCATATGCCATCGTCCGAAAATATCATTTGTTGGTTGTGGTTGTAAAGGTGGTGGTTTTGAATTGAAAGCGCGTTTTGACTGCTGGCACACTTCACACGTTTTTACATATTGGTTAATGTCACTATACATCGATGGCCAAAAATATTTGTTTCTAATTGCAGCATATGTTCGTTCAAATCCTTGATGTCCTCCTCCCAGAATGCAGTCATGATAGGCCTTGCGTATTGAATCACGGAGTTTCCTTGGAACTGCAATCTGTTTGACAAGTCGTTCATCTTTAGGCACTTTCTTACAACGTTTTGAGTAGAAGTGTTTTAAAATTCCATCTTCTAACTCAAAGTTGTAAGATTCTGCTACGACTGCCCTTGCAAGTTCTGGATTCTGTGGTACTCGTCCTGTCTGTTTATATTTAATGATATCTGCAAAGTCCCTACATGTCTCTTGTTCTTCGGCTAAATTGGTTAATTGAATATCATTGATTGCTGCGGTTTGTAAACTGGAAATAACTGCATCTTCATTTTCACCCTTATAAATAAATGTTACTTCGGTATAATCTTTCAGTATATCTATGGAGCCTAAATGGTCTGCAAGTTCACTAGAGTCATAAGAAGCACTATTGTTAATTTCTAAATGTTTTTGTCTGGATAAGCAGTCTGCTGGGTTTTTAGATCCTGCACGATGTTGAATTTTAAAATTATATCCTTGTAATAGCAAACTCCACCTACCAAGTCTTCCCTGACAATCTTTAATTTTCTGAAGGTACTTAACTGAGATATTGTCTGTATATACTGTGAACTCTTAATTTGCCAAATAATGTTTAAAATGTTGAACTCCTTCCACTAATGCTAGAGCCTCTTTATCAGTTATATGCCACTTAAGTTCTGAACCCCTTAATTGTCTTCCACCATAAGCAATTACATGTTCTAATCCATTTTGAATCTGACTTAAAATATATCCATTTGAAAACTCTGAAGAGTCTGTTGCTAAGATGAAAGGTTTGTCTAAATGAGGAAATGATAAAATTGGAGCTGATGTCAAACGGTCTTTTAAATTTTCAAACGCAATATCACAATCTGGTGTCCACTTCAATCTTTGATCTTTCTTTAAAAGCTTTGTTAATGGAGCTGCTATGTGGGCATAGTCTTTCACAAATTTCCTATAGTAGTTTGCCATTCCTAAGAAACTTTTAACTTGCTTTGCAGTGGTTGGTCTGGAGAAGTCCTTAACTTTTTCTGTATTTTCAGGATTGACGCGTATGCCATCTTTTGAAATAACATGTCCGAGATACTTGATTGTTCTTGTCGCGAATTTACATTTTTCAGGATTAAGTTTCAGGTTTGCTTCACGTAGGTTTGAAAACACTTGTTGAAGGTGATTAAGGTGGTCTTCAAAGTTCTTTGAGAAAATCAGAATGTCATCGATGTAAACCAATGCAATTTTGAAATTTAAATCCTTTAGCACTTTTGTCATTAAACATTGAAAAGTTAATGGAGAGTTCATCATACCAAACGGAAGTCTATTAAATTCATATACACCTTTATGTGTAATGAATGCACTTTTATGCTTTGTTGTTGGGTCTAGCGGGACCTGCCAAAATCCTGACGTTAAATCGAGAGATGAAAATAGTTCTGGTTTTGAATCTGCTAAAGTGTCAAATATATCTGTCATAGTTGGAATCACTGCTGACATGGGTTCTGTTATACGGTTTAAAGCTCTATAATCTACACATACGCGTATACTTCCATTTCTTTTCTTAACAAGTACGACTGGACTATGCCATGGGGAAGTAGATTCCTCAATAATATTATTACTTTCCATTTCATCAAGTTGTTTGTCTAGTTCTTTGCGCATTTGTGGAGATTGTCTATATGGAGCAGCACTAATTGGTTTTGCATCACCAGTATAAATGGTGTGATGATGCAAGTTAGTATGTCCCAGTTCACTTAAGTCCTTTGCAAATATGTCCCTATTTTGAATTAGAAAGCTTTGAATTTGTTGTTTTTGTTTAGGTGTAAGTTCCAAATTATCCAAATTAAATCCTATTTCTGAAAATTCACTACAAAGTTGATTACTAGTTGTTTTGCTGAAAGAGTTTATATGAGCTGATGATCCTTCTGTGAACTTTGTAACATATTTAGACTGTATAGTTTCAGCTTTCGCAATTTTTGTCCTTCTTGGAATGTAAACTGTTGAATTTGTAGGATTCATAAGTCTGTATGAAGCTATGCCTCTTAACACTGTAGAAATGGTCTTTCCTCCTGCTACCTGATGTTCAATAGATAAGTTTCCTTTAGGTTCTAAAATTACAGTTGTTCCATGTTTGAATTTTCCAATATGTACTGGAATTATGATTTCAGATTGTGGTTGTATTTTGACTAAATCCACTGTGGTTGCCATGGCAATCTGAACATTGTCATCTTTGAATGTTGGAACAGTAATTGTAGAAACTATGTTCTCCTTTCCCGTAAGTGTAGCACTATCTTTTTCTGGTACAGTAGGCACAGATATTGTCATTTTTCCAAAATCCAAATTAACCTTATGGATTACCAAGAAGTCCAATCCAAGAAGTATTTTTGAATGAAGCGTTTCGAAAATGTGAAAGTTCTGTAAAATTTTGTGTTCTCCGAATCTTATTTCCAAATTAGCTTTTCCTAGCACTGGGTGTACTTCTCCGCATACTCCAACTCCACTAAAAATTGATGATCTCTGTATGTCAGCTTGTGGTTTTAGTTGTCTTAAAAGATGTTGACTTATACAACTATTGTTGCACCACTGTCAATTAAGCACTTTTGATTTGAATTTTCAATGTTCAGGTACATGAAGTTTCTTTCTAAAGATGATTTAAATTCTATATCTGCTTCTCTTGCTGTAACAGTTGAAAGACTTGCACATTTTGATCTTTTGCAGCACCATATATTCTTAATTCTTTTCTTTCCCATGACTTCTACTAAAAGAATTTGGCTATATTAGATAAAATCTATTCACAGAATAAAAAGGCAATATGCTACAAAAAAATGTGTGTAAAACTACAAAATTTCTAAATTTAGTAGCAGTTTCAATAAAATATATATATTCACAACTTTTCTTTGAAGAAACTTTTGCTTTGATAACTAGCAATTTAATTCAAGAATTATCATGAATATTGTTATTTCAAAAGCTACTTATCTTTTAGTCTCTGTAGTAGTTCTATTTTGTTTACACACTGCAGTTGTCCTTCTTTACAATTACATGTAGCTTGCCAACTTTGGTATAGCAACTTCTAAAGTTGAAAACTGAAACTAAACAAGATTATAATTAGACTTCTGTAAATGGTAGACTATGAAAACAAAATTCATTTGAATACTACCAATGACTTTTACAGATTTAAAACTAATTATATTTTTAATCTAGTTAAATTCAATCTTGCACAATATTTGCTGAAACTATAAAAATTTGAATATAACTGTAAAGATAAAATAATAAATAATATTCCAATAAGTTACTTAGCTTCAATAGTTGATTCTCATTCTCTGCTGTTCCTTCAGTTGAATTTTAGTTACGAAATTCCCTCGCAAATTTTGTAAGTAGATAATTTAAAAGTAATTTTGAAAGCTGTTGCTAATAATAATGCCATGCCAAAGCTAAATGGATCGAAATGATGCCAACGGGCCCGCCACCAAATCTGTCACCAAGAGCCAATGCACGTCGAGTTTAAGGGGGACTATCGAACATGCACAGCCCAAGGCACAGGGGGTCAGTCTTTTGCAAGACTTAAGCAATGGCAGGCAAAACTATAAAGCAAGGAGCAAGTTGTAACAGTTTTATATAGTAACAGGTCCAAATAATAATAATGATGCCAAAACAATTTACAAACAAATAAAGTTCAAATGTTCCAAATAATAGTCACTAATTTCACTAATTCACAGTTAAAGTTAAGTCCAAAATGTTCGTTATATTCCAAGTTGATGTTGTCTGATGAATAGGTACAGTTATGTTGAGCTGTCTTTTGAGTACGGTTTCTCCTGAGTAGCTGAGCCTGGTTGGCTTTTGAAGCACTCCTATCTGGATCACACCGACGAGACTACACTGACGAATACTGTTCGACTCCGATATTTAAGGCGAAAGCTGAAAACTACTCATAAAATGACAGACATTGATAATTTTGATAATTGAGATAATTTTGAGTATTAATAATATTGTTTACAATGTCCAAAGGTGAAATATGAATAATGTCAATTAGAGAGATACAAGTTAATTACATTTATAATCCTAATTAAAACATAATATTGCTCAGATTAATTAATGACAATTGACAAGATACCAAAGTGTTGCTCAGAGCAATTATTAAGAAGCGACATATTGTTTCACAAAATTTACCTGAGTAATTAAATTAAAAATTTGTCCAACAATTATTTCATAATTTCATATTTTCTAAAATAATATATTTTCTCAATAAAATTCATTTTAAAAACTTTTACCTAAAAGAACACCTATGACATATCCCAAATTCATGTATTTAGTTTTGATGTTATATTTGTTATTCTCATCGGATTTTGTGAAATGTCTTGACGTTTTTAGTTCTCTTATTTTTTTTCTGTTGCATTCGTGTGTTATGGTCAAGATAATAAATCACCCAATTAATTTTTTAGATTTTAGCTTTGGTCAACGAAATTTATACGATATATTTGGTTTACAGTTTGATTAAGAAGCAATACCGATATAGCTAGACAATACAATTAATTATCTAATTACTATCACAATTTGATATTAATAAGTGGTGTTATTTTCATAGTTATTATTAAATAAATGTTATACCAGTATTACAAATCTAATCTTTAATTATATTCTTATTCTATCTTATTTTGGGAGAAAAAAAATAGAAATTCAAATATGACGTCACTTTGTGCGTTGATGGCTTTGGCTTACTCGGCAATGAATTTGTATATGCTAGTTTAGGTTTTTTTTGTAATGTATCCGTTTTTATTCTCTAGTTAGTCACCCCTTCGGTTTTATCATGTATATCTATTATATAGTCGTTTTATTAAATATCACTGTTTGCAAAACTATGAATTATTCTAAATAATAAGGATGTGCTTATCCCAGGAAAAAAACCCTAGCCGTATGAAGCACAACTTTTCGGTACTTTTGGTCCTCAATGATCTTCAGCTTTGTACTTGTTTTGGATTTCGAACTTTTTTTCATCTGAGCGTCACTGGTTAGTCTTGTGTGGACGAACGCGCGTCTGGCGTATTGAATTGTAGACCTGATACCTTTTGTTAGCTATTATTCGTGTGTTTCTCTGTCCGATATGGTCTCCCATTTATTTGTATTGTAGTTCTGTCATGTGATGTTGTCATTTAAATGTTATATTTAGCATTGCCATAAAAACGGGAGGTTTGGCATGCCGCAAAACCAGGTCCAATCCACCATTATGTTTTCTTAAAATGACCTGTACCAAGTCAGGAAAATAGCCAAAGTTAAATTATATTTCATTTCTTTGTGTGTTACATTTTAATGTTGTGTTTCTGTTGTGTCGTATTTGTCCTCTTATATTTGATGTGTTTTCCTCAGTTTTAGTTTGTTACCCGGATTTGTTTTTTTTCTCAATTGATTTATGAATTTTGAACAGCGGTATACTACTGTTGTCTTTATCTTTATGTGTTATAATAATTGAAAGCAAATCCAGCTATTTAGAAAAGCTATTTAGTGAGTTCAAACATAGAATGAAAATATCAGTGCTGATTCAAAAGTGCTGCATCCACGAGCGATAAATTGCATAACCTTAAAATAATTTGGAAATTAATTACAGCAACATCGTAAAATTTTATTTTACATTTGGCTACGACCGTCTCATCACACGTCCATAAATAGTAAATTGATGTATCTACCATCAAAAGACCATTCAAATGGTAATCAATTGAAAGTAATTTACGATGAGATTCCGGCTTTTATCTCAGATTTTCTGACGCTAAACTTTGCATTTCTCCAAATAACGTACTATTCATTTTTTCTTAATGCATATAAAAAGGATGCTACTCCTTGACTGTTCAAAAACGATAATAACATGTTAATTAAACAAAATGATGCAGTTAACAGCTTTATCCGCGAAACCAACATATTACTACGAATCTATTCACCAAAACTTAATTACGACAATCAAAATTGTACCAAAGTTTAGAGGGTGACCCTCACATACAAATATTGTAACTTTTTGTTATTTCATGAGAGCTTATGCCATTATTTGGTGTCCGTCGTCTGTCGTTGCATTTTCGTCATAAACTGTTTCAAAAATCTTCTTTTCTGAAACTAATAGACAAAATACATTCTAACTTTAACTGAATGTTACTTACGCCATTTAGTTTATAAATTGTATCCGACGTTTTGATCCATCGACAAACATGACCGCCATGGCTCTTAAAATAGAACATATGGGTAAAAAAAAACTAAAGCTTTTAGAGCAAATCTGAAATGGGGTAAATTGTTCAATTGGTGAACA
The DNA here is from genome assembly GCA_037788925.1 of Mytilus galloprovincialis. Taxonomy (NCBI): domain Eukaryota; kingdom Metazoa; phylum Mollusca; class Bivalvia; order Mytilida; family Mytilidae; genus Mytilus; species Mytilus galloprovincialis. The sequence goes on along the minus strand of JAWDJN010000028.1, from coordinate 461,858 downwards.
TTTATAAGCCCTAAAATTTTCAGACGAATCGAGCAACCCATTGTTGGGTTGCTGCAACTAAACTTGTAGTTTTAAGTAAATTTTGCAGTTTTTTGTTATTATCTCGAATATTATTATGGATAGATATAAACTGTAAACAGCATTATTGTTCAGCAAAGTATGATCTACAAAAAATATTTATGATCAAAATTCTCAATTGACCCCTTAAGGAGTTATTGCCCTTTAAAGACAATTTAACACAACTTGCTCATTAAGTTTGCTCGAATTTCAAAATCTTCTCCTCTGAAACTATTGTCCTAAATACTTTTTAATTTTAAATAAATGTTTCTTAAAAATATGGTTTATGAAGTGTATCCGAATTTTTTATCCATAAACAAACATGACTGCCATGGCTAAAAATAGGACTAAGGGGTCAACTGCAGTTTGTGGCTTATATCTCAGACATGGGATAAAAATGTTCAAAAGATCAATTTCTATCAGCCAAGAAATTTTCAGACAAACCAAACAACCCATTGTTGGGTTGCTGCCACTAAATTGGTCATTTTAAGGATAATTTGCAGTTTTTGGTTATTATCTTAAATACTATTGACGATAAAGATAAACTGTAAACAGCAAAAGTGTTCCGCAATGTAAGATCTACAAAAAATTCTATAACAAAAATTGTCAACTGACCCCTTAAGGAGAAATTGTCCTTGAAGGACAATTTTCACAAATTATTTATGTTTTTTAGATCTTCTCCAATGAATCTAGTATACATTTTGTATTTTATTTCCTTGTTCGTAAAGAAACATAGACACTATGGTGAAAACAGAACATATGGGTAAAATGCATTTTATATTTGCTTTTGAAGAAAATGTGACAGATACAATGAACATGTAATTGCATTTTTAAGCCACTCCTTAATATATATTGAAAAGCAAAAATAATCAGTGATGAAAGTTTTAGGTAAAAAAATAACAGGTGACCGATTTGGGCCCTTGAGTATCTCTTGGGATAAATCCTTGTACAGCTCTTGCCAGACTATGATTAGTAAGAATGTGTCAATTGTTTTTTTTCACAATATGTCATTTAATTTTTATCAATTTGTCAGACAAGATTTGTGCTAAAGTATCGCCAGTGTATTTCGACAACTCATAAATCATACCATTCATTGAAGGGGAAATATTCATTCATATTAAATATTTTATCAAATAGTTTATGATAGAATTAACTAAATATTTTGGTACAGATAAATTTCTTCAGTAAATAAAGCAAAATGTGTTATCACATAAGAGACTTCATGACATGTCTTTGAAAAAAATATATCTCTATCACCATTGTATGCTGGACAACCTCAACCAAAATTAAGAGTACATTTCTAACAGCGTCTCTACTAATACAATGTTTTATATCTGTTTCTATATTTGAGATCATGGACAATGATCAGATTTTATATATGGCGCTTTTTAATCGACGAGTGTTTGAAAAAAAAATTTAGAAACCACGTTGATTAGTTTGATACTTTTTGTATCCTTTTTTGGGTTGTGTTTCAAATTTTATAAAACTGTTACTGGGGGGGGGGGGATACAGTTTTTGGCTCGAATCTCTGAAAGTAAAGCATTTAGAGCAAATAGTTATCAAAGGTACCAGGATTATAAATAAGTACGTCAGACGCGCGTTTCGTCTACATAAGACTCATCAGTGACGCAAATTTGACAAGGGGTAAAAATGTTTATCAGGTTAAGATCTATCTATTGTCAAAAAAATTAGACAAGCCCCAGAATTAGTAATTTTTCCTTCACCTCAGTTGACAATGATTTCTCGGGGATAACAGTTTTTATAAAATTTTGAAACACACACCCAAAAAAGGGATACAAAAAGTATCAAACTAATAAACGGGATTTTTAAACATTTTTTTTCAAACACTCTTCAATTAAAAAGCGCCATATATAAAACCTGAATCGGTGTCTGCTGAAAATCTACAACAACGATTCACTGCAGACACTGTAAACTGTGATGGAACTTTCTACACAGCACCACCAATGTTTGACAGCATCTTCAACATTCATGCATTTGTTAGCACAGCCATGTTTCCATTGGTATATTCTCTGCTTTCACAGCGATATACTGACACTTATATAATCTCCTTAAAAACATTGCCAACCAATATAATCTAAACTTCCAGTCAGCCAGAGTTAGCCTTGACTTTGAATGTGCATCAATAAATGCAATATATCATGTCTTTCCAAACACAGAACTCAAAGGTTGCCTTTTCCACTACGCAAAAGCAATATAGAAAAAAACACGGCAATATGGGCTACAAACGCAATATAAAGATGTCCCAGATGTCAACAAACTCGTCTGTCTTTTTTGCCCTTAGATCGCTTGAAAGACTACTGGTTAAACGAATTGGAAAACGCACCACAGTCAGATGCTTGCACCAAATTAACAGACTTTGTACTTCTGACATGGATAGAAGGCAGATACCCACAACCAACCTGGAACCACCACCAAACAGAAGGACCCATGACAAATAATCATTTAAGAGGGCTGGCATAACAAGCTAAAAAATAGATTCAAAACCGCACATCCGAACATATTTGAAATCATCAATGTGTTCAGGAAAGAGCAAGCAGCTAACGAAGTAAAGAACGTACAGTATACAGCAGGTGGCAAGATGAGGGGACAAGCAAAGAAGTATGAGAAATAGAAGATTGCTTTACTACTTTAAAGGAAACCCTACGAAATGGTACAACTGATTATATGCAGTATGGTGATGCAGCATCTTGCATTCTCAAACTTGGAAACTGAATGAACTTCATATGTGTACATCAGTAGCTTGGTTTTCACAATATGTACTATATGAAAATAGTTGTTATGTCTTATGTATAAGTGCTTTTTTCTCAGACTATTATTTACAACATGTACATTGTCTCTATAAGTATGTAAAATTAAAATTGTGCTTTGAATTCATTGATGATTCAGAAATAAATATTTGTAATGATAGTATGAAATTTGTTTTTTTTTATTCCTTAATATGAAATATCCATATCAAATTTGTTATCTCTAATAAGACATTATTTACAAAATATAACACATAAGTAAAAAAAAATCAATTTCAGAAAAAGAAGAGCAACTATAAAAACGAATTATTTAAAAAATGGGACACCAAAAATAAAAAAAAATAAATATCTTCTTTTAAACAATATTTAATGGAAGAGAATTTGACATAAAAAAACAAATATCAACCAACTGCAATACAAACAAAACATAACTTAATTACATTGTTAACAGAAGCTCCCATTTCGCCTCAGTTAAATCTTGTGTACCTGAAAATTTGTATTAAGGCAAACTAAGATTAATCTTATATAATTAGCTAAGGCGAAATGAAAATAAGCCCATTTGATTACCGGTAACTAAATTACTCATTCCCTTATTACAGGTTGTTGTCAATGAAATTATTCCAAAATTAATAGCAAAATAATTAAGAAATTGAAATAAGAAATTGAAATAGAAAATTTTGCTAATTTTTGATAGTAACTATTCTAACAAAGTTTATGTATTAAACGATCCAACATTCATGCAGTTTATGCTCCCCTCCGTCATCCTTCAATGCAATAGGCCGAGATACGGTCAGATAGGTTGGTTATATCGAGTAATGTCATTTTATTGGAAATCTCTATAAAACGGATAAAAGAACGTTGAACGAGGTTAGTGTCACTTTCTTCCAGTGAATATGTTGTTTTATTTAAATCATTTTCGTATCAAAAAAAAAATATTAATATGGAATAATTATAATAATTGATTATTTACAGGTAGAGTGATATATGGTCTACATATTGCTATTGTTGGAGCTGTATTGCAAATATTAAGCGTAATTATAACATTGGCTGTGGTTTTGCGTTATCCTGGACAATTCAACGTCTTAGTGACAGTATTTATTGCTTTCCTGTTTTGCATTACTTCGAGTCTTGGTATTTTGGTATTTTGCTTCATTGTGGCATTTTTCGGCAAAAGTGAGTATACTGTATGGAATTTAATTAAAGGTCAAAATTAGTTTTGTAAAGATTCATAACATTGTAACATCACATGCATGCAGATCAGATTGTTAAAAAGGGGAACGGTACCGGGCTTATGTCAGTAAATCGTATTCGATAATCATCAACATAGATATATCACACGATGTAGTATGAGTGTCATTTAGATAATTCTACATCCATGTCACAATTCATACATGTCTGCTGAACGCTTTTACAAATGTATATATTGTAGGATCTTATTAGAAAACGATTTTGTGAGAACGAAACATATTTGTAGGACATCTAATATCTTGAATTCGAACTTATTGCAACTATATCTTTGTTTTTAAAATTAAGTTATGTTTAATAATGACTTGTACATTTACACACGGCGAAATCCCTGGTCTGTGATCTAATTAAAGTACTTACGCTTTATATTCAGCCTGAATTTGTAGTTTTCGTATGATCATTTTATAGTTTTTGGTGGAATTCGTGTTGTTTATTCTTTAGTTTTATATGTTATCACTACAAACCATTAAAGTCTGAAATGGCCTATATCTGTACTCGACTGTACTGATTTTTACTCGACCAGTCTGAATTGGTCTGACTTTTACTTGACATTACTCGACCCAGTCTGAACCATACTTGACTGTACTGAATCGTACTTGACCCTTATCTTTGCCGTTGAAAATAGTCTGAACTATTACTCGACCAGTCTGAAACAGTCTTAACCCATTCTCGACTTGTACTCGACCTATTTTTCCAGTCTGAACCATACTTAACCAAAGGTCTGAACAGTACTCGACCAGTCTGAACCATACTAGACCAAAAAACTCTACTTTTTTAACTGTTAAAATAAATTTCTATTTAATGACATATTTAACAACAGCCAACAAAATTAATAAAAAAATCTAACCTTATATTAGAAATATATCTATGATTATATTTAGGATGAAAAAAAATATATTATATAAAACTTATATCAAAAAGGGATAATATTAGATAAATAAATAAAATTGTTTTTCTGATTAGTGATGAAATACAAAGAATAACCTCTGCTTGTGGCAAACTCATAAATGAGATCACACCTGGTCAGAGGTATAAAATTCTAAATAACATTGATTCAAAATTGCAACATCCTGTTTAAGTTAAATAACAAGGCCTTTCAAATATACATGTATGTACTAGATAAGTAATACACGAATTTAAGAAAATAGGGCTTTCGTTTTACCTGTAAAACACACATGTATTGACAGAGGTAATTAGAACATACTAAAGTGCTTTCTGTATGCCATTTTAATTTGACAAAAAAAATTACTTAAATTAATTGAAATAAATATTTACTGTTACTTTTTTTAAAAAGGTTATCAAGTATTGCTATGGAAATTCTATTATCATGATTACATTAAATTCTTGGTTTAATAAAACAAAACAATTAAGCTCTCATTTTTTGAATTTATTAAGTTGTTTTATATACTATTTTATATATATATTAATAAAATAAAACATTCACTGCATTATTAATTCAACTCAACTAAATCTTTACTAGGTTTAAGTAAATGGTGAAAATAGTCCAGTTACCATAAAATACTTCCGAAGTATTCATAAAATTTTGAATAAATTTTGAAAATATTAGTCATTTGTTAGTCACAATTCATTTTTTTAAGATTATGTGATCAGCTTGTTTTATTTATATTTTAAAAGTTGATATATATTTTTACGTAAGTGTTGATTAATATTGTGTTGACGTTATATTATGATTGATTATTGTGAAATTTTTAATTTCAATTTGTTGTTCAAATTTCATTTTTATTTCAAAAAAAATCCTAAATTGATAAAATTCAGTTGATAGATACAAAGAATAGGTCTAGGTTGGTTAAGACTTGGTCGAGTATGGTTCAGACTAGGTCGAGTATGTTTACGCCTTGGTCGAGTATGGTTCAGACTAGGTCGAGTATGTTTACGCCTTGGTCGAGTATGGTTCAGACTAGGTCGAGTATGGTTCAGACTACGTCCAGTACGGTTCAGACTAGGTCGAGTACGGTTCAGACTAGGTCGAGTACGGTTCAGACTAGTATAAAATGGTTAAGTACTGGTCAAGTACACATTCAGACTGTTAAGTATGGTTCAGACTACAGTCGAGTATTATCAAGTAAATCTCAGACGAATTCAGACTGGTCGAGTAAAAATCAGTACAGTCGAGTACAGATATAGGCCATTTCAGACTTTTAATAGTTTGTAGTGTATGGCATGTGTACTATTGCTTGTCGGTTTGTCTTTTTCATTTTTAGCCATGGCGTTGTCAGTTTATTTTCGATTTATGAGTTTGACTGTTCCTTTAGTATCTTTCGTCCCTCTTTTATACAGTCATGCTAATTGTAATTTGCACAGTTTTCTCTGCTTTCAAAAAAGTGTCAATCCCCCTAGTATCAGATTCGATCCGGTTAATTATTGGTAATAATAAACAAAAGGGCCTGAAATGGTGTAACTTTCAATCAACCATTTTCTACATTAGGAAATGCCTGTACCAAGTTAGGAATATGACAGTTGTTATCCATTCGTTTGATGTGTTTGGACTTTTGATTTTGCCTTTTGATTTTGGATTTTCCTTTTTGAATTTTCCTCGGAGTTCAGTATTTTTGTGTTTTTACTTTTTTCAAAACCATTGTCCTATAATAGTTAAATAATGTTGAATTATTTGTTTTTCGTTTTCACGTCATGCCGGCTAACAAATTTGACCTCTTTATTTTTGTTGTATAGATATCCACAACATTCTAATTGTACATTGGTTTTTTTCAATATATTTAGTTATACTAGATATTTGCGGAAATTGTAATACACCTACGTTTAAGATTACGGTTTCCACTACAGGTAGCATTTACATCTGTAGTAGTCTCGAAATGTAAATACAATGTATAAACCGTCGTGCAAAGACAAACATTAACTCTTACAATTTGTTTCTATAGCTTAATGAACTTTTTAACCAATATGATTGGCAATTTTTATACAGTAATTACAAGGGAAAAAACCCGTGCGAGCACGACTCGAAGACTACTAAAAATATTTATGGTGATGCACAGCTTGGTGTCGTGTTAATAGAACTGTTTGTATGCACTGGTCCATTATGTTGATAGTATTGATTAGTTTGCCAGTTCTTCTTCCATATGAGTTTGAATGTCCGATTTGTAGGTTTTGTCTTGATGTTACACCGGTGCTCTCAGAACAATGATGATTAAAACATGTCATCAGTGGTGCGAGTTTGTAGTTTGTTTTCTTATCGAATGGTGCGAGTTTGTAGTTTTTTGTTGTTGTTTTGTTCAAGTGGTACGAGTTTTGTCTCTGTGTGTCACGCGTTTTCCGAGAAAAAAGAATTTACTGAGAAAAGAAGACAAAAATGTAATGATTGAACATATTTCTTCGAGTTTGTCATATTCCTTTTCTTTTGTTAAAGGTTCAAGTTTGATAATGTGATGCATGGTGTAATAATTAGTGAGAATGTTTGAGTGGTGCGAGTTGGCCAAAGGCCGAGTTGTCATTATTCAACACAAATTAGATACAAAATCATTTCCGATTGCTTACAAAACGTAGACGTCAAGGAATCTGTATTTTTTCTTTTGAACCTTATGGTACCTCAACTGGACGCTTAAGCTTCATAATGCTATTCATAGGCTGCATTTGAAAAAGCATAAGCTGTATTAATTATAGCATATGCTGTATAAATTATAGTGACGGCGTGCACAAAGCTGAGTCCACAAACGTAACGTCTTCAAATAACTAAAATCGTTTACGAAGTCGTCATTTTACCCCAGAAAACAGAAGCGTAACAAAAACACTGGACACTCAGTTTATCACATAACTTTTAATATAAACGTTCTACATACTGCTTTTTAACGAACAACAAAATGCAGCAAATGCACATTCTGAAAATATGAATAAATATAAGCTACGAGCACTTTAATGGAAATAATAAGCGACTATGTCGTGGACTCTATTCTGAAAATAGCGTTAAAACGACATTTCTTTAAAGTGTAACATAATGACTGGGCATTTAGAAATTTTAGGTGTTCAGGCTAGACAATCGAATAATTTATATTTTGCAGATGTATATAAACCTCTTTAAAAGCACATTTGAAATATCAAGTTATTCTCAAACAAAAAAATGCAATTACATAATTTTTCTTATCGATTCTTCCATTATCGAATATAAATGGTCGTAATTGATTTTTTTCGCTCTGAATTTCGTATGACGTCATAGTCTGAATCCGAAAAATTCTATTTTACGAAAATTTGGGAAAAAATGTTGAATTTGAATAAATTTTAGATCAAAATCTCTATTTTATGCTTATTCAATGTTACAAGTTTCACATGTTTTTGCTGTTTTCTCTATGTTCGTTTCATACTTTAAATATTTAATTTTGATAACCTTATTAGTAAATGTGGATTTGAATGGCTAGTATTCATAATTTGATCATAAAAAAAATCACCATATAAATGATATTTTAAACAAGGTTGTATAAAACTACTTTCAAAAGGGTATTTGATAGTTGCCGTCAACTTTGTGCACGCCGTCAGTAGATGTTATAAATCAAAGCCTAAGCGACATTAATTACAGCATACTAGGGTACATAACTTTTTGACCCTTTCCGTATGCCATATGAATCAGCTACGGAACTGTTTTTATGGTTTTATTAATTAAGCTGTCCTAATTTAAGTATATCACATACACTTACTATCTTTTAGTATTCTTTATACTTCAGACGACTGACACACAAATGACACCCTTTTCTGCCATTGACAGCACACCCACAACACCTTGTTTATACGAATGGCGTTAAAATAATTAAACTCAAACGCAAATTCAAATTTGCCGGTTTATCATTATTTTAATCTCACCTGAGTTTAATATATAAAGGTCGACTGTATAAGTTCTAATTCGCGCTTACAGGTCCCCACTGATTGCAACACTTTAAATTACCAAGTTTGTAAAGTTATATGATTAAAACAATATAATGGGTCCTCCAATCTCTCAACTGCATTAATATGGCAGATTATTGGCTTGCGAGCAGCAGGTATGTCGTTTCCGTATGCAATGGTGGGAGGAAGATCAATTGGTCCGATGACAGTCGGTTTATGTTGCACACGGTTGGTGGTCTGGTACGTGTATGGCGTCAGCCAAATACTGCGTATGCTGAACGGAACATCATTGAAACTGTTGCATTTGTTGGTGGATCGATTATGGTATTGGGATGTGCTTCACATGACTGTAAGTTAGCTCTTAAAACCGTTAGTGGAAACCTGAATGGCCTCAATTATCAAAGAGACATTCTTGCGGCAAGTGTGGTTCCTCACTTTGATAATCATCCTCTGAATTCCAGACCAGTTTTAATGAATGATAATGCTAGACCACATCGGTTCCGTGCTGTTATCGAGGATCTGCGTGGAGAAGCAATAACAATTCTTCGTTGACCTGCTTGTAGCCCAGATTTTAACCCTATCGAGCATGTAGGGGACATTATTGGATGAACAGTGCGCGAAAGGACACCCCCATTTCAGACACTTGATGAATTAAACAATGCCCTTCACCAGGAATGGTTGCAGTTACCCCAACAACAAATTCGTCGATTAGTAGCAGGCATGAGAAGACGTTTAGAGGTTATTCGTTTGAATGGAGGCTACACCAAGTACTGATTATTTGGCCTATAAAGTTCAACGTGATGTGAACTATCGTTTTACGATTTATTTTGAAATTTCTAACGTTGTAATATCCAATTACAGTAAAAGTTGTAAAATGCATTTTTTTGTACAAAAATGACTTCATTTTGTAATGAAATTGCTATTATCAAAAAAAAAGTTCATACATTATTTTAATTCGTTATGCAATTATGCAAAATGCCTTTTCGTTTACCAATCATTTCATTATGTACCAAACAAAAGCCTTGCCAGACGTCGTAATTATTTGGACTAGAACAAAACTATCCATAACCGCTGATACAATGTATTTATATGCACCTATCCTGAGTCAGGAGCCTGTTGTTCTGTAGTTGTCGTTAGTAAACTGGACTCCGCTTGTATTACGCTACACCCAATGAACAAAGTGTAATAGTAAGCCGAAAACCAGCTTATGTCGTTTGTAGGTGTGGTTTATAGGTATTTCCCCGTTTGTATATATATTAGATTGCTGACCTTAGTTTTCCTCTTTTAATTGTTTTACATTAGTCATTTTGGTATCCTTTATAGCTTGCTGTTTGGCCTTGGTCAAAGGCCTGTGTTGAAGGTGTACCATGACCTGTAATTCACTACTTATTGTATTAATTTTAAATGCATTATCACTATGAGATTAGTAACAACCCTACACATGAATAATCCCTGGGACTGTCCCTCAAAGAAGGGGTCATTTTACTGTTGTAAAAAAGAAAAAAAGAAGTTTTAACTTAAAAGAGGAGGGGGGAAATCATCATATTTAAAATAACTTTTCTAAAAGAGGGGTCCCCTAATTTTTGATAATAAAGAAATATATTAAAGTCAAGGAGCATTACAAAATTTTTGGACATGTGTTGACCATATACATGTATTACAGTTCTTTGGGAAGGGCTTTTGCACGATTTTTAAAATTCTAATTATTTCATTTGCGGCGATTTCATTTTTTCATTTGCGCCGGATTTTATATTTGCTTATCGCATTTACAGTTTAACATAGGTGAGTTAATACTGGCCATACATATCAGAAGGTCAGTGCAAATGATCGCGAGAAAGGTATACTTTTATCTACACACCTCAATCTTGAATGTCTTTCCAATGATATGTCTGCAATATTTATAGATGGAACTTTTAAGTGTTGTCTGAAATACTTTTATCAGTTATTTACTTTACAGGGATGTTAAAATTGTAACAACCTGCCTCTAATTAACGCCCTCTTACCATCGAAAGATGAACAGTGTTATAAAGTGATGTGGCAAATAATTTTAATCTCTGCCGTCAAAAACAACTTTCCTTCGTGGCCGAGGTAATGCATATTGACTTTGAACAAGCGATGCATTACGCAATTGTGAATGTTTTGAAGAATTAAACTCATTTCTTCTGAAACCAGTTGTTGGCATGACACGGATTATGTTCTTCTCGTGTATTTTATATTGGTATAAAACTAGACCCCTAACGGGAGGGATTGTGCTGGATATTCATATGAGGAAGACATGCATAGTCTTTTAATCAGTTTAATTGAGGTCTTGAGCTGGCATGTCATTTACTGCTAGTAGTCTTTTGTTTTCTATGTATTATTGTCATTTTGTTTATTTTTTTTTGTTACCTATTCTGTCATCGGACTCGTACTTCTCTTAAACTGAGTTTTACTGTGCGTATTGATGTCCGTTTCTGTGTGTGTTACATTGTAGTGTTGTGTCGTTGTTCTCTTATATTTAATGCGTTTCCCTCAGTTTTAGTTGTTACCCCGATTTTGTTTTTGTCCATGGATTTATGAGTTTGAACAGCGGTATACTACTGTTGCCTTTATTAAACCATCGTCGATTTCTTTGAATAATTAGCTACACTGATTTAGATTCTAACAACTAAAGTTTCAAGTGTCGGGTGTAAATTTCAGAATAAAACAATATATGTACATTTGTCCATTGACTAAACGTTTATTTTTACTTTCCAAGATTCTCAGGTTAGTCTTTGTTTCCTTCATTCAGATTCTTCAGATTGTTTTGTTTTAAAGAGTAAAGCAAACAAACAACAAATTGAATTTAAACAATTATCTGTAAATTTTCTTTTTAAAATCCCCATATGCATGCTTTGATATTTCATGTTTGTCTAGCCTGCGACTTCTGTCGCAGAAAGCTCAAAATAAGAATAGTGATCCGGCGGCAACACGGTGGCAGTGTTAACTAACTATTCCAAAGCTTAATATTTTAGCAGGTAGGAGACCTGGATGGGTCATACTTTGTATATTACTGAATGATTTATGTTACTAGTATTTAGTTTATGTCTGTGATAATACCATTTTTCTTGAAATCATATTCATGGTTAAGTGATTACTAGTACTTAAAAAATATATAAGATTTTTTGTAATTTCTCTAATTATGGGTAACAGGATAACTTTATCGAGAATGTGCGTACCTCCTGTTTATAGTTGAGTCTCTCGTTTTATTGGCCCACTTAACACAAAAATTGTACTAAGCACCGCCTAAGGCCAAATGGCACCTCGATTTTATTAAGGGAACGACCATTTAACTTTCAGAGGGGGGAAATGGGTATTTTTTCTTAAGAAAAATTAATCTGATCCCCAATTTGACGAAATAAAATATTCTGGTCAAGCAGATAACAAAATAAATATATTCTGAATACAAATATAACTCATACCTTATAGTGTTAAATTTTGAGAGAGAAAAATAAACTGATTGATCGCGTCGAAAAACTAAATAAATTTCTGACACAAAAGATTATCAGGCTGCTTAGAGATTTACTTGTCAAATTTAAGTTTTGGACAATCTGTAATGTTAGATGCATTTTTAAAATTACGAGGGTCAAGAGAGTCTACCCTAAATCATTGAATGTGTGTTTTTTAACCTTTCACATGTAACTGAAGTATGTTAAGCCGATTTCCTAGATTTATCTATAACTTTTAATAGTAATAAAACCTTATTTCTTTTTCAGAGGAGTTGATACATAAAATATTCGATAACAAGTATGAGCGCCTTTCCCTGAAAAAGAGTTTTGGCGTAAAGTTTAACATTCATAACAGTGGTTTGATAAGTTTCAAAATAAAGACCAAGAAGGATGCTCACATTGCTGTATTTGGGTCAAATTATGGAGCGCCTTTGGTAGACATAATACTAGGTTTTAGGGACAAACATCGGTCAGTTGTCATGGAACCAAATCAACTTCTACCAAAAGATGAGAAACGTGGAGAAGTTATAAGTTCTACTGAATACAAGACAGTAAACCTGAAATGTGAACAAAATCATCTCACACTGTTGAATGGGAATGAAGAAACTATCCTGACATGGAAAAGAGATAAAAACACGTCACTTGAAATTAAAGATATTGTGATATCTAATAGTATAAAAGGTAAGTTGTTTTTCTTTCACAACGCTTAGCAGGAAACACGTAATTCTGTTTAGAAAACGCATTGAAAGCTTAAAGCCTCAGCCACACACCTCAACGGATGGCTCGAACGGATGCCGAACGGATAACTTTTTTTCAATCCGTCGTGTGCATAAGACGTCCGTTCTTATCCGTTAAACGTCCGTTCATATCCGTTTCATGTCCGTTTAGCGTACTTTTTTCCCGTCGACGTCCGTAAAAAATTTTTACGGACGTCCAACGGATGAAGTGTCAGTTGAACATCCGGTAAGCGATTGTTTTGTACGGTACTCGTCCGTTTCATTTCCGTTTTGTATCCGTTGCTTGTCCATTATACATTCGTTGAAGCTCTGGCAGACAAATTCACCAACGGACTTTTACCGGACGTTCAAAGGATAAAAAGGATGTTGAACGAATTTGAAAAGGACTGCTACCGGTCGTATAACGGATAATACGGATAATGAAAAGATCTGAAACGGATGAATGCCAATTGAAAAGTTTGCGTCAGAACTGCCAATTATTGGTATGTCAGATTGTTGGAGTTTCATGAATTCTTATTATTCATAATAGATCTTAGAGTAAGGGCAAGTCTTCAATATCAAGCAGTTCTTATTCAGGCCAGACACTACCCTGTGACGGCATTTTGAAGAACAAATCAAAATCAGTTAAACAGAAACATTTTGAATATTTATGAGATTTACATGTATTATTATTGTCGCCTTCAATTTTTCCGTATATCTTGTGCATTCGTTTTAAATCCTGTACGCTTCCATTAGGTGTCCGTTTTATGCGGTACTCATCCGTTGCATGTACGTTTGACATCCGTTCTGTCTGGTACGTATCCGTTTCTCGTACGTTGCATATCCGGTGTGTGTCTGTTATGCATTCGTTACGCGTCCGTTTTTTTGTCAGTACATCAACGGACTCTCAACGGACTCTCAACGGATAACAATTTTGTCAACGGACAACTTTTATTTTCATCCGTTAGTCGTCCGTTCGTGCTATCCGGTATGGTGTGACCACAGCTTACAAATGTAAAAACAAATTTTTACAATATGTTTATCAAAACTTAAGTTGAAGGTTGTATTGCAGTTGAGGATAATTTTACCCACCTCTTTAGATCTGCTAAAATTATCTTTAATAGAACTGTTGTAAACACTTGATAAAGGGATGCTGCTTTCAGCATCGATATCGTCCTCGTCCGAAATTTGGTTTCCGGACAATCACTTGCGTATACAGTAAGTGAATGGATATCGTTGAGATTGTACCACCAAGTTGCATATAACAAAAGGAAGATTGAGATTTATCTTTGGGGTAATCGTCCAAACTGATTAAGAATAATAGTCCAAAAATAGTAAGGACAATAGCTTTAGTAGTAATTTATGGATCTAGCTCTATCAAATAATAACACAGTCAAGTTTCCATACCTCAAAAGAATTGTCAGGATTGGTTTTGAGGTGTACGCCCTAATCTGCTTAGGATTCTAGACCGAATGTGATGGTGATAGTGATACAAGGCTTAAAATGCAATCTGTACATATAATTCGTCTGAATAACAGACCAACAATGTTAGATCTGTACATTTTTTGTTCTTCTCTGACCTGGATCCGAATTCATGCTACAGAGATATCGTGGCACCAAATTGCCTTGCACTATGCCCGACGCGCTAGACCACTTGACCACCTTGGCTCTAAATAAATGAAAAAAATCGTTGTCGGGTTTTAAATTTCCTCGTAAGTTTTAATCTAGAGTCGTAACACAGTACATTATATATAAGGCATGAAGATGTTATTGTTACAGATCAGCTGAATTAACTATTGTAAATGATCCTACAAATTAATGTAAGATGCAATCACAGAAATACTTATATTATAAATACGTCTGAATCAGTGACAACTCTACAACAGATTTTATTCATCAAAGAACCAGTGATAGTGATACAAGGCTGACAACACATTCTGTATATATAATTCGTCTAAATACCAGCCCAACAATTATAGACCTGTAAATTTGCGTAAGCGAATGTTTTGTTCGTCTCTGGCCGGGATTTAAACTCATGCTACTGAGATATCGTGGCACCAAAACGCCTTGCACTGTGCCCGACGCGCTAGACCACTCGACCACCTAGGCACTAAAAATAAAGCTTTCAGTGGCAGGGTTTTATTTATTATAAAGGGTCCTACAAATTATTGTAAGGAGCAGTCACAGACATTTTTTTATTATAAGTACGTCTGCTCTGCCAAAATATTTGTCAACACGATTAAGCCAGTAGTCAGCACTTCGGTGATGACATGCAATATCAATTATATGGCATTGTTTTATAAATTAACTATTAGCAAAAGTAAGAATTATTCGAAAACTAAGGAAATTCTTTTCCCAGGCATATATTACCTTAGCCGTATTTGTCACAGCTTTTTGGAATTTTGGGTGCTCAATGCTTAACTTTATACTTGTTTGGCTTTTTCAAATATTTTGATCTGGGCGTCACTTTATGTCTTATGTAGATCATACGCGCGTCTGACGTATTAAATTTAAAGTCTGGTTCCTTTGATATTTTATAACAACATTTTCGTATAATATCATATAATAATATTATCTTGTAATTTTTTTTTTCAATTGATAATACATTTATAATAAGATGCAATGAATTGAGTGATATATGTTTATAAACTTCTAAATAAAATTATCTGTTTTTATAGAACACACAGCCATGACTAAGAAATCAATATCACGTTTTACCGAGCGGGATGTGCAAGGTTTGTGTAAAACAATGAGTCAAAAGGACAAGTATAGTCTTGAAAACCCTGAACAAGACACGACATTTTGGAATGATGTATGTTACAGTATAAACCAATTGCATGACAAAGATGATCAGAGAACAGCTGACGAAATAAGGGAAATGTGGGAAATCATCTTGAGCGCTTCTAAATGGACTCTACCTGGAGATTCTACTTGTCAATTTGACTCTGATAGTGTCTTAAAATCATATTCATGGATTGACACAGGTATGAAATTATTACAGCTGTATAGGAAAAATTGAAAAGTTATAATTCATGCATTTTTGCTTCGCATCAGAGTGCGGAGCTATTAGTTTCAGTTGACATACACGCCATTTTGAATAATTACTTATCACATGATAGGTTCTGATTAGTTGCATTATGATGCGGCTGAGATGAAGCAAAGCTATTGGCTTAAAGGAGATAAAGAGTTACAGACTTTTCTCGTCCAGGATAAGACATCAAATGCCGGAAAATTAACTATGTGTATTTTAGTTCCAATCAACTGTAATTAGTTCATGTTCGTTTTATTATGCATATATTTCACAGATACATTCAGTATTGAAATAACAATTATTATTACGTGTCAATTTGCTTTGCTACTCTGCAATTTGTTAAAAAAAGTTCCTATACAATGTTTCCAAAAATGCATGATCTGATTTTATAACAATCTAGGTACACCTCCAGAAAGGCACATCTCAGACGAGAGACTTGAAAAGTCGTGTCTAGTATTTATAATTGTTTTAAGTTTCAACATTAATTTAAATTTTTTTAAAGCATGGGTGTATAACGCACACTCTTAAAGTACATTAATTTTATATCACTCAATATCTAAATATTTCCAATGCTAATTAAACAACCACACGTATGCACACATATTACCTTAAATTAGGATAGAACCAGTCCATAGCTTTTTAGAAAGCTCAAACTTGTAAATTTTACATTTACTGTGTATATATGCAGCGAAGCTTCTCTAAACCGGCCCCTCTGAATACCGGCCAAATCAGGAAGCCGATTTGTATTCAAATAATGGTCATGTAACCTTATAAAACCGTCCACCCCTTCTTAACAAATACTGGTCGTTATTTTTGTAGTCAGTTAATCAAGATAAATACAATTAAAGGTATTTCCACATAAAAAAGACATTTTGAATAGAAGCTAGTCACTTAATACTGATGCGATACATAAGTGGTTTAGATATTTTTTAGAGTGAAATAAGGGAGATAATTTGTTACATCTGGTAAAGTAATTAATTCTTGCAGTCGCATATGATAGCTTCTTTTACAATGATTTAAAAAATAAATAGTTTCTATATACTTTTGCTTATAAACCCGGATATAATTGACCACTTCCGGTTTATCGAAAGTCATTTCTAGTCTTGCGTGATAAGTAAATGTATTTAGATTACAAAATATATGGATTATGTGTACTTTTAAATGAACAAAGTGCAAAAATATGTACTGCCAGTTTTCTCAAGGTCACTTCCGGTTGTCATTTTTCAAGGCCATATGTTAAAGGTCAAATGGCTTTATAATGAACCAAGTTGAAGTTGTATTCAAATAACCTTATCATGTTACACTTGTTTATATACGACCGCAAAAATTTTAATTTTTCGAAGTATATTGCTATCACGTTGGCGTCGTCGTCTGCGTCGTCGTCGTCGTCGTCGTCGTCGTCCGAATACTTTTAGTTTTCGCACTCTAACTTTAGTAAATGTGAATAGAAATCTATGAAATTTTAACACAAGGTTTATGGTCACAAACGGAAGGTTGGGATTGATTTTGGGAGTTTTGATCCCAACATTTTAGGAATTAGGGCCCAAAAAGGGCCCAAATAAGCATTTTCTTGGTTTTCGCACAATAACTTAAGTTTAAGTAAATAGAAATCTAGGAAATTATGACACAAGGTTTATGACCACAAAAGGAAGGTTGGGATTGGTTTTGGGAGTTTTGGTTCTAACAGCTTAGGAATTAGGGGCCAACAAAGGGCCCAAATAAGCATTATTCTTGGTTTTTGCACAATAACTTTAGTTTAAGTAAATAGAAATGTATGAAATTTAAACACAAGGTTTATGACCACAAAAGGAAGGTTGGTATTGATTTGGGGAGTTGAGATCCTAACAGTTTAGGAATTTGGGGCCAAAAAGGGGCCCAAATAAGCATTTTTCCTGGTTTTCACATTATAACTTTAGTATAGGTGAATAGAAACCTATGAAATTTAAACACAATGTTTATGACCATAAAAGGAATGTTGGTATTGATTTTGGGAGTTTTGGTCCCAACAGTTTAGGAATTTGGGGCCCAAAGGGTCCAAAATTAAACTTTGTTTGATTTCATCAAAAATTGAATAATTGGGGTTCTTTGATATGCCGAATCTAACTGTGTATGTAGATTCTTCAATTTTTGGTCCCGTTTTCAAATTGGTTTACATTAAGGTCCAAAGGGTCCAAACTTAAACTTTATTGGATTTTGACAAAAATTGAATCCTTGGGGTTCTTTGATATGCTGAATCTAAAAATGTACTTAGATTTTTAATTATTGGCCCAGTTTTCAAGTTGGTCCAAATCGGGGTCCAAAATTAAACTTTGTTTGATTTCATCAAAAATTGAATAAATGGGGTTCTTTGATATGCCAAATCTAACTGTGTATGTAGATTCTTAATTTTTGGTCCAGTTATACTATATCTAACAATATATTTACATTTTAAATACTTGATTCACTAATAAAATTGGTCCACATTGAGGACTACAAAGTTTAAAATTAAACATTACTTGATTTCATCAAAAAAATAATTTTTAGAATTCTATAATATCCTGAACATAATCATGTATCTACATTTTGGATATTGAACCATAATAGTTTAATATCCAATTTAAAAATTTTAAATTCTAATTTTCATTTCTTAAACCAAATTCATAATGTGACATAAACCTATGTTGTGTCAACTATTTATTCACAATCCACATTTATAGCTGTATCAAACTTAAAAGTTGTGTCCATACTTGTCCCATCTGTTCAGGGTTCTACATCTGCGGTCATATAATGCTGCGCCCTGCGAAGCAACTGGTTATACATATCTTTTTAAGTGTTGGAGAAAATGCAAAAACATGGAAAAGTCAAAATTTATAACTTGACCTTGACTTTTGACCTTGACCTCAGTTTTTTAGTTAGGACCTAGGAATCTCTAATATAAACATTCCAGGGTTATACGGGTAACGGTTTATAAGTTAATAAACCATACCGACTAATTTATTTCACAAAGGTAGATATCTCCTATAAAATTTCGTCGAATCGCTTCGATCCAAATTAGCCAAAAATACCTGAGGATGTTACGAACAATTTGTAAAAGAAATTTAGTTGATATTATTTTTTGTTACGAAGGAGATGCACACATTAGATAAACAGGGAATAAGGAGATAACTCAAAGAAAATTGAAATTTAAAACCGAATAAACTATACGATACTTTAAAGAAATATCTAAGAGACATATTGCGACACAAAAATGTTAAGATGTGGCGGAAAAAAAAAATAATAATCAGAACAAATACAATAGGCAGTTCCACAGAAAAGTGGAAAGACCTAATAATCAAAAACCAATTGTTCAAAGAACAATTGAAAGTCTTTCCGAATCAAAGAAATTTTAAAAAGAAGATAGTTTCTTTATACTGATGCGATAAATAATGGTTTAACTATACTTTGCAAAAAAGGCTACTTCCGGTTTTCTCAAGGTCACTTTCGGTAGTCATTTTTCAAGGTCATATGTCACCTAACCTTTTGTACAGGGTCAATGGCATTGTAATGAACTAAGTTGATGTTATAATCAAATAACCTTATATTAAGACATTTCAGACATTTCAGGGGCACTAACTCCTTTAAGATACCCAATATGAGACTTATTTCTCCCTATGCATTTGATATTAGGGATATGCATTTCTATCTTGTAAACCATAAGTGATAGAGACCTAGGATCTTTTGATTCGAGGTCCTTGCTCAAAAAAAAAAGAAAAATTAGGTCAAGGTCAAGGGTCAAGGTCATATTCTAAATTGAATTTGGCTTATTTTCACTTATTTCTAAAAACTATATAAGATATCGACAAATTATTTTTACTTAATTGATAGTTGCGACATGATCTAACGCGTAAAATTTGATTGCAAGGGTAGGTTGAACGTAAAAGGTAGTTTTCTCCCCTCTTGTATTTAAAAGTACACGTGTGGTGATATAATTCATTAACCAAATATAACTAAGACCTATTGTCTTGTTACTTGATGTCCTTGATTGATGACCTTAAAATTGATCTCAAGGTCATAGATTAATTTGACGTTCTAGATTTTGACGTTTGCTTTTACCTCATATGTATTCATGATAAACCCATGAGACTTTTGGCAATAGGTTTTAAACCATGTAACCTTGAAAAATGCAACCGTAATTAGCTTGTGTAAACCGGAAGTAGCTATTTTTTGTACTTTATTAATATAAAAGTATATAGAACCAGATATCTTTGAAAAAGTGTCAAGTAAAAAGTCAAATAGTATCGGAAGAAACATTTTTCAAACCAGAAGTAACAAATTATCTCCCTTATTTAAGGAAAATTGTATAGAAACCATATATATTTTTGGAATCAGCGTGCAATAAGCTATCATTTGACGATTAAAATGACATTTTTAAGCTAATCTTACTATTTTCATATAAGAATACAGGGTTTTTGGTGGAAAGACCTTCAATTGTTCTCTGAACAATTGGTTTTTAATTATATTATTATTAGGTCTTTCCACTTTTCTGTGGAAAGACCTATTGTTTTTCTTCTGATTATTAGGTCTTTCCACTTTTCTGTGGAAAGACCTATTGGTTTTTTTCTGATTATTAGGTCTTTCCACTTTTCTGTGGAAAGACCTATTGTTTTTCTTCTGATTGTTTTTTTTTTCTTCCATCTAATTTTGTTCTTGCGATAAATATTTGTTTCGCAATATGTCGGTTAGATATTTGGTATATGATATCGAACAGTTTATGCGCTTTTGAAATTTACCCTGCGTAACCAAATACTTTTCTTTGTAGGAGTTATCTCCCCAAACACTGTTTTCCTTGTGTCCACCACTCCTTCGCAACCATAAAAGATTACGACAAATTTATTTTATAAAATTGCTCGTTATATCCTTCACATGATTTGTCCTATTTTGACTGAAGCAATATGAACGCTCCATATTAGAGTTATTTCCCCTTAAGCATTTGATATAAGTGATATGCATTTCTATCTTGTTAACCATAAGTGATAGAAACCTAGGATCTGTTGATTTGAGGTCCTTGGTCCAAAAAAAAAAAAAAGTCAAGGTCAAAGGTCAAAGGTCAAAGGTCATATTCTTATTTTTGAATTTGGCTTATTTCCACTTATTCCCAAAAACCGTATAAGATATCAACAAATTATTTTTACTAAATTGTTAGTTGCGACATGTCGTAACACGTAAATTTTAATTGCAAGGGTACATTGAAAGTAAAAGAGAGTTTTCTCCCCTCTTATATTTAAAGATACGCGTATGGTGATATCACTCATTAACCAAATATAATTAAGACCTATGGTCTTTAGATTTGAAGTCCTTGGTTTATGACCTTGAAATTGATCTCAAGGTCATAGCTTTATTTGACGTTCTAGATTTTTACCTTTGCTTTTACCTCATATTTATTCATGATAAAGCCATGAGACTTTTGGCTAAAGGTTTCAAACCATGTAACCTTGAAAAAAACAACCGGAAGTGACCTTGTGTAAACCGGAAGTAGCTAATTTTTGTACTTTATTAATATGAAAGTATATATTCCATCTAATTTTGTTCTTGCGATAAATATTTGTTTCGCAATATGTCGGTTAGATATTTGGTATATGATATCGAACAGTTTATGCGCTTTTGAAATTTACCCTGCGTAACCAAATACTTTTCTTTGTAGGAGTTATCTCCCCAAACACTGTTTTCCTTGTGTCCACCACTCCTTCGCAACCATAAAAGATTACGACAAATTTATTTTATAAAATTGCTCGTTATATCCTTCACATGATTTGTCCTATTTTGACTGAAGCAATATGAACGCTCCATATTAGAGTTATTTCCCCTTAAGCATTTGATATAAGTGATATGCATTTCTATCTTGTTAACCATAAGTGATAGAAACCTAGGATCTGTTGATTTGAGGTCCTTGGTCCAAAAAAAAAAAAAGTCAAGGTCAAAGGTCAAAGGTCAAAGGTCATATTCTTATTTTTGAATTTGGCTTATTTCCACTTATTCCCAAAAACCGTATAAGATATCAACAAATTATTTTTACTAAATTGTTAGTTGCGACATGTCGTAACACGTAAATTTTAATTGCAAGGGTACATTGAAAGTAAAAGAGAGTTTTCTCCCCTCTTATATTTAAAGATACGCGTATGGTGATATCACTCATTAACCAAATATAATTAAGACCTATGGTCTTTAGATTTGAAGTCCTTGGTTTATGACCTTGAAATTGATCTCAAGGTCATAGCTTTATTTGACGTTCTAGATTTTTACCTTTGCTTTTACCTCATATTTATTCATGATAAAGCCATGAGACTTTGGCTAAAGGTTTCAAACCATGTAACCTTGAAAAAAACAACCGGAAGTGACCTTGTGTAAACCGGAAGTAGCTAATTTTTGTACTTTATTAATATGAAAGTATATAGAACCAGATATTTTTGGAATCAGTGTCAAGTAAATATACAGATACTATCGAAAGAAACATTTTTCAAACCGGTAGTAACAAATTATCTCCCTTATTTATATATATAAATATTATATAAAAACCATATTTGTTTGGAATCAGCGTACAACAAGCTATCATTTGACGATTAAAATGACATTTTAAACTTAATTTTACAACTTTCATATTAAAATACATTGTTTTTGGTGGAAAGACCTTCAATTGTTCTCTGAACAATTGGTTTTTGATTTCTTAATTTTTTTTCTTCCGCCTAATTTTGTTCTTGCGATAAATATTTGTTTCACAATATGTCGCTTAAATATTTGGTATATGATATCGAACAGTTTATGCGCTTTTCAAATTTACCCTGCATAACCGAAAACTTTTCTTTGTAGGATTTATCTCCCCAAACACTGTTCTCCTTCACAACCGTAAAAGATTACGACAAATTTATTTTAAAAAATTGCTCCTTATATCCTTCGCATGATTTGTCCTATTTTGACTGAAGCAATATGAACGCTCCATATGAGAGTTATTTCCCCTTATGCATTTGATATAAGTGATAGCATTTCTATCTTGTAAACCATAAGTGATGGAGACCTAGGATCTTTTGATTTGAGGTCCTTGCTCCAAAAAAATGAAAATTAGGTCAAGGTCAAAGGTCAAGGTCATATTCTTATTTTTGAATTTGGCTTATTTATTCTTATTCCCAAAAACCGTATAAGATAACAACAATTTTTTTTTTACTAAATTGTTAGTTGCTACATGTCGTAACACGTAAATTTTGATTGCAAGGGTAAGTTGAACGTAAAAGGGAGTTTTCTCTCCTTTTGTATTTAAAAATACGCGTATGGTGATATAACTCATTAACCAAATATAATTAAGACTTATGGTCTTTTGATTTGAGGTCCTTGGTTTATGACATTGAAATTGATCTCAAGGTCATAGCTTAATTTGATGTTCTAGATTTTGACTTTTGCTTTTACCTCATATGTTTACATGATAAAGCTTTGAGACTTTTGGGAAAAGGTATCAAACCATTTAACCTTGAAAAAACAACCGGAAGTGACCGTGTGTAAACCGGAAGTTGCTATTTTTTGTACTTTATTAATATAAAAGTATATAGAACCAGATATTTTTGGAATCAGCGTACAATAAGCTATCATTTGACGATTGAAATGACATTTTAAACTTAATTCTACAACTTTCATATTAAAATACATTGTTTTTGGTGGAAAGACCTTCAATTGTTCCCTGAACAATTGGTTTTTAATTCTTATTATTATTATTTTCTTCCGCCTAATTTTGTTCTTACATAACATTTTTGTTTCGCAATATGTCGCTAAGATATTTCTTATTAAGTATAATACAGTTACTGTGCTTTTTATTTCCACACATTCTAAGCAGAACAATTTTCTTTGTAAGAGTTATCTCCCTGAACACTGTTTTTCTTGTGACTTCATCTACAAATGTACTCTGTAACCGCAAAAGAAAGCGACAAATTATGTTGTGTCCTAGGCATGATCTATCCTATTTTGACCAAAGTAATATGAAGACTCAATATGAGAGTTATTTCCCCTTATGCATGTGATATAAGTATATGCATATCTAACTGGTAAACCATAAGTGATAGAGACCTAATATATTTTGATTTGAGATCCTTGGTCCTAAAATATTAAAGGTCAAAGGTCAAGGTCATATTCTAAATTTTGATTTTGGCTTTTTACACGACCGCAAAAATTTTAATTTTTCGTCGTATATTGCTATCACATTGGCGTCGTCGTCGTCGTCCGAATACTTTTAGTTTTCGCACTCTAACTTTAGTAAAAGTGAATAGAAATCTATGAAATTTTAACACAAGGTTTATGACCACAAAAGGAAGGTTGGGATTGATTTTGGGAGTTTTGATCCCAACAGTTTAGGAATTAGGGACCAAAAAGGGCCCAAATAAGCATTTTCTTGCTTTTCGCACAATAACTTAAGTTTAAGTAAATAGAAATCTATGAAATTATGACACAAGGTTTATGACCACAAAAGGAAGGTTGGGATTGATTTTGGGAGTTTTGGTTCCAACAGTTTAGGAATTAGGGGCCAAAAAAGGGCCCAAATAAGCATTATTCTTGGTTTTCGCACAATAACTTTAGTAAAAGTAAATAGAAATCAATGAAATTTAAACACAAGGTTCATGACCACTAAAGGAAGGTTGGGATTGATTTTGGGAGTTGAGGTCCGAACAGTTTAGGAATTAGGGGCCAAAAAAGGGCCCAAATAAGCATTTTTCTTGGTTTTTGCACCATAACTTTAATATAAGTAAATAGAAATCTATGAAATTTAAACACAAGGATTATGACCATAAAATTTTTGGTCCAGTTTTCAAATTGGTCTTCATTAAGGTCCAAAGGATCCAAAATTAAACTTTGTTTGATTTTGACAAAAATTGATTCCTTGGGGTTCTTTGATATGCTGAATCTAAAAATGTACTTAGATTTTTGATTTTTGGCCCAGTTTTCAAGTTGGTCCAAATCGGGGTCCAAAATTAAACTTTGTTTGATTTCATCAAAAATTGAATAATTGGGGTTCTTTGATATTACGATTCTAACTGTGTATGTAGATTCTTATTTTTTGGTCTCGTTTTCAAATTGGTCAACATAAAGGTCCAAAGGGTCCAAAATTAAACTTAGCTTGATTTTAACAAAAATTGAATTCTTGGGCTTCTTTGATATGCTGAATCTAAACATGTACTTAGATTTTTGATTATTGGCCCAGTTTTCATGTTGGTCCAAATCAGGATCCAAAATTATTATATTAAGTATTGTGCAATAGCAAGAAATTTTTAATTGCACAGTATTCAGCAATAGCAAGAAATCTTCAATTGCACAGTATTGTGCAATAGCAAGAAATTTTAAATTACACAGTATTGAGCAAAAGCAAGAAATCTTCAATTGCACAGTATTCAGCAATAGCAAGAAATCTTCAATTGCACAGTATTGTGCAATAGCAAGAAATTTTCAATTACACAGTATTGAGCAAAAGCAAGAAATCTTCAATTGCACAGTATAATGCAATAGCAAATATTTTCAATTCCACAGTATTGCGCAATAGCAAGAAATAGCTAATTGCACAATATTGTGCAATAGCAAGAAATTTTCAATTGATTGGAGTTATCTTTCTTTGTCCAGAATAGTAGTTGAATCAACTTAAGTCATTGTTTTATACAATATACAATGTATATTCACTTTTACTACCAACTGATAAATTAAAACAATCTTTACCATTCAGTGATAACAAGCACTTTTTTACATTTTAATATTTTATGATGTATTTAAATGAGTAGTTATTGCTATTTCTTAAATTTTTTTGAGAGGATCAATATTCAACAGCATAGTGAATTGCTCAAAGGCAAAACAAACATTTAAAGTTCATTAGACCACATTCATTCTGTGTCAGAAACCTATGCTGTGTCAACTATTTAATCACAGTCCAAATTTAGAGCTGAATCTAGCTTGAAAGTTGTGTCCATACTTGCCCCAACCGTTCAGGGTTCAACCTCTGCTGTCGTATAAAGCTGCGCCCTGCGGAGCATCTGGTTTACACTTACTTTAAAAAACCGTACAAGATATCGACAAAATATCTTTTACTAAATTGTAAGTTGCAACATGTCGTAACAAATGAATTTTGGTTGAAAGGGTACGTTGAACGTAAAAGGGAGTTTTCTCCCTTTTTATATTTAAAATTACATATATGGTGGTATAACTCATTTTCCAAGTATAATAAAAACCTAGGGAAATATGATTAAAGGTTCTTGGTGTATGACCTTGAAAAAAGTTGAACTTGATGATCTAGATTTTGACCTTTGCTTTAACTTGATATTTAAACACGATAAAGCCATGGGACTTCTTTTATTAGGTTGCAATTTTCATGACCTTAAAAAGCCAATCGAAAGTGACCTTGTGTAAACCGGAAATAGCTTTGTTTTGTACTTATTTGATGTAAAGTGTATTGAACAATATATTTTTGGAATCAGTGTCAAGTAAGCTATAAAAAAAATGGAAGTGACATATTCCAAACCAGAAGTAACAATTTATCTCCCTTATTTAGAAAAAAAATGTATAGAAACCATATATTTTTGGAATTTTCATAGTTCTATATCAAAATTGATCTCTATGGGTGGAAAGACCTTCAATTGTTCTCTGAACAATGGATTTTTAATTATTATTTCTTCGGTTGCAACTGTCGGCATAACCAAACATAATTTAGGGTTCATTTTTTAGAAGTACTGATGTGTATATTTCAGAGACCGAAGACGAAGAACTTGAATCTCCTGGACATCCTGAATCTGGAGAATGGATCAGTTTAGTCCGCCAAGGTATTTTACTGTTTAGCAACTTTTAACTTTATGAAAAATGAAATTTTAACAGAAAGGTTATGAAAGAGAGGCAAAAGATACCAAAGGAATATTCAAACTCATAAGTCGAAAATAAAAAGACAATGCCATGGTTGAAAAAGAAAACAAACAAAACATAGAAAACTAAAAACTGACGCTGATTTCAGGTGATCAGGCATCTTGTGTGTTCTTTAATTTTCCGTCTTGCAACATACAGTTAAAGAGAGGTAAAAGATAACGGAGGGACATTAAAACTCACAAGTCGAAAATAAACTTACTGAGGACATTTTAGTTTATGAAATGTATCCTATTTTTTTTTATTGACCAACAAACATGGCCGCCATGGTCAAAAATAGAACATAGGGGGTCAAATGTAGTTTTACCTTATATCTCAAAAACTAAAACATTTAGAGCAAATCTGACATTCGGAAAAATTTATCAACTGTATGTCGTGAAATTTTCGGATGCATCAGACAACTCGTTGTTTGGTTACTGCCCCTGAATTGGTAGTTTTAGGGAAATTTAGTTTTTGGTCATTATCTTGAAAGTTATAATACTGTAAACAGCAAAATTGTTCAGCATAGTAAGATTTACAAATAAGTGAACTTGACCAAAATTGTCAATTGACCCTATAAGGAGGTATTGCCCTTTAGGGACAATTAAACACAATTTTTTTTATGTTTTCTAACTTTAAAAATCTTCTCAAATGAATCAAGTATTAATTTGTACTTTTTTTCCTTATTCGTCAAGAAACATAACCACTGTGGCCAGTATATACTGTTTTTCAGAGGAGAAGATTTTTAAATGTTAGCCAAGTTGATGAACAAATTGTGAAAAATTGTCTTTTAAGGGCAATAACTCCTCAAGGGGTCATTTGACAATTTTGATCATATAAACTTTGTTGTAGATCTTACTTTGTTGAACATTATTGGTGTTTACAGTTTATTATATCTATCTATAATAATATTCAAAATAATAACAAAAAACTGCAAAATTTCGTTAAAACTACCAATTCAGTGGCAGCAACCCAATAATGGGTTGTTCGATTCGTCTAAAAAATTCAGGCTGATAGATCTTCACCAATTGAAGAATTTTACACCATGTCAAATTTGCTGCAAAAGCTTTAGTTTTTGAGATATAAGCCAAAAACTGTAAGATTGAATTTACATTTAATATTTTCCCTTATCAATGTAAATATTTCCCTTTTTGTCCTCCTCTGCCCGTTTACTGTATTTTTAAATTTAAAATATCCTCGTCTATTTATTGATCAATTTCACTGAATCATACGTCTAGCACTGCATTTTAATTTTAAAAGTTAAATGCATTGGCAAGTTTCGCCCCTAATCGATTTTTTAAAAACCACGATGTCGGGAAATTATATCATGGTGGCTGTGTCGTTTATCTTGTTCATACTACAGATGAATTCGCTGTTCTCATTATTTATTTGGCAATTTTTTGAAGATTGCATGTTTTTACAATAATTATTTCAGAGTAAAATTGAGAAAGGAAATGGGGAATGTGTCAAAGCGACAACAACCCGACCATAGAGCAGACAACAGCCGAAGGCCACCAATGTGTCTTCAATGTAGCGAGAATTTCCGCACCCGTAGGTGTCCTTCAGCTGGCCCCTAAAAATATGTATACTAGTACAGTGATAATAGACGTCATACTAAACTCCGAATTATACTTCTACCTTTATAGTCTACCATTTTTCGAAGCAAAAACATATTTTTGTTACAATCCATACATATTATAACATCTGAAATTGAATACAGAAAGGCACCATCATACATGTAAACATTTTTGCACATGCGTATGTTATAGTTAAAGAAATATATAAGCTATAGTATTATTTCATGAAAAAAGAGAAATAACAAGAAATGTCACCATTTATGCACTGGCACATTTCCATTATCCACAGATGAACCCTAGAAGTACATTTCGTTACCACGTTATCTTGAAAAATGACAGTCGTATGTCTGTAGATTTGTTTATTGATTTTTCAGAATTGTTTTTTAGTCTTCAAGTTGACATTTTCCTTGGAGTCAGTGTGCACCTTGAATTATCTATATGTTGCAAAATACTAAAAGCTAAATCATATAAAAACTAAAACAAGTTGTCGTTGCTATGAACAAAAAATGTTGCTTGGGAGAATTTACAATGATTTTGCCAAGACATTTCCCTTATTTTGTGTTAATTTTAGCAGTGTATACAGTCAACGTATAGTTTTCTGTATATCCTATCATGATTTCCTTGTTAGAGGATTAATTGGTGCTTTCATGGAAGCTATAAACTAAGAGTTTTAAATGGGGAAGTTGAAATCATTTCTTCGTAAATTGTTCGGACGCCATCACAAATTGGGTGACTGTTATGTAAAGATATGATTCATTACAAATATGTTTAGATTAAGGCTATATATTAAGCATATATATTTGAAGAGCTTATCTCCACCATTATATTGGTTGCTAGGCAAAACAATATACGAGATGGTCTGTGGTATTGATCAAGTTACAATGCAAAAATTTAAATGGAATTTAGGGGTGGGTGCAAATAATTGTTACAGAAAGATTGCAATTGGATACATATTTTTATATAAGTCGTCTCGAAACTAGATACAATGCTCGGGGTAAAATTTTACCTATAACTATGCATTTTACAAAAATGTTAATAAAGTTCAGATATAGTTGTTCTAAAATGAATATGATCTTTTTCAATTGATTTTATTTTATCAGAATAAGTAGTACTAGTTTAAATCAGACAAACTTAAAATCTAAGATTATTGTTTAGGTGTAATAGATGCCAAATTGCTAATTTGATACATTATTTAGTATATAGACCACCACTGCGTACTGATAGTTCATTCAAGGAATCAGTGCAAAACTGTAAGTCATAAAAAGTACAGGGGTGTACTTGAAATGCTTTATTCTTTTCATATGGTACTTCTGGAATAAAAGTTTTTTGAAGACTCAACTAAACTAGCCTAGATTTAACTGTTTTAATCTGTTTCCACATTTAAAAGTTCTAAAATTCTTCCACTATTTATTGTTTAAAGACTATATTTAAGTGAAACATACATCTCTTTTTATTCGTTTTTGTTTTTTGGTGAGTCTCTATGTGTTTCTCGTATTATTTTTTTGTATCATCTATCAAATCACAACATTCTGTATAATGCAAATGTGTGAAGAAGTACACAGACAATTACCCAGCCATGACCAATTCTGTTTTCTTTTCTCAATAGGTGATCGTTTGGATGAAAGAGATGACGATGCACGTAAGTTAACGGGTTGTACAATTACCTTTTTTTCATAAACTACTATTTATTTGGTTTATTTGTTTGTTTACGTCAGGTTGGTCAATGTTTGTCTCGCCTTAATGTTGTCAAAATGCGAGACATTAATTGCTGTTGCCGGCGTCGGAGGCGGCGTCAACAATTGTATCAGATTGAAATTATGTCTAGTGTATGATGAACCACTCGTGGTTAAGTTCAATGATATTTGATATACAGTTGTACCAGTTACAAAACTTTTAATTTTTCGAAAAACTAAGGATTTTCTTATCCAAGGAATAGATTACCTTAGCCGTATTTGGCACAACTTTTAGGAATTTTTGGTCCTCAATGCTCTTCAACTTTGTACGTCTTTGGCTTTATAACTATCTTGATGTGAGCGTCACTGATGAGTCCTATATGAAGTACGTCGAAATGCCAAGGTATACGCTTGGACGCTATAACTCCAGGAAATTTTAATTCAGCATAAAAAAATTGAAAACGCTACAGATAAGTTTCAGATACGTTTAGGGCACGTTGTAGACCCGGCCTTGAAGGCATAAAACTTTGCTCAGTGCTCGGAGCACAAAAATCATGCTCGAAACATAAAATCCAGCAATTTGATTGGTTGATTTTCGAGTACGAGTACAAAAAACTAACTCGAAAGTGTTATGACCGCAAGGTCTGGACGCGTTTCAAATACGTCCAAGAGACTTTTTTTCCTTCGTAGCGTGCATTCTATTTACGTTAGACAAAAGCAAGACATACGCCAACATTCGTTACTTGAACGCCCGATAAACGCTTAGGGACGCTTCTCGCACGCCCAATTTACGTTTAAAGCTCGTTGTACACACGATACAGATATAATTGACAGGTTGAATGCATCCAAAATTACTAGCGTATTGAAAGCGTGCATAATTTTTTTCACCACGCCCGGCGTACGTCGAAGCCATACGCTGATGTGTGACGCCGGTATTACAAACACATCCGCTTACGTTTAAGTTAAAGTCGAACGATCTTGAAGCATATACAGCGTGCCCTAAACGCGTCTCAAACCTTATCTGTAGCGTTTTCAACGCGCTTATAGCGTATGTATGACGTGTGTAGCGTTCAGGTATACGCTATACAAACGCTTGAGCTGAATGAAAATTGGTATGCTGCTTAAAAATTTCCTGGCGTTATAGCGTTCACCAAGCGTATACCTTCGAATTTCACCGTACTTCAAACGTATGCAACGCGCGTTTAGCGATTGCTCAGCGTTAATCTTGCGTGTAATTATAAACGTATACCGACTTTGCCAATTTTCTCCGTACGTCTGGTGGACGCTGCTCTATACGCCAATTTGTGACGCCTGCATTATGTAGACGAAACGCGCGTATTGCGTATTAAATTATAATTCTGATACCTTTGATAACTTTATATGTATTATCCTTGGCACATCTTATTTCCCTGAAGATTATTTGGCCATGACCCTCAGTCATGGTCTATTGACTTTGAAACTTTTACTTAGTTTGCATGTATTAGTTTGTGATTAGGTCAGTTAATGGGGAACAACTAGTGGTAGATTAATGATAAATGGTATATCATGAGTTATGTAAGCATTGGCATATCTCAATGCAATGGAGACTATTTGGCTCCGCTCCTACAGTCATGGTATGTTGACTTTAAAAATTTTACATGGGGATCCATTAGTGTTAGACCAATGTCAATTGGTATAAAGTTGTCTAAGGACGACAAGCACATCGCATTTTCATGGAAAATATTTGGTCCTGCCCCCTCAGTCGTGTTTAGTTGATTTTAATACTTAGGCTAAGTTAACATGTTTAAGTTTATGATTAGATCAGTTTAAAATTAACCCTTTATGTTTAAGTAAAATATATTTGTTATGCAAATGTATTTGCATTTGCAAGTCTTTTTCCCTTAAGATTATATAACCCCATCCCCTGATCATTGTTCCTTGAACTTGAAACTTTTACACAGTTTACAATTTAATGTTTGTGTTTATGATTGTTTAAAGGAAACGACTTATGAGGAGTCAATGATATTCGGTATGCAGTTGTATTGAGTCCAGAAAAAAATTCAGAAAAAAATGGACTATTTTGTTTCCCTCCATGTTTTGACGTGCATGCACCGGAAACTGGAGTTGTAATACAAGACTGGTACCTATAACAATAATGACATGTCTTAAAAGAATAAATCATTTACTTAGTTTTATTAAGTAGCCATATTTGAACATAAAAATGCCATTAAAAGAACTGTTTAGTTTTATTAATAAAAATAACCTCACTATTAAAGCAGTACCTACCCCTTTCTGAAAACAGGCAAAATTGAAATCAGTCATGTATATCAAATGATCTGTAAATCTCATTCTAGTCTATCTTTATGAATGTTTTCTTATTATTTGGATACTGTAAAACTAGAATAGTATTCTTATCTATTTTTTCCCCTTCTCTTTGATCATGTTGATTGAACCACATTTAATAGTTTACCCCTCCCCCTTTTTTCAATGAAATCTACCCACTGCGCAAGTGGTTTTTAGACTGTACTTGACACCCCATTGCATATAAAATTTGCAATAAAAATCAAGAAAACACAAAATGAATACTCAAATTGGTGTTTTTGGTAAGAATATTGATTACTTTTAACACCTAATCACAAAAACCCTCGTCATGATGGATAGTTTTAGAAAAAGTCTACTTTTTAAACAAATTTTTAACCCAAATATGGAATTTTCAATTAACCATGCAGTGCCGCAGACAGGAAAAGAAGTATAGACTCATGCAAAGAGAACATTTTGTGAAAATCTTTTCACCAAATAAGTAATACAAGACTGGTACCTATACGATACGTCGATACGCATACGCCAGCTAATACGTGAATGAAGCAACATTAATGTTCCAGATCTACTTAAACCATTTTTATGCCCCACCTACGATAGTAGAGGGGCATTATGTTTTCTGGTCTGTGCGTCCGTTCGTCCGTTCGTTCGTTCGTCCGTCTGTCCCGCTTCAGGTTAAAGTTTTTGGTCGAGGTAGTTTTTGATGAAGTTGAAGTCCAATCGACTTCAAACTTGGTACACTTGTTCCCTATGATATGATCTTTCTAATTTTAATGCCAAATTAGAGATTTTACCCCAATTTCACGGTCCACTGAACATAGAATATGATAGTGCGAGTGGGGCATTCGTGTACTGAGGACACATTCTTGTTTTAAATAGTTTTCTTATTAGTTTAAATAAAGAAAAAAATGAATCGTTTTCATGTAAATAGTACCAGAACTTATTTAATTGAAATCAGTAACCGGCACATGTCTATATACAATTTAATATAAAATATAACACAAGGTACAATTTTGTACTTACAATGTACATGTATCTCGATTTTTTAAAAAGTGCCACCCGGTCGGGAAATTTCGTCATGTTCAGATTTCTTTTCTCGTGTTATATTAAGTTACATGTAGTAATAATTAGGAAATAATTTTCTGAGACAAGGACCTATGGAATCAGTGTGAAGTCAGGTTCAAATGAATAAAGGTGTACCTATTTATCTACCTTATTTTTAGCAAAAGTATATAAACATCATTTATTTTTGGAAACAGCGTAAATTAATTTATAATCCCAAAGAAGTTCGCTACTCAGTTTCAAAATACAAAGCTTTATATTTCACTAGAATATGCAACAACAACAACAACAACACTATTATACAAATGAAATAAATATGTTATCTCTTGATTTTTCATAGCTTTGAGTTTAAGTTCTCAAAAACCATTAAAATATATATAAAAAAGAAGATGTGGTATGATTGCCAATGAGACAACTATCCACAAGAAACCAAAATGACACAGAAATCAAAAACTATAGGTCACCGTACGGTAAAGATTTTATAAGAATTTTACAGATGACTTATATTTATAAATGTAAAAGATTTATAAATAGAAAAAAAGTTCTTCTCAGTTCTGTTTGATTTTCTTCAACTTCAAGTTCATATGTCTGCAACCAACTATAAAATACCCTATGACTGTATCAAGTTACGACAACAATTGCATGAAAGATCAAATCTAGAATTATAACTAAACTTTGACATTGACTTCAGTTTTAAGGTCCTTATCATTATATGATTGATACGTTATATAACCATACGCGAAATTTTAAATATGATAGTGGAGTTCTCCCATTTATTTTCAACATACCCTTCCAACTAAAATTTATCTGTTACTACATGTCGCAACTAATGATTTCAGTCTTCACGCTTAAACACAAGTCCTACGGTCATGACGGCATTTGGTTTTAAATCAAAAATACTGATTTAGTAAAAATATCTTTTTGAAAATAAGTGATACTATAATCAGCCAAAATCAAACAAAATTATATAATAACTTTGACCTTTGACCTAGACCTTGTTTTCTTTTCCATGGATTAAGAACCTTAAATCAAAAGACCTTAGGTATATATCACGTATGGTTTATCAGTTACTAATGAATATCACTTATATCAAATGCATGAGGATAAATAACTCTCATATGGAGTCTCCGGGTAGTTTCGGTTCAAATGATTATTCTAATCCTGAAGATATCTCAAATTTGGAATTATCATTTTTTTTTTCGGTTTAACTTACTGTTGCGAAGGAGAATTGAACACAAGGAAAACAGTATATGGGGAGATAACTCTTACAAGAAAAGTGTTCGGTATACGTATACGGCTGTGTTCAGACAAGGAATGGATTTTCAAGATCAATGAGAATCTTAATCGAACATAATCGCTTTTAGTGTCGTATATACCGATGTCTTATCTCAAACGGGATCCATTACTGCCATGGCTGTTTGCAGACGTCGCATAATATAACATGTTTTGATATTAAAACTAAATTTTTGTAAAGCCTCAGTTTCATATCATGATTTTTACCATTCACGATTATCCATGTAATATTTTAAATTTCTGACCAAGTTAATGACTTTGAATCGACTTTCACATAGTACCGAATATGTCTTATGTTTGAAAGTTAGTTGCATCTTGTAACATTCGATAAACTCACCCCATTTTATCATATCGGATTACAATCATTACTATACGTGGCAGATTGTGCTGTATCGGATCACAATCGTCGCATCATCTGGAGAAATGTTGTCTCACATAGTACGACAGTAAAACCCATGAGTGTGATCAGTTGGTGACTTGTCTTTCTCCATTATTTGGATGACCGTAACTACATGTATATACATTTGCTTACATACATGTACGTTTAAATCAAGTGAAAAACACGAGTTTTTTTTTATATTAATTTCAGGATGTTTTAAAAATTTTCTGCTCGTTATTGTTGTTGTGTTTCCAATTGCCTGGTTAGTGTTGCTGATTATTGGCCTGTGGAGATGGTGTAAAAAAGGTAAGTTTTTGTTACTGCAGACTTATTTGTAAGAACACAAAAGTACCAGAATACAAAGTGAAAACATGAAGTTTGGTAAAACATTCATTCCTGGCAATGTTGAACAGTACGACTCTACATTTGGTCAGCAACTTGGAGATGAAATGTTTTTTAAGATTTGAATTTGTCAGACACTTACTAGCTGTTTCCGAAAATTACGAATGGGAATATGTTTAGCCCTTGGACAGGTAATAAGTGAATTGGCGGTGAAAATTAGAACGCTGTTCTTTTATTTGTCATTATTTCAATATGGATATTGTTTGAAATCTTTGGATTTTTCATTAATTATTCTACGAAAAATGGGACCACACGGTAGTAAAAGGACAATATAAACCCATAAGGCAAGCACAATCAATCAATCAATACTATTACCAAAATGAACACAATGAAATGACATTAACAAAATAGTGCACATACATTAAGACTGGCAATATCAACATCACAATAAACTGTTGACAAAGAGTAATGTCTCGCCAATTGGCATACAATTCAGACTAAAAGATGAAATATGATGGACAGCAACATTGGTCGCTAGATCATCATCTAGTTAATTATCGACACATTGATACATTGTATGTACTGATAGGTCATTGATATTCAAAGCTAAAAAAAGAGCTTTGGTTTCTGGAAAAATTGTGGACCCATTTAATTTTATTGACAAGACTCCAATAGAAAACTTGCATCTTGGTTATTACAAGTGTTTACCCTTAGCACTAACAAGAGTGCCTCAAATTTTGGTACAAGGAACGAATTGGGAAGACTGCCTATTGAATGTCATATAAAACCCAAACTATTATGTATTTAGCAAGGCTTTTCACCTCAAATTTGAATCCCTTATTACATGAATCTTTTCAATTAACTAAAACTTTGGATTCTAGTGGCTCCTATTCATGGTTCACTTTTGCAAAAGATATTCTTTCTGAATCTAACATTGATATAAATAGACTAAAAACCTGTAATAATTTAAAACAATTAAAAAATATTAAAAGCTATATTAAACCCCAAATAAACTCATATAACAACAACCTGTTGATGGATAAGTTGAAATCTATTGATGATAAAAGTAAATTAAATTTTTATAAAGGACTTGAGCCAAATCTATTGATCAAACCTTACCTCTCTAACCCAAACTGTGAATTTAGAAAATTAATTACAAAACTTAGAGTCAGTGACCATTCATTATTAATTGAAAAAGGAAGGCATTTTAAAATTCCTTGCGAAGTGAGACTTTGCAAAAAATGCAAATTACTAGATAAACATTTCTTAATAAATTGTTCTCATAATTCAAATATTAGATTAACATATTTTAATTGCATTAACAGAGAAAGTAATTCATTTGCTAATCTCACTGACAATGACAAAGTTATATATATACTTAACCCATCAACACCAACACAAGTGAATAATCTAGGATCCTTTATAAAAAAAGTCAATGGAACTGAGGACAGGGGACCCTTTAATATTTGCCTGAATTTGTGTATATATATTTTCAGTACACCCATGGTAAAATTTTTATTTCTAATGGAAATTTCAGTTGTAATGGTTTAAATGAAAGCTTGTCGGATTTGTGATTCAGAACATTAATAATAAACACACCTTACATCTACTTTGATAAGATTAAACTGCATTTAAGTCCGATTTTGGGGGTATTTGTGTGCGTACATTGTCAGAAAAACACATTTCAAATGATTTTTTTCCGATTTTCTGATCGCCTTGATATCTGCAAAAGGGACTTTTTAAGAACGTATATTATAATTCTAACGAAAAATCGTAGCTTCTTTATCATTGTATGTAACAGATTATCTACAAACTAAATTCAATCAGCGTACAGGAGGTTCATGTCTATCCTGTTACCGCTACTTAAATCAGTCGTTAAATTATTCTCCCTATGAATATTGAATCAGTCAGTGTTGATTTCAAAAATGCAAAGTAATCTTTACATTTAAAACGCCTCGTTTCTTGAACGACAGTGTAGAGAAAAGAAATTTCAAGACATTTAGTGAAAAAAATAGGGCTTACTTTTTTTCATGTCTATGCTGTTACCAACCATTTTGATTAATTACACTAACAGTATGGTTGTAAAAAGTGCAATAACATGTTGGGAACCAAATTCACATATAATCACTTCACCAAAGGGAGTAGTTATTTCACAACAGCAATCAAAAACGAAGAAATTTGTCTATCCTGTTATGTCTATCCTGTTAGTATGGTTGCTATGGTTACAGTAACAGGATAGACAATTATAGACAAAAACGTCGTTAAATTTTTTATCTTAACATGTAGGTGGAAAACGAATGAAATATTTCATTGTTTGGACTCATTTTAAGGTTATAACGTCTTAATCTTCCCAATTAAGCATTTGCAGGTGCAATACTGATATCGGTAACAGGATACACAAAAAGATAACAGGATAGACTTTTATATAGTGATATATCAGAAACGTACGTTCCTGTTACCAACGAAATAAAGAGAAAAGTAAATTAACTTATGAGGGATTTACTTGATGTTGGGTTTATTTGAAAGGGTAAAAAAAGGCCGAACAATATAAATTGCTATCTTAGACTTGCATTACTGGTGGTGATTTTTACAACCTTTGAAAACCAATTTTTAGAGCCATTTTTCAGTACAACCTAGAAAATTGGCAAATAATCTATTATTTTACAGAATGAATATATATAGAAGTTTATTCTCTTGAAAACCTTCTAATTGGTAACATAAAACAAGCTTAACATTTTATCTAAACCTTTTCTTAATAACCCAACATTTCTTTTGAAAATGGTAACAGGATAGACAAAATATTGTACCACCGATCAAACAATGTTTCAAGATATTCTTGTATGACATCAATAAGATTGCATCTTTTAATATGTTGTTCTTAAAGTACTGTTTGTTTTGATTTGCTTATGTAGAGGGTTGTTTGAATAAGTAACTTTTAATAAATTTTTCAATTTCAAAATTCGACATTATTTGAAAATGACCCAACTATATCGTATGCCCTGAAACTTCATTAAATCGAAAGAAACGGTTTGAACAAATCGAAATCTCAATTTCTGTCCTCCCTTTCCGCTTCAGGGGTATCATCTATCTTTGTTAAGGCTATGATCGATAGTGAACATGTTCATTTTTGTCCGGGTTGGACGAAGTCCAAAACTATCGTAAAAGTAGTGATGTCAGAGACGAATAGGCTGGAAATGAAAAGATGATGCCTAACTTGAGTAGTAAACTCTTATTCCATCCCAGATCACTGAAACTTCACAAAAGAATTGAATGAAATTATTTGAGGCTTAAGCTATTTAGGGGTTGTGCGCCTTCCATTATGAAGCTGTTTTTCCCAATTTTTGCATTTTATCTTTCTATGAAATATACCTTTTTACTATTATAGGCCATTCTGAACATTCTGTGCATCCCGGCTGTTTCGTTAGACCTTTTATTAGATAGTCCTTTAAACCCAGTTACATGTTTGGTAGATACACATGCAAAACATAATTAGATAATAAAACTCATCATTGCATTTGAGTAAATTATGAAGTTCAAACTAAAATAAATGAATTAAATATTAGACGATGATTACGGATGAATACACTTAAATAATAAATCAATAAAGCCTTTAATAAAGTAAAACGAGTCCACACACAGTAAAAAAGCTGATGTAGCAGTTTAATATAAATTAAATTTCATTACCATGCGAAGACAATGTTCGTGCATTTATAATTTCTTTATTTGTTTTTTTTACAGATGATTCAACATCTAATCGTGAAAATGGGTAAGTAACACTGATTTTTTTTACTGTTGGCATCAAATACTAAATCACCAAGAATGTTGGAAGATGTCTTGATAAAAACAAGACCCCCTATTGAATTTCGAGTCAGTAGATCAAATATCATAGTACTAAGTCTTATGAAAACACTTTTGAAGAAGGAATAACTGTTTTGCTCCATGTCCCCTTAACTTTATCAACAAATGTTACAAGTTTTACTAGACTAGTAAACGTTTGATTTGACAGCAATTTCACCGTTTCTAGAACCCTTTATTTGATTTGTGGTTTTATGTAAGATTATTTTATTAGTTTTGAATCAAACAGACCTTATACGAACTGTGTTGAGACGGCCTTTAAATCATAAATTTAGATAAGCGTTTCTGTTTGTTTATTTATATGTACTGTATTGATTTTGTTTTGTCTATATCAAAATTAAAGAGTGAACATTTCTTATGTATAAACAGAATTTGGAATAATTACAATATTTGGACAAATTTCTTAAAACCATGTAACGGATGTTGGTTACTAGACGTATAAAATGTATACATGAAAGGGTAATTACCTACGATGAAAACAAACATTAAAATACCATAAATTTTCTTTCAAATATTAAATTAAAGCGGACTTTGGAAATAATGTTTCGTTACAAGCAGTCAGTTTGGTCCACATTTGTCGAATTAACTTCAAAGGGCATACGATAGTTTCGATCTCCCGATGATTTTTTTACGAATTTGTGCATACATGTACAAGCCATTTACACCTAAGCAAATATGTAATAAAAAATATACATTTTGTGCTCCTTTGAGAGTTAGAAGGGGTCGCAATGTTAGACACTTTTAAAATGTCATTGGGTTTTTTTTTTTTTTTACATTTCTATCCTTTTTTCAAGTTGAATTAGTTTAAAGGCATACGATACAGTTTTGATCCCGTATTTAAATTTTAATGAAAATTTCCATATACACGGCCGACACTCGGCTAACTGAGAGATTGGTCGGTTAATCTATATTGAGTATGTGGCTATATGAAGGATTGGTCTGTTAATCGGGTTGGTTATACGTCTGTTAAGAGTAAAACGCTTAATTTAATGTTAAACTCTATTAAATATACAGATTTTTGGCATGTTATAAGAACCAAATCGAAAAAAGAAAAGTGTCTGACAAAATAATATCTATCATAGAACATTTTGCACTTGTAAAAACATTTCTTAGTCTGCGCAGTTTTCGGTAAAACTAAAAGGCGTCGTGCATGTATGTAGTATTTATGCTTATACGCATAGCAATTTTTTTAATAAAAGGCGAAACAAACAAATTTAGATATCATTTAAAGGACAAAAAATAGTACTGTGGTTCTAAAAAATAAATTGACATTAGTAAATATTTCATAATCACGTTTTAGTGAAAATTATGGGAATAAAGTCTGTTAATGGGTTAGACAATTGAAATTGTGTCAGTTAAGAGTTATTTAGCCACGACAATATTTTTGCTACCTTTAAATTTTCCCCTTGAAAGATTTAAGAATGAGATGTTCCTGAGTAAACAAAAATGACAATACGGTGCCACAGTATCCTAGAAAGAGCATTTTTATTTTGACTTTCTTTGCATTTTATAGAAGGGTGTGTCACTTCATTATAGCGTGATATGGATTGGCCTCTGGAATATGCATGAATTTTTTATTGACGTTTTCAATCAGCCTTAATTGTGTCTGTTCGAAGTAGCACGTTCTCAATTCCGACTAAAAGTGTCTTTCTAATACAACACAGGGTACATATAACGTGTTCTCGTTTACATATGAACATGATATGTGTCACTGGACGTTTAACCCTAATTCGTCAGCATCATCCAATTGGTTCTTTTCTTCTACAGTACTTAATCATGTGCTGTTTACAAATCACTCTAAAGAAGTAAACGGAAAGGAGAGAATGCAGCTACATTTGGTTATTTTAAGTTTCAATTCATTTTATTCCGTTTAGTTCCTTTCTAAATAAGTGCAGAGGAGAACTACAGTTGTCTATGGTGGCCGGTGAAGTCCATTTCGCGTTTTCGCGATTTTGCCTTTCATATTCTATAGGGCGAAAAGGCGAAATCGCGAAGTCGAAAACGCGAAAACGCGAAGTCGAAGTCGGTTTCGCGTTTTCGACTTCGCAATTTCGCGTTTTCGCCATATAGAATATGTAAGGCGAAAACGCTAAAGCGCTAAAACGCAAAATGGCATTAACCTGTCACCATAGTTGTCCACATGTAAACTTCTAGAATTTGTCACCAATATAAGTACATCGCAGTCCGTTACTGTTTCAACAGCCATCGGTGTTTCATGTGTGTATACTTAAACAAGTACTATTTTTCTCTAGTTTTTAGCAATGTATCACTCTCTACTGTTCTTATATATTATTCTATATTCTGAGTTTCCATCCAGATTCTCGTGTATACCATGAGGGTCCGGATTGTATTCTTTCAATTGTTATGTAATTTTTTTCTACATTTTATTTATCTTACTCATTATTCTTTCTTTATTTTTCATATTTTGTCATCCCAATATATTTTACTTACTGATGTTTAGTTACATTACGACGTTTATCTCTGATTTATATACTGGTTACCAATGTAGATGACAAATGTGTGTCATTCATGACAATTAAACAGAATCAACATGATATATGCAATCATTCTTGGATGAAATTAATATAACTTTAATATTACACTTTTTGAAACAATTTTTATCGATTTTCAATTTCATGTGTTGTTTCCGTATATGTTATGTTTCATTGCTCATGTGTTTTTTTCGTATATTTTAGCCGCTCGTCTTGAGCCTACTCATTTGATCCGATAACAACCCATATAGCAATAAAATTATACTTTTAATGCAATTCATAACTCTTAACAGACCAATTAACAGACCGGGTTTTATACATCCGACCCATTAACAGACCAGGTTTTAAATAAAGATTGATTTATGTCACCAAAATACAGATTTTCGTGTAGATTTTTCACACAATAATATCAATATGGTTAACAAACATAATGCCTTTCTTTTTTCGATGTTCAAAATATTAAATGCAAGTAAATTTAACCAATGTGTCATTTTGTGTACATTTTATGTGTGTAAAATGTGTATAAATTTGTTGATGAGTAACCCGCCTTTTCATTTTATAGATCGTACATCGAAGCTAGAAAAATAATAATTACACCACTGAATTCAGTACAATGAATTGTTTTGTTAGACATGAATACTTTTTATGATGAAAATATATTTAGAAAGTTATACAATGAAACATGCTGAACTTTCAATGATTTTCTCGATAACACCTGATTAACAGACTTTAGCCAACCCGATTAACAGACCAACCGCCGATATAGCCGCATACTCAATATAGATTAACCGACCAATCTCTCGGTTAGCCGAATGTCGGCCGTGATATAGGCTATTTTTTACCTAATTAAATCAAATATGTAATAAAAAAATATACCTTCATGTGCTACGTTTTAAGTAAAATGAGGTCGAAATTTCAGATATTTTCTTAAAATTAGGATTTGTGGAGGTATTTTTCCTTTCGACAGAAATATATAACTTTTTTTGTTTTAAAAGATAAAGATAAGCTGTTTTTTGCTAAATTATTTGTAATTTCTGTTTTATATAAATGGCCTATAAATTTATGCATTTTATTTTTACAAATAACTCATATTTATCAAATTTTTAATAACTGCGTGATTTACGTTTCTATGAAAATTTGTACAAATAATCTTTATACGTAATCAAACCAAGTGATATTTTAAAAAAGAGGGGTCCATGAACACGTTTTCAAGTCAAAATCAGTCGAAAAATGTATCTTTTCCCG
This sequence comes from Mytilus galloprovincialis, assembly GCA_037788925.1. Classification (NCBI taxonomy): domain Eukaryota; kingdom Metazoa; phylum Mollusca; class Bivalvia; order Mytilida; family Mytilidae; genus Mytilus; species Mytilus galloprovincialis. Next base: position 418,650 of record JAWDJN010000028.1, on the reverse strand, counting down.
ATACGTCACAGTTTGACGTTGCAAAAACAACATTTAACGTTAGCAACGTCATTACCTACCCTGTAACTGTATCGTATGCTCTTAGGTAGCAATACACAGTTACGAAAATATATTACAATTTTCCCTTCGAAATTTTACCATCCCCTTTGCATTGCTTTCTTGCAATATTAGGCTTACTGTTTGTGTCATATATGTGCATAGGTATGTATTTAGAATCTTCCATAGATTTTATATCCAGTATATAAAATGACTCTAAAATGGTAAAATATAATTTCTTCAAGGTGTTGCCATGGCAATAATCTGCGTTATTTTGTTATAAAATATTGCAAAAAGGCGAGAAAAGATGTCATACATTTCCCCAAAACTTGGCCCAAAGTAGAATTTCGATTGCTTGATGTCATACCTTTTCTTAAACGGTTTACATATGTCTTTCAATGAATCCAATTAAAATCACATGTCTTTCATCTCTTTTTTTTGGTAAAATTTTGTCAAAAACTTCATGTAGAAAAAAACCGTTTGTAAACATTACATTAATTTCTGGACTGATGGCCGGTCTAGCTATGAAAATATAGCATACAGAAAACAGCCCATAAAACATACATATGATGTTCTTATATAAACAATCTTTGAAGGCTAAATTAGTACTCAGCTTTCTAAAAATGAATTTTAATACACAATAACTTTCATATTAGAAAAATACACCAGGGCCAAAAAGCGAAAGTAAACTTCTAACTGTTTATTGCTACCTTAAAGCACAAAAAGATTAAAAAATGCATCTTTTCCCTATAGTCACGTTTTGTTGCGGCAAAATTAACATTTTACATTAGAAACGTCCTTACCTCCCCTGTAAAAGTATCGCATGCCCTTAAGTTCAAAAACATTGCTAATATATTATTGACTTGCAAGTCTATACTTTAACCTTTTTTGATCAGTATTTATTTGATTTTCAATTTGACCAATTACCTGGAACCAAGGTACGTAATAGTAAAAGTTCAATGATAAGTTAATATTGATATTAAAAGACCTCCGAACAAAATGGGGTGTTCAGATCCCCGAGCCCGAAGAGCGAGGGGATTTGAACAGCCCTTTTTGTGAGGAGGTCTTTTAATGTCAATATTAACTTAATCATTGAACTTTTACTGACTTACAAACCGTCAAAAATATAAGAAAAGTACATAAAAAGCACTTGCAAAAACCTAATTCCCCTGAACTGGACGAGTCTAAGTATGTTCAAATCAAATGATAGTTAAACAGTCCTCAGACTGATATATACAATTAACAGTTACCAAATTGAAATGCAAACGGACCGATTTAATGGCAAATACATTATATAATTATTTATTTATGATAAAAAAAATTAGCATCTAAATAACATCAAATGTTAGTTTAACAAAATGAGGGGGTAAATTATATTTGTTTAGCCAACTTTTCAAAATGACGATTTCTTATTCAATAGATTAGGCAATCAAAACCCCATACAGGCCTCATTTATAACTGACCAATGAATATTATGTCCAACAACTTCATGCTATATATACTTGATGTTTTTGATCTGTCAGTAATCATGAAATAGATTCGTAAAGATCAGACCTTAGAAAACAGTAAGTAAACTCTTCCAACAATTAGCTTTTTAAACAGCTTGTTTCAGAACATCTAATCGGACAGACCTAGATGCATAAGGTCCTTCACAATATTCATCCGGTAAATGTTCCTTTTGTTTCTGATTTGGTAATTTTCCTACATTACGTTACATGCGAATGCAAAATAATTAGTTTTGTCCATTCAGTCAAATCAATTAATAGTTCTTGCTTTATTTGTGTTTTTTTTTAAAATAAAAACTATGCATGCAAACTTCAATGAATAAAACCGTATAAACTACATGTAGGTTTCACTGGCCCGATCAAAACGTGTGAGGTGAGATATATTCGCAAGTTCAAGGCATAATATGAAAACAAACTCTTTAATTTAGTCGTCCGTTATTCCCTTTTCATGACTAAATGAAGCAAATAGACCTGAAAAACATTTCTTAGTTTTATCCTTGCATGACAAAAAAAATTAGATGTTATAAATCGTATTAAAACAGTAGATAAGAACCATAGTACAAAAATATTTAAAACTTTTTAATAAGCAGTCAGTTTAAAACTTTTTAATAAGCACTAAGTTATGTGATAAACGGAAGAGAAACCTCCCCCCCCAAAAAAAAAATAAATAAATATATAAATGGAAATTGTAAATTATAGCATTTTATCTTGTCTTTGTGTGCTAAGTACTAGTATTGTAACAGAGAAATTAATTAAGTTGATTAATTGTTGTTTGCTTTACGTCTAGTAGCAAATATTTCATGCATGTTCATGACTATAACACGATAAATTTTAGATACAATAGGAAGGTCGTACATTAGAGGTTTCCAGATTTGCTACCGTACCAACCGTAGTACGAAGTGGGAGCCGTCATTTAACTTTTGAAAATTATTGATGCATACACTTTATATCAACACATGTTTTAGGAATCATATGCAGAACTGTTGTGAGAATTTTTAGCTGTAATTTGGGACTAATTTCATGAGGTTTCTTCTTGTATTCGTAGGAAACAATAGTGTGTGCACTCGATTATGCTTTCAAGCAACCGTTGCAAGTAACCGTTGGTACGAAAGGTTTATAGTTAAGAGTTATTTCCCCGTGAAACTACATAGATACAAAGAAGCTCAATTACAAAACAAATTTAAAACTTTATAAATTTTGTTTGTAATAACTTTATGTATCATTGTAAAATGTTAAAGTTTTGTATTTATTTTGGTAAGTTTTTAGAAAACATGATCAAATAAAATGAATTCGAACAAAATAAATTGACCGTAATAGCAAAAGAAAAATGACAAAACTAATATAAAACCAAATCGTTGTTCAGTCTATACGCGTGAGGTCTAAAACCCTTGTCAATGGATTTTGAATCAAGATAAAAAAAAGTCCAGGGAGACATACTTTAAAAAAAATAATACTCTGTTACAAAAACCGAGGGTGTCAAAACGTTTGATTTCTAATTATTGTACTGATTATGTATGTCATTATACTTTGAAATAACATTGCCTTGCATGTGATAATTTTGTGTTATATGTAATATATCTGTTGTATATATAAATAAAGATAAAAAAAAAATCAGACGTCCGGAAAGAAATTATAAAAAATACAAGCCTAGGTCGTTTACATCTTCAATTTGAACAATTATTCATAGAACATGTTCTTGGATTAATTTGCACTTCTCATAAGTGCAAATTGGAACCACACTTTTTTTTGTCGTAGAATCATCAAATTTGGCAATAATGTACCTCTGGGGATAAATAACACAATACAAAAAAAAAATTGGTGTGGCTCGCCCGGTTCGGCAACTGGAGTGAAAATAGTGACAAAATCCTGTAGGATATTTTTTTCTCCCATAGGATTTTTAAAAATCCTACAGGATTTTGAGAAATCCTATAGGATAAAGTCATAATCCCATAGGATATTTTTTATATCCTACAGGATATTTAAATCCTAAGGGATTTATAATCCCTTAGGAGAATAAAAATATCCTATAGGATATAGTTTCGCCCTTAGGATTAAAAAAATCCCTTAGGAAAAATAAAAGCATTTCCTATAGGATATTTTTTTATCCTACAGGATATTAGTCTAATAAAATAATCCCATGGGATTAAAAATATCCGATAGGATTAATAAATATCCTAAGGGATTTCATAACAGAAAAAATATCCTGTGGGATAAAAAAGAATCCTAAGGGTAATAAATAAATCCTAAGGGTAATAAATAAATCCTAAGGGAGATTAAAAATCCTAAGGGAGATTAAAAATCCTATGGGAGATCAAAGCAACTCATAAGAGATAAAAAAAAATCCTATGGGAGAAAGAAATATCCTATAGGAGAAATAAATATCCTATAGGAGAAACAAATATCCTATGGGAGAATGAAATATCTTAGAGAAAAATCTATTTGTGAACTCAACCAAAGAACAGAGAATAGTTTTATATGTTTTTGTAGTAGGTAAGGATATTATTTTATTGGAGCAGACCAAATATTCCCAGATATTATTGTTTAATAATTGTTAATTTTTCTACCAATGACACAAATTACCGATAAGTGTACTTCAAACATGGAGCTTGCATTGAGTTACTGCTACTGGTCCGTTTGTTATTTTATGTTTATTATTGCCATTTGCGTAGTTTCTTCTGTTACCTATTTCTACATTTGACTCTGGCTTCTTTTAAATCGAGTTTTCTCTTGTTTAATGCATTGTGGTTGTTTATTCCTCATTTGCTAAAGGAATAGGGGCCGGTTGAGATATCAAAAGTCATAAGTATACCTCCATCGCCTGTCTCAAAGCAGAAACCTTTATCCTTTGGTAATCTCATGTGCTTTTTTTCAATTTAAGTTCAAAAGTGCATTTTAGTGTTAAGTGTAGCAACCATTTCTCTGAACTATTATTCATTATTGTTTAGTGACCAAAAGAGGCCCGCCTCTATGTGCGGAATTTTCTTTCTGCATAGAGGACTCATCATTTTGAACTCATCAGGGTTCCTGTACTCAACCGACTTGTTGGGTACTGAGACATGACTGTGACACCATCTGAACAAAAACTGTGAATAAAATCAGAAGCAATTTTAAAACAACACATGGTGTTGGGGCTAAGAATACCACCAGCTTTTCATTGAAAGTAATGACAAGACAGAAACATGCGTCCAACGGGTATATCCAATACACTACAATTACTTAAACAACTTTGAAAATCGTACATAAGTGTTTTTTATTTTTTTATTTAGTATAGCTTGCTTTCCGTGAAGATATTTTTATTGTGGAGATGCCTGGATAGATTTGCCAGTAACCATACTTCTTCTATTGTGTCCTCAATATGCATGTAGTATTTGCAACTGAACATTTACATTAACTTTCACCAATAAATTCTTCAACAAAATTTGATAATAACTGAAATTTTATGGAACTAAACACTAGATGTAACTAAAGACAGTATTGTTCACCTAGGTCTATGTGCATTTCTGACAACAGACACATCAACACGTTAGGCTAGAATATCACGGTACGTCTAAACACTGCTAAGGACTCCTTAGTGCACTAAGGACTATACAATGCCACTAAGGACTAGAAGGAGTGCTGTTGTGTGTATTATTTTTACATATTATGTTAGAGATTGATATTTCATGCATAAATTTCAAATTTTATAGAAAAATAATCATAAATAAACAAGATATTCAACATTATTTAGGCACGTGCCCGTTTTTCTTTGATATGCCGAAAATCAATGAACCGTTTGACACGTGCCAAATGACAAAACAATTCATTAAACAATCATAATCTTTTTATTTTAGGTAATAAACAATTGTATCTAAAAAAATGTATGCTTAATATTTATAATTAAATGTGTTGTTCTTATGAAAAATGATTACAGAACAAATAATTTTGTTTTTGTTTTACTTCTTTCCCGACAAAGTTATTTGCCACAGGTGCACGACTCGGCGTTTTGCATTTGCGCCGATCTGCATTTCATTTGCGCCGATTTTTTCTTTCATTTGCGCCGATTTTTGTTTTCATTTGCGCCGCTTTTTTTACAGGTAAATTACAGGTTTATTACAGGTGAATAGATATAAGAAGATGTGGTATGAGTGCAAATGAGACAACTCTCCATCCAAGTCATATTTTTTTTATATTTATCATTATAGACCTCTTCCGTCATCCAGTTGTACACTATATTTACATACTTTAAAATCAAGAAGTAAAAACCTTAGAGAAAAACACTCTGGTTTATACTAAAATGACTTTTTAAAATCTATTTACAGCATTCAAATCCATAAAAACGGAAGATATTAAAATCATAAATCTGTTCTTGCTGAGTATTTATAGGCAACATATCTAATATGTTCCTTTCATGTGATTTCGTCTCTTCTATATTTGTTGGAATTGTCAATTTTATAACGTAATCCATCTTTTCTTTGTCTTGCTAACGTACTTATGTGTGTGGCCGTCGATGGCCGTTGATAGCACAAAAAGGCATTAACTTACCTGTAAATCCAATTAGGAGCAAAAATAAAATCGGCGCAAATGAAAAAATGAAATCGGCGCAAATGAAAGAATGAAAATTTTAAAAATCGGCGCAAATGTCATACGCCCGCACGACTTTGATGTGCGCCTACTAAATGACTAATAAGTTAGAGTGTGGTCAGCTTGTTATGTAAGAGATATGAAGACAAAATAGATATATATATATATATTGATAAGTGTTTTGTTTTTATTTTAATTTCGACAAAGATGCGTGTTACAGTAAATAGGTGAAATTAGGAATTACACGTAATTACTAAACATTTCAGTAAATACCTGTAATCACTAGTTAATTTAGTAATTACATGTATTTACTAGTTGTTTCAGTGATTACAGGTATTTACTGATTTTTTTTGTCATTTTTACAGCTATTTACTTGATATTTTTGTTTAAAAATTAAAGACATGTAATTCAAGATATCAAATAAGAAAGTAAGGGGTAGGGATTTTTAGGGCTTACTTAAGGATCAAGGATTATAAGGCACATTAAAAGTGCATACTCTTCAGTGTTTGTGAATTGAAACTGGAAAATGGTTGTTTTATAAGTTTTGAAACTCCCTAAAAATCATTTTGGGCATGCAAGACAATGATATCAATTTAAAATTGAGAAAAACATTTTTGAGAAATTTATAGGCAACTTAGCCAGCTATTTTTTTAGATAGACATTAGATTATGGCAAACTTGGTTAAATGATCTTGATAATTCTTAAAATATCATACTTTTGTTATATTAAAATCTCCATCAGGCATACTCTCCATATCAACTTGGCTAATAACATGAGTTAAATTCCTTTTACAAAATAGGTTTTACTACGCGACTTCTTTTGTCAGAGATTTGCGATGAAGCTGACATTCTTCACAAACAAATTTATACAAATTGATGACGTTAAGAGTCACATTTTCATATTTCCGTGTTTTTATGAGTTCTTCAAGTCCTCCAAACTTAAGCTTATATACCTCCAATAAAATTTTATCATCGTTTCTTCCTGTATAAGAATGATCTTTTTGTGGATTGAAAAAGTCAACTAAATGGTCCATCCTTTTTGTTTTACTTTCAATGTTGACATTCTTTTCCTTTTCGAGCCTGCGTTTTTTGTCACAAAAGCGAGACATTATAGCGAACCAGTCTAATAATTCCATCGCCAGCGGCGTCCACAAATATTCGCTCTGTGGTTATATTTTTTAAATTTTGATAAGTTTCTCAAATTATCCCGGATTTCTCCCAAACATGAACAGAAGCTTCAGTTGTTTATGATCAAAAGATAAATTTCAAGAAGTAAATTTTGTAAAAATAAAATCAAGTTTTTCCGTATTTTACTTATAAAGGGACTTAGTTTGTATGCCAATTGTTTTAAATTTTAATTACTTTCTCATAATATCCTGGATTTCTACCAAAATTGGACAGAAGCTTGTTTATGATCATAAGATAATATCTAGAAATAAAGTTTGTAAAAAAAACTATACTTTTTCGTATATTACTTATTTAAACGGACTATTTTTTTCCAGTTAACATAACATACACCCTGCAGTTTAAAGTTTACATTTAATAAACCATCCTGAATTTTTAACAAATTTTGATAGAAGATTCTTATAGAACTAGTCAAAAGATAGTATCTAGAGGAAAATTATAAATACTTTTTTTCCTATTTTTGTTGGGCCTGCGACTCACAGCAAAAGTAGGCGAGACACTGGGTTCTGCAAAATCTTAAAATTTCGATAGCTGAATACTCACTGATTTTCTAATTAGTATTACCATAACTTTTGATCAGTTGACCATATTACAACATTGTTTTAACAGTTAGTAAATAGGTGTAAAAATTCATTTTAAAATCAGTAATTACTGGTAATTACTAGGCAGTTTTAGGAATTACTTGTATTTACTATGTGCATCGGGAATTACATGTAATTCCTAAATTTTAGTAATTACATGTAATTCCTAATTTCATCTATTTACTGTAACATATATATACAAATGGTTTCACTAAAACAATACGATGGAATTGAGAGAGAGAAAATTATGTGTCGTTCTTGGGGTTTATCCAAACCACTAGTTTTCAACCAGCTTGATATTTGTTTACAAAGGCTCCATACGGCACTTATTTGTTTGTATATTTCGACATTTTATTATTCTTCTGAAAGTAAAAGAAGTTAAATAAATCATTTCCCGATTTTAAGTCAGATTAAGTTTCATTTTCAAATATATAAAAGAGACAAATGTTTTAAAAATGTTCCACAGTTTTTAGTACAGTATTCAAGAATTTTTTTCAGTATGTGTAAATTTAGAGCTAAAGATATAATTCTGACAGAGAAAGAGAATGCTTCGTATGAATGCCTTGAAAATATGCCTTTACCACATGATGTGTAAATAATTATTTTTTTGTAATGCAATATAATCAGAATATTTAAACCTAAATATATCACGCGAAAAAAAGAAAAAGCCGACAGAAATATTTTCAACTATAATTTCTTTAAATCTACTTTTCTTAAAGAAGAACAAGTATCACAGGCACTTGTCTCAGAAAAGGTAGATAGGAATTTTTTTTCTGAGACAAATGCCTGTGGCAAGTATGTCAGAAGGAAATCCGATTTGTATTGTTTTTAACAAATTGTCTGCTTAACATATCGTACGAAATAATTTATGAAATAATGACTATGTGCTATGCGCTTTACTCACTGTTGAAGGCCCGAAATATATTACTCAAACGGGTCATATATGAACTTAGTGTGTTGCATGTAGTAAAAATGCATTATCTTATTGGTTTCGTTTTGTCCAGTTATACATTTCTTAAAATGTCTTCATATATGAAAATAAATTTTGAACAGTGCACCATAAGAAACAAACTAAAGTGTTCCAGCTCCAAACCAGTCTATTGTTCAAACGCATGTCCGTCGTCGCCTGTCACCACATTAAAGCACGCTTGCAAGAAAAAAAAAACAGAATAGAGATACGGGTACAAAACACATTATAGATAATGTGTCCGACCACCTGAAAAATAAAATTGGTTCAAGAGACAAAGAACGCTACGAAATATTAGATTAATTTTTCGGTACTACCGGGCTTATCACAGCCCAATAACAAGATGAATTTAATGAAAACGCAACAAGCATCTGCCGGTTATCCAAACTTCAACACGTACTTTAAAAAAAATATATATAAATGTGAATTAAATATCTATAAAAATTTGTATTTCAGTCACTTATTAATATCATGAAAGTAATATTACTTCCATGTTAATATGAACATCAAATAAAAATCCGACATTAGATATATTTCTCTGGTGACAAATTTATTATTTACAAGAAATATACACTTGAGAAAAGACTTCTTCATTCAGATTTTTTTGTTAATAAAATTTCAACAACAATTCATTTATTAGTATCCAACTTTACCAAAAGGATTCCCGTGTAATCAATTAATATGTAATTTGACACGTGTCAAACGGTTCATGGATTTTCGGCATATCAAAGAAAAACAGGCACGTGTCTAAATAATGTTGAATATCTCCTTACTTTATTATTATTTTTCTATAAAATTTGAAATTTATGCATTAAATATCAATTTCTACCGTAATATGAAAAGAAATTGCATGTAACAGCTCTCCATCTAGTTCTTAGTGGCATGTTATCAGTCCTTAGTGCACTGAGGACTCCTTAGCAGTGTTTAAACACACCCAGAATATCATTCGTAACTAAAACTTAAAAAAAAATCATTATTGCTGATAATTTCAGAGATTAAAAGGACAAATCATTTTGCTTTTGTTTTATTTCTCTTCCTATAAATATTTTCGTGTGCATGGCTTTGATGGGCGCCAACTCTTAAATTAGAATATGGTGAGCTTGTTAAAATGTTTATACATGGTTTAAAAAGTTTTATCAAGAAAATGTAATAGAAATGTCGACAATAACAAACTCAGATATTCTATGCTGAAAATAGATATAAATATAATAAGCGGTATGAGTGCTAATATTACAGTTGATTTGGCAATGGAGAAAAATGTTCGTATCCATCAAAAATTTTAAAACTTTACACACTCTGTGTTCTCTTTGATTTTTTTTTTATAGAAACCTATCTCCATTTCCAAGTTGTGGTCCCTTACGCGGAATTTTGTTGAAATTTGAAGACTATTAAAAATTTAATAGGTCAAAGAATAGCCTTCAACATTTGAGGCTTTTTATAGCCAAGGCTGCGTTTAGTTTAAACATATTTTATTTAAAAATTGAATAGGTCAAAGAACAGCCTTCAACACGGATCCTTGGAAATTAAAAAATTTGCAATTAGAGGCCGCAAGAATAGTAACAGGTCTACTAATATTTACAAAACCTGAAAATTTATATTCTGAGGTTGCCTGGGAATCTCTTTTTGAAAGAATAAGGATGTAGTCGTAATTGCGTGTCGATATCTTGTCAATCGTAGTACTACTGTTGTTTTATTCAACTAACTAACTTTATACCGAAAATTTTTGCATTTTTTAAAAATTACCATGGTCTGTTGTTTTCAAACTGTTAATATTGGAATTAAGTAAAGAGTCAAAGTTGAAATCATGAATAAGTGTTCCGTGAAAATTGTTTTCGAAAATATAATTTGTTCATAATTCTTTAAAGTAATAAACTTTTTTCAAATAAATTCTGATCTTCCCTCATCTGATCACCAGCATGGCTTAAGGTATTACTTCCAAAGGTATTGTAAGGGGTGTGAGGTGACACTTCCAGGTATTGAAGCGATTTCCTGTCGGACTTGCAAGTTCATGCATCGTTTCACTTCTGCAGGTAATATTCAGTGTACACGGCCGATAACTTATAACTTTCCATTTTGAACTATCAGATGTATAATATACAACTCTGTCTTACTTGTCATAACTAAACTCATACGCTTGTTTATAAATAACATTTCTGGTGTAAAATAAAAATATAAATAATACCCAAAAAATAAGATTTGATGAAATTACAATCTATTTAAATATTTTTTCCAAGGTTGACTTTGGGAAAATGTAATATATACTCGATGTCAATAGTGAAGGACAGATTGGAACATACCAGAAATATTGATTTTAAAAAATGTACGCACTTGTCGATGATTCGTCTATACGACTGGGTAGAAAGTTACGGAACTATAGCGCAATTTAAAATATATACATGTATACATTAAACATAAGAAAAAAACATATATTTTGAAGAAATTGGGGTAAAAGTTTTGTAAATAGACTAGTCCACGTATGCCAACAGTATGTAATCTTCGAATGTCGATAGACTATTGTATACCAAAAGAAGAAGACGAGAAGAAGAAGAGAACCAATTTGATTTAGATACAGGTCGATGTTTAACTTGCTTTGGTTCATCGAAGTTGTGGACATAGTAAAATCACAGATTTATATTGACGTTACGCACGGTATTGGTGCCACTTAGCGTTACACGACGTTCCTAATAAAACAACGATTTTGACGTTGTTCCAAAAAATGTACGCACTTGTCGACGATTCGTTTATACGACTGGGTAGAAAGTTACGGAACAAGACTGAAAAATACGGAACAAGACGGAACAAGACTGAAAGTTATGGAACAAGACGGAACAAGACTGAAAAAGTTTCAAACGTTGACCTTATATTTTACTCATGTGAAAATGCCGCTTAAAGTACAGAGAATTTCGATGTTGCTTCTTTATATGTTTTTATTTTTTTCCAGCGGGTGCAAATGCAAAATTCCATTTAATTAAAATAATTTTTAATATTTGAAAAGAATTGTCTGCAACAGTAACACAAAATAACAATTTGATGTCTTGTAAAATGATTTAAATATATAAAAAAGATGTGGTATGATTGCCAATGAGACCACATTTCACAAGAGACCAAATTGTCACAAAAATAAACAACTATAGGTCACTGTACGGCCTTCAACAATGAGCAAAGTCCATACCGCATAGTCTGTTTTACAAGGCCCCGAAATGACAATGTAAAACAATTCAGTCGAGAAAACTAACTGCCTCATTCATGTTACAAAATGAACGAAAAAGTCTGTTTTGTATATTTTTTTACTTTTTTTTTTTTTTTTATCTTCGAAATGTTTTAAAACTTTCAAATGTGAGGCTCTTATTTTATCAACTCTTTAATTCTTGGACTATTATACTAACGTTAATATAATAGTCCCAGAATTTTATTTTTTATTTTTCTTAAACAGTGACTTATATTGTAGGCAAATAATTAAGAAAATTCAGGTTATCAAGGAATTTTCACATTTTGTACATAAATCAGGCCGTTAGTTTTCTCGTTTGAATTGTTTTTACATTTATCATTTGGGGTCTTTTATAAATGACTACAAGGTTAGGGTTTTGCTCATTGTTGATTGCATATAGAAATAAGATTGTTATGTATGCCACTGGACGAACACTAATTGTGAATATTTTGATGGGAAACTATTGAGTATCAAAGTTCCAAATTAATTTCGGGATTTATTTTCTTTCTCGATATTCAATAACAGAAAGAAAAAAAAATTGCTTGTCCGCTAAATAGGGATTTTCTTGTTAAACATCGTTAAAAAGATGTGTGTCTAAGGTGAACGCCACAAGAACCCTGTAATACTAGTACGAGAGTATAGCATGTAAACATTCCTTCTTAATGATATGGTTGTTATGGAAATCTTTTCTTACAACTCATGTCGGCGCTAACATGTTCTTTAGTAGTTATTTTTTTTTTCTCCAAAAGTCCAATTTCACGTTTCCGCATTTTCGTGCATTACTTTTCCGAAATAAGTAGCGGCGTTTTTACGTTTCCGCAAATTGGTATTACTTTTCCAGAAAAAGAAATTACTATTCCGGAAAAAAATTAATTAAGGAATACCTGTTGATTGAATAATAGAAAATAAATATTTATTAAGTTAAAGGTCATCATAACAAAGTCTACAGTAGTACATATACATTCACCGTTTACTAGTTTTGTATTTTGGTCAAGAAAGAAGTCCATCTTTTCCTTTTCATATTTCTGAACGTTTTTTTTTTAAGTTAGAGTTATCATCTTTATGCAAAATTGAATGATTTCGTATACTAGTAGTATTACGTTTTCTGTGTCTCTTAGATTTTTTAAGAATACATTTTCGCATGCTTAAACATGATAAAGAAAGCACGTCAACTGTTGGACTCGTGAAAATATTTTTCAACTTTTTAAAGCTTCATCTGTGTGATCGAAATTGTCGAAAGATTCTTATGACAATTTTAATAAAAAGTGATGCAAGTACAAGGGACCAGACGATATGATATAATTGGCACTAGGGAATGAATTATAGAAGTAAACTATTTCAAAATAAATAATTCAATATTTTATATTAATAACATCTTTAAGAATTACAAAATTTAATGTTTTATCGACACATGCCAAGTTCAATATTGATTGCAATCTGTGTAATCGATTGAAATTCATGATCATTCAACCATGGACCGCTAATCACGCACGTGTGTACAAACAGTTTGACTATGAATATGTTTTTTTCGGCGACTGTTTTTTCGTCATGTGTTTGGTATTTCAATTGGTTTATAAAACAAATTATGGATATCAATAGGTCAATCGGGAAAAAAAATATTCCATTTATCATAAAAAGCTTCACAAGTTCCAAGAAATGGTTTGACACGAAATAAAGATATGTATCTGCTTTTAAGCTATTCTATAAAATATATATATTATAACGTTACTTAAAACTGCGAAAAAAAACTGAACCATTTGTCGATAAAAAACGGACGAACGAAATTGTAAAAAATATATATTATCTTTAAATTTTTTTAGTATATTTATTCTAGTTTATAAATCAAAGGTTGATCACCAGCAGTATGTGTGCCTTACTAGTTTATTATGTCGTGGACTGTGATGTATGCTGCCACCTTCGAGACGTATTTGCTAACGGTTCATTAAAAAAGAGGGTCAGGATGGGGTCGATGAATAGTGAATAATGGGTTAAAAGTGCCGAATAAAGAAAAATAAATAATGACTACAGAAACATAGAGAAAAAGATAAGGAATAGAGAATGACAAAGTGCTTATATATATAAAGAACACAGAAAAAGACTGAACAATTATAGAATTAAGGACCCCCGTACAGGTCCTCATACAATTGACACATCTTATTTTCACACCTAGCAGTTTCTTGGTATATACACATAGTGGTCAGCGTACATCTGCAATGTTCAATTAGGTGTGAAATTTTAATCTGGTAATTGAGATTAAATATAAAAGATGAATATAATGATTTTTTCATTATAGTGTCGCACATTGGTCTTACAGTTAAAACAAAGATCGATAGCCAGCCTTCATAAAATTACGAGACACTAAATTTACAATAAAATTAATTAAAATATATACAATTATGAATTAGTTACAACAAGGATTTGTATAGTTACACACACATCTTTATCAATGAAATCCAGGATTTGTTTAGTAAATCTTTGATGAAATTGAAATAATATCCACATTTGATATAAGCAGAGACATATATAAGTAACAAAATAAACGAATAAAATCTTTATTAAAATGCTAATATTCTGATGATGGATATTACAATAAAATTGTCAATTGAAATTATCTTTGCAAAAGAAAATAAAGGTATATAAACTTGGGATTTTATTTGAAACACATCACAGTAACCTTTATGTAAGAAACAAATATGCACAAAGAAAGACAAAAATAATACTGAAGATATATTGTTTGTAAATCATAATTTCATAAAAACTTTTTTCTTCTAATAAAAAAACTATTTATTGTACGAGCTAAAAACTTTTGTTTGTATTTACAGTTCATATGAGCAATACATCTTTTCTCTGTGTTCATTCTGTCAAAGTTAATATGTTTACGTGATGTTTTAAAAAGTTCATATCGGAAGTCTGTATATAAAAGACAGACCATTAAAACATGTATTTCGTTTTCCACACAGTTCGAACTACAAAATTTACAAAGTCTATCATTAAATGGTATCTGCGGTATGGAATATCGTTCCGTCTTAACGGCTAGCAAAGTTATGATTTCGCAGAAAAAAATATGAAGATGTTAAATAAAATTATTTAAACCTTTCTCACAGACTTTTTCCCAACGTGTACACTTTGATTACATTTTTGTGACTTTTGTCCTACTTACAAAAACATGTGCGACTTTTCCCTCAGCATACATGTAAATCATGGGATTCGTAGAAATACTACAAAGGACCTCCTTAGTGCACTAAGAACAAAATTGTACACTAATGACCTGATGGAAAGATACTATCACAACGGATATGGGATCTAGAAAAAGACTTTGTAAAAAATCATAAAATCAAATTTTATAATTATGTCATTTTTAATTAGAAAGTTATCTAATATTTTCTCGACACGTGCTTCAATCGGTTGATTGCCACCTTTAGTGTAATCAGTAGAAATTCATGTTCGCTCAACCCTGTCCCGTTTATAATCCGCTTGTATATACCGATTTTAAAATGTATATGGTATTTCAAATTGTTCTCTTGGTTTTTTTCGTTTGTTTGTTTCTGCCGTGTTTATTCTGTCTGGTAAATTTTTTACTTCTAAGGTAATAGCGTCTTCTCAAATTTTTTCAGTTTTTGGAAATGTTTATCCTTTTTTTTTTTATTTTAAAAATACAAATAATTGTAAACACTTCACGGAAAGGTGAGGTTTAATACTTGGTTGCTTAACGTCCAGTGGCCTATACTTCACTTTTTTTTTCTGATGTCAGAAACCATGCCTCACCGCAAGGTTTTTAAAAGGATAGAACACAGGCAAATGCAAAAAGATTCTAATGACTATCTTTGCTGCCTAGGTCTCTATATAATGATTTATGTTTTATGGGATACTAAACTCCTGTTCTACAAAAACAAATATATTCAGTTCTGATGTGATTTACTGAGAATGTTTCACTTATTTATAAGAGGCATTACCAAACATGTTTATCTTTAACATGTGGTCAGGTTAAATGCATATAGGGTTAAACACTTTCCTCGACATGTTTAGGAGAGGAACATATTTAGGGTACGAACTTGTTTACAAATGCATTACGAGTATAGATATGTGTAATTTGATGTTCAGGCCCCTGCTAAACACATTTTTAGACTGTAAATATGACTTATTTATTTCTTACAGCTACTTCAATTTCAACGTTTGTGGATAGGTGTTTCATTGACAGCCATACCACATCTCCTTTTGCTTATTTTTGTTGTATATATTTTTTTTCATTTTCCTTGTCTTTTAAAAAATATTCCATTATAAATTTTATTTGATGCCGAAAATAAGAATACGAAGAGTTATTTGTTAAATGCTATAACTAAGCGAAGTAAAACAACCATTAATAATTGTGTATAAGAGCATCATATATATTTATAAAAAAAATCAAATGCAAGCAGACATACCATTTGTGACACCAATTTCATTTATTTCCAAATCTTAAAATCTTATATTTCCACAGTTGTCCAGTTCTTTAGCGTCTCTTAATAATGACAGAACGGGCTTTAGAGTCATATGATTAAGTTAACTAAATTATTTAGTTCTCCCATGCACATTGTGAATTATATTTCTTACATCACTGCTTATTACATTATACAATAAAATGGTATTCATCTTCAATTGTTGAATAAAGATGAATTGTTAAAAAAAAAAGCATTGACATCAGTTTTAAAGTTATCGTTCATAGAAGACAGTTATGATTTATATTCTCTTTTAAAAACGTAATATAGTATTTACCCCTTGGAGTTTTTCTATATTACTTCTGTAATCAAATTTGAAGAACCCCACGGACGCCACATACTCTCATATGTCTCTCAAGGTATAATGATAGTCTGTAAACTCTAGTGTTGTAAATAAGGAAATGAAATCCCAAAATCTTTGTTTCTCACTTTGTATCTCAAAATTGGCTTCTTTAAATAAACAAAGAAGCTTACATAGCAATTTCCTTAGAAACAAAATAAAACAAAGGCAAAGTAAGTAAACACAAAAATTTTGAATTGTGGTTCCATTTTGCAGGCTTTCCCTGAATCGTTTATTCCTTCTATAGTTCCTGAGTGGAATAAACCTGATACATAACATTGCAGTGTCAACTCTATATCTAAATTTGAGAAAGAATTGAAAACAAAAACCAATATCTTTTGGTAGGAAATTAAATATTAATTTTTAACGCAATTGCGATGCTCCGCTTTATTCTAAAACTATGAAATTTTTCCAGCTTATATTTATTATATTACAAATGACCTGTTTTGCAAATGTGTGTCAGATATTGTGGATCGGTACGTCTAAATAACAACACAGGACTTCCTGTACGAATAGGGACATAAAAAGTATACCCAAGGCAAGTTATAGATATAGGAAGATGTGGTGGGAGTGTGAGATATAGGAAGATGTGGTATAGATATGCATTCGGCACTTTATTTATTTAAAAAAATATTCGTGTATTGAAAAATTTGTGTAAATTAATTAGAAATATCAATATAGACGTATGTTCTCCAGGTTGATCCCCAATCTCTCATTCTTGTTGCTCGTTTTGTGCAAACTTGTCATGCGCAAAATCTGGATGTTATTATATGTAAAAATATCGTTCCTTGTACCATTAAACTTGGTTTTATAAGAAATAAAAAATCTTGATAGAAAATTTAATTTTTGATCTTATACTTTTTGTTTTGATAAAAGCAATTCAATAGTTGAGAAGCTATTTACAAAAAACGTTAAATACACTTTTCGTTTTGTTTCAACTTTATAATGAAACTCGTCCTCAATTTCACCTAATTTTACATAAAGTATATATAATAAATAAAATGTTCTCTTTAACTATTTTGCCATCTACCAATTTCAATAGACATTTTTCTAATTGTGTTCAAAGTTCTAAATCTACAAAAGAATAACTATTTTTGTAACATTGAATACCAAAGAAAGCTTCGCAAGTTAAACTGTTTTTTGGCATAATTGTTTTTATTCCCCCTTTTCTGAAACTCCTGATAGAATAGAACATCACAAAACAGCTTACACATGCACACTTGTTTAAAAAAATATTTTTCGCCATTAAAACTCATTCTTGTCCCGTATGACATTTCCTGAACGAGTGAAAATCTGAAATAATTATTTTATTAAGCTTATATCTTTATTGCGGTAGCCTATTATTGAAAAAGGGTATAATTTTAAATTTCATGAAGTAAGATTCATACCACCAGAGACATTCAATATACTAGTAAACAAAAGAAACGACACAAGGCAATACATTAATCATATAAAATAAAATTAGATACAAAAGCTTTGCTCATTGTGGGAAGCCGTAAGGTGAACTACATGTATAGTTGTTAATTTCTATGTAAATTTTTTTTTATATAAATTTGCGTTCATCAGCTTCATGTGGACCTTGGTGGAAAGCAATAGTTTGAAGTTGTCTCATTCACAATCGAACCACATCTACTTTTTATTCTGTCCAAAACCGGGAATGATAGCTGCAATAGGCAGCGATTAAAAAACAACAGCATAAAGCATCGTAGTGGCCATCATAGTCTGTTAACTAATTTTCACGTTGGTAGGAATAGGGGGGGGGGCTTTACTTTTTCAGCAAGGTTAAGTCAAAAGTCGAGCTGATGAAGTCAAGAGTGGACAATATTTCTGTGCTCAAGTCTACCCTTTGGGTTCGAAAAAAGGGATTAAGAGTAAATATTGATGAGACAACAACCCAACAACACAGACAATCAAGATATTGAAAGTTTTTTTTACAGTCTTTTGGTTGTTTTTTTTTTATTATAGAGAGATCCCTATACACCTTATCAAGCCAAACAAAAACGTTCCATGTATAAATAAAGTAAGGAGCTAATTTCATATTACCTGCCATTAAAAATATCACAAAAGGCACATACATATTTTGTGAAAAGTTTAACCATACCATTTTTATAATATCAATTCGTGGAAATCAAACCAAGTACATGAAATAAAAATCAGTACAAGGAAAATACTTCTCTATTTATTAACGATTTAGTAGATATATAATGAACGTTGAATATGCCTTATATCCAGACCTGTCCAGAGACAAATTCAAGTTCCAAATGTTATACTGAATATGAACCCTGTTCTAGACTGATAGTGTCGAGAAAGATTTTTAACGTGCTAGTTCACAAGGTAACACTCCGCATTTGGACATCATTTAGCCACTCGAGCATACCAGTCTTTTTTTACAGATATATCATGTAATGGAGGAGAGGTGTAATTAAATTATTAATTCCACTTGCTTAGCGGAGGAACAGCAATTTTAAATGTTGACGTATTTGGATTGACCAGGCCGGGATTTGAACCCACGATTTCCCGCACTAAGTGCAAAAACATAACCAAGAGAAATCTGAAATATAGTATCATACCAAAAAAACTAAAGTGCTATAAATAATCCAATCTAAAAGAACTCTCCCTTTTATTTAAGCCATCAAAATGCATTTAACCAGTTGATATTATTAAAAACTGTACTTGAAAAACGATGGTCGATTTAAGCATAGATTTCATGCACGGAAGACTTCTGCACATTTGGTACTCTTGCACAATTAATTGAGGCAGCTCTGTTTTTTATTCAATATATCCTCATTTTGCATTACCATTCCAAGTTCCATGTCCATTCTCTCAGTCGACCTTTTATATTTGCTATGAAAAGCCTACCTATTGTGTTCTTGTTATGAACATACATGTAATATTTGCCACAGGACGTAAAACAAACAACATTTATTAAACAGACTCATTAATAATTAATATCATGAAAACCATATACGAAGGCAAGATTTGCACAATCCTATAAAGTAATATTTCCATGTATCCGTTTCAATAATTATTGAAACTATAACGACCCTTTTCAGGGTTGCGTTCAATATCGTGGCAGCTACGTAGTGCGACGTAAATTTATGACTATTGAACGAGAAGCTAGCTTAGCTGCTATTAATATCTATGTAGCAGCTAGGCTAGCCACCCGTTCAAAAGTCATAAATCTACATAGCCCTATATATAACCGATAAGATATTGAACCCAACCCAAGGTCGTGTTCAATATCGTAGCGGTTACGTAGATGGGTCGAGTTCAATATCGTAGCAGCTACGAAGTGCTACGTAGATTTTGACTATTGCATGTGTAGCTATAGACTAGTTGTTACATAAATATTGATAGCAGCTACGTAGCCGCTACGTAGCTGCTACGATATTGAACCCAACCCTGGGACGCGTTCAATATCGTAGCAGCTACGTAGTGCTACGTAGATATTGACTATTGAACGTGTAGCTATAGACTAGTTATTACTTAGATTTTGATAGCAGCTACATAGTCGCTACGTAGCTGCTACGATATTGAACTGATCCCTGGTATCAATATCTATGTAGCAGCTAGGCTAAATACAAAGGTTGAGTTCAATATCGTAGTAGCTACGTAGTGATCAATATCTATGTAGCAACAATTGTTAACGTTTGTAAGATACCAACAAAACTGACGAATCCATCTTAGATGACAAAACGTATCAAAATTTAATCCTATGGGAGAAAAAATAATCCTATAGGACAAAGTTAATCCTAAGGGAAAACAAAATATCTTACAGGACAAAATTTATCCTAAGGGAGAGAAAAAAATCCGGTAGGAGAAAAAAATATCCCATGGGAGAAAAAACATCCCACAGGACAAAATAAATCCCTTAGGAGAAAAAAATATCCTAAGGGACATTAGTTTCTGTCAAAAAGTCTTTCATGATAATCCTATAGGATAAAAAAAATCCTATCGGATTTAACACTTTTTTTAAAAATCCTACAGGATTTTAAATCCCTTAGGATATTAATTTAATCCCATAGGAGATAAATTTTCCTATAGGATAAATAAATCCGATAGGATTTATATATCCCATAGGATATTTCAAATATCCTACGGGATTATGACTTTATCCTATAGGATTTCTCAAAATCCTGTAGGATTTTTAAAAATCCTATGGGAGAAAAAAATATCCTACAGGATTTTGTCACTGTTTTCGCTCCAGTTGCCGAACCGGGCGAGCCATATCAAATTTATTTTTGTATTGTGTTTTTTATCCCCAGAGGTACATTATTGCCAAATTTGATGATTCTACGACAAAAAAAAGTGTGGTTCCAATTTGCACTTATGAGAAGTGCAAATTAATCCAAGAACATGTTATAGAGATATGGCTGATATCGTATTTACTTGACATCCTTCCTTTTGGGACAATTATCTTTACCGTCGGGCTTAAAGTTTTTCTTTATAAAAAAAACCCCTCATAAAATCAATATGCTCTATAAAATTTAGAAACGTGCCCTTTTTATTAACACAACTGTTCATATATCTTTTTCGCAGTAAGCCGAGAGAGAAAAACTGGAGTTAACTATTTTAAGTAGTATCGTATTCATGATACTTGTACATATAAACCTGAACAAATTACATTAGAAACATTTACCAACCGATGAAAATGATCCTTAATTTTGAGTCCATAAATCAGTTGTAAATGGTGCTAAAGACATTATATAGCAACATAGTATTTTCCGTACAACATTACGAAGAGTTAGAAAGACATATTCATATTGCATTAGACTAAGTGTAAATATAGCGTCAAATTATTGCCGTTATCAGTGAACTAAATACGCTGTGTTGTATGAAGTTTTTATGGCAATGTTGTACGACAAAAGGATTAATGGATGGATATTGGTTTAACATTACCCCTCGTAGTTTATATTATACTTCTCCCAGGCACGTGCAATACACAATTTAACTCGCGACAATATTTACAAATATTAATGTAATAACAATATATAGTGACATAATAATAATAAGCGAACACGATGAAGTAACATCGTGATGATAAATATTTCGACTCAAAAAATGGTTTTCGTAAGTGTCATAAAAGGAATAGGTCCGGTAAGGGCCGATTTTGGCCTCAATTTCCAAGTTCATTTAACGAAAGGTTTTGGACACTTTTTAAACACTTAAGTGTCTATTTCAATTGATTCGATTAGTTTATGTGAAAGATGTTAACTGATTTAGTCATTAAAAATGCTCTGATTCAAGCTTAGATATGACAAATCTATCAAAATTGTCATGCCAAAAAACATCACTTTTCAAATGGTTTTTGTCAAAAATGAAAGTGGCCGCATCCGTGTTCATCCTCAACCTTTATATATGTTTTGTATTATCATCAAATACAACTTAAATTTCAATAGTATGAATGAACACGAATGCGACCACTTTCATTTTACACGGAAACCGTCTAAAAAATAACTAAAACGCTAAAATTTTGAAGATTTCAGTAATTTTGCATGACTTAATGATGCTGGAACGCAATATTTGTGTATTGTTATTGTCAAAAACAGCTCATATATATGTAGCAGAAGCATTTTACTTTCCAGAATATAGCTTAAATAAAAGATTACATTTTCACAATTTTGTCAAACTGCTATTATATATAATTGTTGGGCCTAAAAGGGGTCTTACTGAACCTACTCCTTTGTATTTATTCTTTAAGTAATTACTATAATCAACAATTTTATTAAAAAGATCAGTGACAAAATATAACGGAAAAGATAGATCGATGGTTTCACAATGTGTGTTGAAAAAATGTTGCTCCAATGATCGAAATGATAGCTTAATTTATAAAAATTTATTTTAATGAGAAATCAACACAATTTTGAACTCATTTTTGCCAGAAGCACGTGTACTAGTTTAGTGACGCATTCAGAACTTTTCATAAAAGGGGGCGCTCCATCCATGCTTCAGTGATTCCCTGTATAATCAACCAAACTTTTCCCACGAAAAGGGGGGGGGGGGCGGGCCCAAAGCCCCCTCCCCCTGGATCCGTCTATGCAGTCATTAACGACACCAGTAAGGTACAAGTAAGATATTATTAATAAGTAATTTCATTCATAAAACATTCATATTCTAATCCTTTTCTTAATATATACAGAAAACAAAAACATAGCCATACGGAAACGCAAAAATCTATTTTTAGAATATAAAGGTCGAGGCAACTCAGTTCCAGTAAGGACTGTTTGATTCATTCTCTTGTGCACAAAATAAATTTTATCGTATAAAATCATGTGCAAGGTTTTCTAGAAGCAGAGAAATCGTAATAAAATAAAAGGTTGAGGTTTTTATCACTGATATGCAATTTTGTTTCTTTATTTTCATCATGATACATACAATAATCTCATGCATTAAATGAAATCTCCCAAACAACGCCAACGGTTGTGTTACGTACCAACCGTACCTGATACGTAGCAAATCTGGAAACCTCTAATAGGAGGTCGACAGTGAGGATGGACGTGAAACTTTAAAATACCACTGGAAAATGAGGGTATATAAAATAAGGACAGAAATTTAGATTTGAAACAGCTGGCAATATTCGGACCACCAAATAATAGGTGCAAGAGTTTTTTATTTGCCGAGAATGTTGATCCATAAAATCTACCCTGAAGTCGATCATCCATGTTTACGTGTAGTTTACAATATAATTTCACGCATCCAATTTAGGTTAAATACTTTTAGCTCGCTTTTGTAGCTGTGATAATTCTGTGAAGGTGTATTGTGTATTGTACTTTAGTTTTTGGTATGATATTCTGTACTACCGATCACTACCACTCTCCTGGTTGGTCTCATGTGGGGGTGTTTGCCTCGGGAGCGGGAGGTCATTTATTCGAATCCCGAACGGGTCAAACAAAGACGTTAATTAAATTGGTATTCTATTTCAACGATTAACACGTGGCATCATAGAGTAAGAGCACAGACTGATAGTACGGTGACCAAACCCACTATTTTTGAAATTTAATCGTCAAACATACTATATGGCTATATTATATATCATTGGATTCGGAAAAATGAGTACTTTTGGAATATCGATGTCGTCAAAAAGAAATATGGTAACAGTTTTGCATACATTAAGGTCAAAGATCAACATACTATTTTCTTTTTTTTTCTTTTTACATATACAAAATTGAAAGATATCAGCAGCATTTTGTATTAAATTTCAAATCAATTGACAATGAATTATCTCTAAAATATATATAAAAAAAAGGATCTTATTATTTAATAATCGATTATTTTTGAAAATTGGCGTTTTTCAAACACTTGTTCTATGAGCCCATTCTATTCAACATCAATACAAATTCCGTTGCAGTTGCCTTGCCGGGTGACATTCAACCTCAGCAATAATGATAAATGTTGTTTTCGATTTAAGCTTCTATCCCGAACGTTTATTTTGCAAAAGCTCATGCATGTAATTCGTTGTAACCAAAAACCACTTATTACCTCTCAAAAACAGTTACAATTAAAAAATCCAATCAAAATGATCCATAAAGCAGATTTCTTCCAGGAATATCTTCCGATTCGTCTGTCAAGGAGTTTCTACATAACTCTGACCCTTGACAGGAGCAAAGCTCCGTACATGTAAGGTTTTAATTGTTGTGAACAAACACTTTTCACATGGAGATTTTCCCTCACATGAACACACAAGATCCTGCAAGAATTCTGCTGAAATATGCCCTTCAAAATAAACGGTGTGTAAATAATTAATTAATTTTCGCCAACCTTATTCTAAAGATGACGGAACAGGGGGTCTAGAAATGTGTGATGCGGTCAAAGTTGCCGATTCAAAGAGAGGTAACCAGACTAAACATACATCTTTACCTGTAGCAAGCTTGACGGGCATTTTATTCATATCATGATGAAATGATTTAAAGATATTCTTCAGATCAAGCATCTTCGAAACTAAATTCTTGCACAAACAAGGGCGTCATCTTCGTCAGTACTTCCAAAGCTCTGTAACTACAGTAGCCGTGTGTGTCCTTCAAAGTCCTGTATACAATTTTCTCACTACCCCAAACAGAGACGAAGTTGTGTCGCATCCGGTAAGAGTGTGTACATTAGGAGTCAGTTTATAAATTGTTGGGGAAAAGCAAGCACATAGTTGGTGAATTAGTAAAGTTCTTCAACTATTCTTTACACGACTAATTTTCCCCATCTGCACCTACAACTCATCTGTTTGTAGTAGTGAACACACAGAACAATCACACCCGTATCAGAGGTCCGTATGATTATTCTGTCGCTCTTTCCTGGTTCTTTTTTGTTAACTTCATGTCCATGTATAAGTCATTAGTTATTATACGGGTATTGGCCCTTGTTGAGTGCTTACCAAGTTACGACAAACATTAACACTATTGTCTGAAATAACTTCGACAATTTCGCATTTACAACCGTTCCGGCTAAGTAAAGCTCACTGTAAGGTGGATTCATAGGGGATTTGTCATAGTTTTGAAGAAGAAAAACTACCAAAGAAATTAGGGAGAAGAATCCTTCTCCCTTCAATAATCTGATACACTTGGGTGGAAGCTGAAATCTTTGTGCGGCTTTACTTTGGAGCAGACAGTTTTATTGAGTTTTCATGTCGTAGCGGTAAAAGAATGTCTGCTACTGTGAGCGCTAGAGAAAATCGCTGGGTCATATTTTTATAATAGTCAGCTGCAAGGTCACCAAAATTTTTACTTTTCGGTTATCATCAATAAAATTGAGAATGGAAATGGAGAATGTGCCAAAGAGACAACAACCCGACCATAGAAAAAAACAACAGCAGAAGGTCACCAACAGGTCTTCAATGTAGCGAGAAATTCCCGCACCCGGAGGCGTCCTTCAACTGGCCCCTAAACAAATATATACTAGTTCAGTGATAATGAACGCCATACTAATTTCCAAATTGTACACAAGAAACTAAAATTAAAATAATACAAGACTAACGAAGACCAGAGGCTCCTGACTTGGGACAGGCGCAAAAATGCAGCGGAGTTAAACATGTTTGTGAGATCTCAACCCTCCCCCTATACCTCTAGCCAATATAGAAAAGTAAACGCATAACAATACGCACATTAAAATTCAGTTCAAGAGAAGTCCGAGTCTGATGTCAGAAGATTTAACCAAAGAAAATAAACAAAATGACAATAATATATAAATAACAACAGACTACTAGCAGTTAACTGACAAGCCAGCTCCAAGACTTCAATTAAACTGGTTTTTGAATAAATGTGTTTAGTTCCGATGCAAAGACCCTATAAGTGAATCAACAATACATTTAAGCAATGCCATACCACCTTTCAGACTGGTGTAAGTTGTGAGTGATGGGACAAAGAAAGGTAGGGAAAGTGCACAAGAGACATAAGAATCGAATTGGATCACCAAATCAGGAATTTCATCAAACGACCCATACTCTTTAACATATTGC
Source organism: Mytilus galloprovincialis (assembly GCA_037788925.1). Classification (NCBI taxonomy): domain Eukaryota; kingdom Metazoa; phylum Mollusca; class Bivalvia; order Mytilida; family Mytilidae; genus Mytilus; species Mytilus galloprovincialis. Next base: position 392,352 of record JAWDJN010000028.1, on the reverse strand, counting down.
TAGCAGATTCCATCATTAAGTCTTTCAACAGAACTTAAGAAGAAACGTTTACTCTTTACAGTAAAGTAAATGATTCGGTACTTTTTCTCTGGCAGACGATACACTTTTCAAAATTAAAACGCATGTGTTGCCTTTTTTAACTACTAGGACCTAATCGTAAAGGACTTTATAATTCAAACATTTTCCAGATAAGTACATGTCCAAATTCAGACTTGGTTCTTACTGTTTAAAATATATCAAAAAGAAAAAACCTATATCAAATAAACATACGAAAAAAAGAAATCTTTGAAAAATACATAAAAAGACACGATAACCAACACGAAATAGGACTATGGACTTACAAAAAAGATCGAATTGAACAAATTTTGGCAACGAAAAATCGTTGTTCTACGAAATATCATTTATAGATAAAAATAACAGTATCGGCCCGGTTCAATATTTTTGTACAAGTCGAATTTCTAGAGGAAAACTTGTAACCTGTATCTTCTATTGTAGTGTATAATTTATTTCAATGCACAAGTCGAAATAATGCTTCTGAGATAAATGATTTTGAAATTATTGTTTGATAAAGGTTTGACATATCATATAAATATTGATTATTTTACATTTTGCGTAAAAAGAAATGACGAAAATGAATTGAAACGTACTCTATTAAATGCAAAATATTCGGTGTGTTCAATTTTTACAAAAACTCTTCAATAACAGATTAATTTTGCTTGACTTTGTTTGAAATTGTTAAAATAAGGTTTTACAACAATGTATATAATAACAAAAAGCATTTCACGAATGTTCTTTTAGAATGTAGGCCTAAATTCTTTTGAAAGTATTTTTTTCTTTAAAGTAACCTTTGAACTACCAATACTGTGATTTATAGCCGTATAGTTCGAATGACGATTAAACTCCTTAAATAAGCGACTTTTCCTTACTTGGTCACCGTACTATGACCGGCTCAAAGTCGGAAATGTGTCCGGATCGGATGACTTTTCTTCCTGTCCTGCGAACTAATATCTTGTGAACTTACACGATAAAAAAAAACGACTCAGTTTGTCAGTCCGGTAAAAACCCTTATTATATTTACATGTTGTCGTCTTGAATATTAATTTTATTTGCCGCTGGTGTTTTTTTTTTTTTACTGGTTTATATTATAACTTCTTAAATTTTCACCGATCAAAATTAAAATATGGCAGGTGAAATTTTTCAACCAAACACTTGTGATTGTTGGGATATCTTTGACGGTAAATAATATTAAAACAAATGTGCTTTTTCGGATATATGTAGGACTCAAATCTATGGCGGGTTCCAAATCTATGGCAGATTCCTAATCTATGGTAAATGTGACGTTACAAACGCCAAACAACTCAAATCTATGGCAGTTTTTTGTTTCTCCAAATCTATGGCAAATCTGGGGGAAAGAGTAACATATAACGTCACAATTGAATAACGCCATATTTCATCTTCGCCGCCGCTAACGATGGCGGAACCCATAGTTTCGAACACCATTGAAGATGAAGATATTTCCCTGACAACAATTTCTGGGTGGTTTAAAGGAAGATGTGACATGTTATCTCGAAGATGCTCAAAATGTGCTGTACTTGCCGAATCTCAAAGATGAACAAAATGTGCTGTACTGGCCGAATCCCGCGATGAATTATGGCCCCGCTATTTTCAGTACCGCATATTATATAAAAAGGAGTTTTTGGAGCCCTTTATAGCTTGCTATTCAATGTTAGTCAAGGCTCCGTGTTGAAGGCCGTACCTTGACCTATAATGGTTTACTTTTAGAAATTGTTACTTGGATGAAGAGTTGTCTCATTGGCACGCATACCACATCTTCCTATATCTATTTAGTAGTAGTTTTCTGTTAAGGGATGGCAAAGTTTATAAAATGAAATATGAAATTACCGGATACAAATTTGATTTAAATCGTCATCAAATAAAAAAGATGTATTAACGATATCGCTGAAATAAATATTATTAAGTATTTGAAAATTCAAACTGTTTATTTTTATTTGCTACTGTTTTTTTTCTTTAAAAGCGGCTTCTTGTTTTTTTTAAAGGTCTTATTAGTTGGTTTAATGAATTGGTTAAACAGGTATCATGCACAGATTTTTTACAGAGCACATCATTTTATGACCATTATGGAATGTATATTTCACAAATGGTAATACACATGCACCCGTTGTCGTATATTTCCACTTACTGCATTATTTTCCATTTGCACAAAACTTGCCATAGATTTGTAAACAACATAAATCCGCCAAAGATTGAGAAATTTCAAAACTTGCCACAGCTTTGGGATGACATGACGTCACATTTACCATAGATAAGGTATCTGCCATAGATTTGGAACCCACCATAGATTTGACAGTGAGAATTTCACGCTATCTATACCTTATAAAACATTAGAGGGAAAGACGATTTACGCACTAGTTGAATGATTGAAATGTGTAAACAACAAGAAAGGTCAGCTAAATCTTTTCAAATAAGTTGCATGGCAATTTTAACAACATTTTTTGTGACTTTTGCTAGAAAAGTTATAGTAGATGAAAAAAAAATATATTTAAGAAAACCGGTCTCTTGCAAGTAAAAGACACCCATGTAGATTCGAAAAAGAGCAGGCTAATGTCGCTACAAGGCAGTATCGCACTCGCAACATTGTTTCACAATTAGCGGCGTCATAAACTCATGGGCCAGATGTATAAGCAGTGTATACCAGTTGCTTTGCTTGTCTGTTTACATTTATGAGGAAAACTCACAGCATATTTAGAAACCTAGAACTGCTACTGTCCCCTCCCCTATTAGTTTTGATGGAAGCTAGACAATATAAAAGAAAATTAAACTCCCAAAATAAGTTGAATCTTTTTATAAATTGTTGTCAACCTTTTTTTACCATTTTTTGCTTTTGTGACAACTATTATACCAGTCTGAGATACAAATAAACTTGAAACAGCAAATTTTGTCACCTAGACGAGACAGCCGTCATTGTACGCTTCAATATATGAGTTATTACCACTCAAATGATGGAAGAAATGTTAAGATTTACGCATAACAATTCAAATGTAAATAATAATGAAATATATAAAAATTGGAAAACTGTTTGAGACTATAATCAATTGAGGACAAATGATTATACATCACTAAATGAAGCTGATTAATTTATTGCTCCTTTGTGTCCAGTGGCAAATATGTCATGCTTATGCTAGATGCAAAGTTGATCAATATGAAGCAAATGCTTACAAATTTAGAGTGGCACTTTTTACAATAAGGCAGAGCGTTCGCTAGAGGTAAAACACATGCCGTAATAGAATAGATTTGAACCATAATGATCGAACTCTTAAGTTAAGCTATTAGCCCTCCTTCCTTCTTTTTTCTCCACGATAGACGAATGTCATAAACAAAACGGCATGAATTTACAATCAATAACGACAACTATAAGTAAATGAGTTATGGACTTTTTTTATAAATAAATTCCTATTGCAGCCAACATCTCCCAGATCGGGACAGGTTAGTATTTCCACAAAATACCGCCTGATTATTGATCGGAGATATTTAAGCAACCAAAAGCACTTTGAATCAAACACATTCTTAAATTGTAAATTAAGGTATTTTGCAGGGTGTTTTTTTCACGATCCTATTTCGGACCCCCTGATTTTAAGAGGGCGTATCTAATAAGTCAATTTAAGTAAATTGAACCTCAACTTAAAGACCTACATCGAGTAAATAAGTTCGAGGTACAATAAGTAGACAATAGAAATCCTTTGTGAAATGAGATCGTCCGAGGTTTCTTAGATAACTATTTTGCGTTGAATAACAATGAAAAATGCACGAGCAGGTTTGTAATATAAAAAAAGAAGATGGTATTATTGCCAATGAGACAACTATCCACAAAAGACCAAAATGACACAGACATTAACAACTATAGGTTACCGTACGGCCTTCAACAATGAGCAAAGCCCATACCGCATAGTCAGCTTTAAAAGGCCCCGATAAGACAATGTAAAACAATTCAAACGAGAAAACTAACGGCCTTATTTATGTATAAAAATGAACGAAAAACAAATATGTAACACATAAACAAACAACAAACACTGAATTACAGGCTCCTGACTTGGGACAGGCACATACATAAACAGTGTGGCGGGATTAAACATGTTAGCGAGATCCCAACCCTCCCCCTAACCTGGGACAGTGGTATAACAGTACATAAGAACGAACTATAAAAATCAGTTGAAAAATGCTTAACTCATCAAATGGACAAAAATACAAGTTGATGCGGCCCGGTACTTTTACATCCCGACACAAAAAGACACAATGAACAGATCTGAGAGTACTCGCAGTTATCAGCTGACAGTTAGTTCAAAGCCACTAACAACTAAAAAAAAAATCATGCATCTAAGACTAAACTATCAATCCGTACACATCCAACATCCAATGGATTTAGTGTAAAGACGTCATAAACAGCCAGAGAAAAACATGACCTTGTCCAATGCCAAGTTACAGGTATCGACTGATTGTAGATCCATGAATATGTATATGCATATAACATACTAGTAATATGTAGTTAGCTTTTAATTTACTGATAACAAAATCAATATTTATACCAATAAAAACAATAGTCAATGATCTTATTACAGTGTTGAATAGGTAACCCTTTAGAATAAGTTTATTTAAAGGATAAGTATGTTTAAGGCTTGTTTAGCTATTAAAAGGAAAAACATGTCAACATTATAAGAGAGTCTTGGTTGAATCATTTTAAGTTAAAGAAGCATGAGCCACGATTTATAAAAGCGGAATTTTAATTTATATTTCTTTGTAAGCAGTTAGCTTGGCCCAAATTTGTTAAAATCAGTTTAAAACATAGAAGATGTATTATTCACATGCAAGTAATAATTCGACATCATGTGAATCCTTATTCAGTTGAACTTCAATTTAACCCCTTAACTGGAGATTGGTTACGCATGTACTAGGCATATTCAGCTATTAAAAGAAAAAGAATGTCAGCATTGGAAGTGAAACAAGGTGAACTATATCGTTGACTGATTCGATCCACTGATTCATATATTGTTTGCTATAAATTATTTTCAAAAGTTCAATGACGGCACCCAGTTCGTACTACGGTTTGTAAGGTAGCAAATCGGGAAACCTAGTATACTCCCTCAGTCAACAGTTATCCTGAAAAGTGTAACTAGTTATAGAATTAAACATTTCACCTTTGATCAACATAATTTGAAATCGGTGTTCAACAGCATTTGTCTTGTTTATTTATCCATCACTAAGTAGTTGAAGGACGTACATGTGCGGTTGCTCATTGATTACATCAACTTCATTTGAGCTTTGGTAGATAGTTGTCTCATTGACAATTATACAACGTCTACTTACATGTACTGATTTAAACTTTTTGTGAAGAAAACATGAACATATTACCACAAAAGCTTCTTTCTCGGATCTCTTGATGGGTTTTGTACAAAGTATTGGAAAAAGCAAAATAATTATGTTCACAGAAGGACATTGTACAAATAGAAACAGATATGGGATATGCGTCAGCATCATACATGTAATAGTGCACAAAAACAATAATATCTGCAGTTTATCCCACACCGCACAGAACTTATAATAGATGTTTCTATGCCGATCAAGAAGTGCATGTTCTTCCTTGTGTATGAGTTGTATGAAAGTAAGACTTTTATGGAAATAACCTTCTAAATTTAATGTTACTAAAGTCATGGAATTATTTGATCTATTCTTAAAAACTTTGAAAAAAATTAGATGAGATTTGCTTTTAGCTCACCGGTACCATTCCAAAGGAAGTGTGAACTTTTGCCATCAATTACGTCCATTGGCGTTCATCCGTTGTAAACTGTTTCAAACATCTTCTCCTCTGAAACTACGGAACCAATTCCAACCAAACTTGAGCTCAATGATCCTTAGGGTATCTAGAATAAAGAATTTGTTTTATTCTCTGTCAAAACAAAACATGACTGTCATAAATTAAACAAAACATAGGAGTAAAATGTAGTTTTTGGCTTATATCTCAAAAACTAACGCATTTAGAGCAAATCTGACGATGGTTCATAAGTCCATTATGTTAAGTTCTGAATTTTGAATTTTGCCCCTGAATTTATGAGTTTAAGATTTTTTTTCTAATTTTTCGGTTACTTTCTTGAATATTATTATAGATAAAGAAAACTGTAAACAGCAAAAATGTTCAACAAAGAAAAATATACTAATAAGTTTATATTGCCAAATTTGTCAATTGTTTCCTTTAGGAGTAATTGCCCTTTAAAGACAATTTTTCTCAACTGGTTTATCTAGTTGCTCACTTTTTTTTGCTTTAGAAGAAATATGAGATACATTTTTTTTTTAAAACGAATGTTTAAATAGTATTTTAAGCCCGTCATTAATATACATTGTATTTTGAAAAGCAAAAGTTATTATTGATGAAAGAAGTGAGCAAAAAATTAAGGCTCAACGATTTAGGCTCGATAGAGCCTTTGCGTTTTTTTCCATATCTTATAGTATGAACAATGCATTTCAATGGATGTGGTCGCACCATTATAAAGTGTATATGTATGCGTTTGATAAAAAAATATGTAAACCTCTAAATGTGCATTATAATAATCTCTTGCAGAATCCATGAATGTGAATATAGTTGCTTGAGAGGCTCTTTCTGTAACAAAACCTCACATCTGTAAGTTGAAGAAGTAATATGTAAAAGTTTCACTTTCTTTTCGTTCCAATAATTAAACTAGACAGAGTATTACTTCAGGATTTTATATAAAAGTTTCAGAATAACGAGTAGATTCATATTATGATAGATAAATACCAACTTACCATATCTGTTACCGTGCACATGTCTATTTGTTGCAGAATTGATTCACAGTTGGAGAATTTCATGTTTGTTTAAATTCTTCACTGTATTAAGTAACTGAGAAAAGAACAACGCGAGATTATTAAGGGTATAAGTCACTAAGACATCAAGAAGAATTATAAGAAGTCTTCGAAATAGAATATACCAACAGGGCATTCAAATCCAATAAAAACAGATAACACAATGATACAAAATATAACGACGAAAGAACAAATAATAATGAAATAAAACATAGTATAAAAAAACTTAGACTGACCAAAACACGGGGGTTATATCAGTTGATACGGAATGTTAAGCAGTTCCTGTTCTATATGTGGCATCCTTAATTTAACAAGTAAACATCTGGTAACAAATTGCCATAAAGGGGAGCGAAAGATACCAAAGGGACTGACAAACTCATTGATCGAAAATAAACTGACAATGCCGTAGCTGAAAAAGAAAAGTAGACAAATAAGAGTGTACAAGACACAACATAGAAAACTAAAGACTAAGCATCACGAATCCACCAAAACCTGTGGATTATCGCAGGTGCTCAGGAAGGGTAAGCAGTTCCTGTCCCACATTTGGCAACCGTCGTGTTGCTTATGTTATTACAAATCCGGTAAATATATGGGATAGATTAGTTCAATATAGTCACCAAATTTTAGATTATTTAGTGAGAGAACATCATCTTATAGCGGAAAGTAAGGTTAGGATATCTTAGTTTTTGTCTTTCTTCCTAAGAAGTTCCTGTATTAAGTCAGCCTCATAATGATAAACAAGCAATTCGGGAAGAAGAGGGGCACAATTGGTTCCCATTGGATTTCTGACAGTACGTTGAAAAACACTTCCTCTAAAAGCAACAAATATTTGTCAATCGAGAAATCAATCTATTGATAATATCAGTTTCAGAGAATTTTTTTTTTTTGAATCAGAGTTATTCGTTACAAAGTACAAAATGTAGGGTTTATCCCTCTCTAAGATAAGCTACTTTTATCAAACAAGGTAATAACCATAACTGCTGAGCTAAATATTTTTAGTCGTTATATTCTACAGATCTACGATTACTTCATTTGGTGGTATGGTAGCATTTCCTGGCAAATAGGGATAATGATAGTCTTTTTAGAATGTTCACCTTTTATAACATTCTTCAAAATTATATATATATAATATAAAAAAGAAGATGTAGTTAACTTCAGTACTTTCATTTTAATATCCAAATATAAATTTGAATATGTATAATGACTGTTTACTATCTTTCTAAACCTAAGGCTACTAGTGATTGTTTGTCTTTTATCATACATTGAATATTATTTTTTTCTAAACTAACAAAATCAGTTTCTCATGTATGTAAAATTTTCATATTTTTCTACACCTAATTGATCATTCAGTTTGGAAAACTATGTTTTATATATACTGTATTTCTGGTCGAATTCCTTTGTAATACTAGTTGTTTCAAGCATTACTGTCAAGTTTTGTCATAATCAGTTAAATGATTTTGCTACATTTTAGCAAAACTTCTTCGAAATATCAAAATATAGCTGCATCATGATATAATATATTGTGGACCAAAAAAATATCAAATATTTACCTCATTTGCAAACATCAGTGAAATATGACAAAAGAGATGACTTTAGGATGATAAATACCTCTAATAACCATTTTTGCTTTCATTACCATATGCCCTTTGGTTCATTTATACCTCTGAATACCTCACAAAATCATCTTTTCAGACCATGACCAATGTATCACTTTATCTCCCTTCCACGTTTGCTCTAACTGCTGTTACAGCAGTTTTTTTTTTTCGATATAATCCAAAAACTGCTCTAAATGTCCTTGTTCTATATTAAGTTATGGTAGCCGTGTTTGCTGATGGATCAATACTTCGGGAAAAAAAATCTAGATAGCATAAGTAGCATTTAGTTATAAAGGTTTGGAATAATTTATCCCAGTGTTTTCAGGAAATTAGAATTTTGAGAAAGGAATCGACTTGCGCAAAAAAGTAGAAAACAAAGTGTCAAGGGCAATACATTTTTGTAACTCCTTTTTAAGTTTATATATTTTTGGAGTATATTGATCATTTCAAATATAAGTGGATCCTTTTTTATGTTGTGGAAAAAAATCAATAGAACAATTTTGTTTCGATATTTTTGACGATTTTGTAAAGTAAGATTATTTCGGGATATCTATTTACAATTATCACGGCTGGCAATCTACACATGCAGAACAATAGTCCATTTGTCAATTACCGATTTGATTCTGTTATTACACACTTTTTGAACAAATTACTTCCCTTTGTCAATCTTAGACTGGTTCTATACCGGACAATATTGAATTTTGCCAAAGCAAAGTATGATAAATTGAAAATGATGTATCGGCGGTTTAACTAACTTTTCTATGAAAAATAATTTCTGATGTCGTAAGTATTAAGGTAAACATCAAATTAATGTTATTCAAAAATTTCAAAACCTTAAATATTACGCACATTACGCACTGGTAAATTTGCTCTTTCTGTTGGCTCTCCATTGTTAATAAAAATTAATGTCCCTCATAAGGGAAACAACTAAAATAAAAATGTCTCTAATTACAGGGTCAATTACGAGATTTGGCAAATGGACTATTGGTTCTGCAATGAAAAACCGTGAGAGGAATTTCCGGTTGTGCTTTTAATAGTGGAGTTATTGCCACCGCTTCAAAAGCTATGTACATTTTCTAAATCGCAAATCTTCTAATTCAACTGATCAAAATATTCAAAATCGGTGAATGCTATGTTGTGGTGATTACTTTAACGAAGATATACATGTATCAATCAGTGTTGTGCACGGAGTAACCATCTCGAAATTCAAATGTGACTTTTTCGGCAATTACTCATAGGACGATTGATTTTGTAGGAGTTTTACTCCATGCACAACACTAATTGATACATGTATCACTTCGTTAATTAAAATATTCACCACAACATAGCATTTTCCGATTTTGAATATTTTGATCAGTTGAATAAGAAAATTGCGATTTAGAAATATACATACCTTTTGAAGCGGTGACAATTTCTCCACTAAAGCACAACCGGAAATTCCTCTCACGATTTTCATTGCAGAACCAATTGTTTTGCGTGTGTAGATTGCCAGCTGGTTATCATCTGTGATAGTATTACCGATTACTACACAACTGTTTTTATCCTGCAATTGGGTGCCCTACTATACAGGTACAGCCCTACAGATATCGCTATGCTGTATCTGTATACTATACAGATATCGCTTTAAAGCTCCGCCCACTGCCGGACTGAGTATTGTTTGAACCTGTGTGATCTCAGAATGTGTATTCCAGTTGCATTCCAATGACGATGACAATAGTCAATTTCAAAACTTGAATGTGTATGATTGTGTTACAAAATCAACCATGTTAATTTCAGCATGCATGTTTAGTGAATGTCAAGTCTGAAGCGTAGGACAATTCGTACACTTCCGTTTCAAATTTGACAAGGTTTTGTTGTTTGTTTTTACTATTGAAATTAGTTGTTATGTTAAAATAGATAATTATTCACCTTGAGCGATGTATTATTGTTGACCATTCGAGATTCTTTTTTTGCGAACCCGTCTTCAGCGTAATGTGTGATTTTGATATTACTAAGCGGGCCTCAAGGGATTCCAAATCGAAAATAAATGCTAACTATGTTAGTTTTTGTGTCTTTCAAAACACAAACAATATACAGAATTAATTGCAGAATAAAGACAATAACTGTTTAGTGTCTTTAAATATCAGCTGTATTTGTACTCGGCTCGAAACAGGTGTAGTAGCTCGCTAAAAGCTCGCATACACCTTGTTTCCTAGCCTCGTACAAATTCAGCTGATATTTAAAGACACTAAACAGTTATTGTCTATGTATCACTACTTAAGTTTTTAATTCATTACTCTATAATGGGTCCATAATGATAGTTTTTTTTTGTGAACTTTTCGATATTGTAACTTTTTTAAAATAATAATTTCCAACTTTCTCTCTGTAAATCCATTCTGGTAAAACAATATGTAAATGGAAACTATCTTGCATACAGTGAAATAAAAAAAATAATCCGAAAGAAATCTGGAAATATCATATGTAGAAAAAAATGTACGGAGGCCGGTTGTTTAGTCATTATCATTTTATCGACTCAGATACTCGTTATAATAACTGAACGTATGACTTATCATACGCGTTATAACGATTTCGTTGTTGATTATTCGTTTAAAAGAGGGACGAAAGATACCAAAGGGACAGTCAAACTCATAAATCTAAAACAAACTGACAACGCCATGGCTAAAAATGAAAAAGACAAACAGAAAAACAATAGTATACATGACACAACATAGAAAACTAAAGAATAAACAACACGAACCCCACCAAAAACTAGGGGTGATCTCAGGTGCTCCGGAAGGGTAAGCAGATCTTGCTCCACATGTGGCACCCGTCGTGTTGCTTATGTGATTACGAATCCGGTAAATAGTCTAATTCGGTAGGTCACATTCATGAAAGGGAAGGGGATTGTAGTTACGACGTAAGGAACATATCCGATATCATTTGTGAAACGGTTATTCCATAACGGTCAACCAACTCGTGATGGCGTCCGTTAAACGACTATTAAAACGATTTGAAAACTCGTTATGACGAATGGGTTATCTCATAATAATGACATAGCCAACTCGTTATGACGAAGTAGTTAACTCGTGTTAACAACATAGTTAACCCGTGTCAACGGCTTAGCTAACTCATACACAGATTATAATAAGTAACTATTTATAATGTGATTACTGGCATTCTAAATATTATTCTGTATGTTCACTTTTTTTCTTTTTAGTTTATTCCCCCTCCCTTTAGAGTCTTAGCCTTAATTTAGTTACACATTTTAAAAGTTTTCTTTCTTTAAAGTAAGTGTAAATACATATGAAATAGATGTTTGGAAGATGCACAATTGCAAAAATGACATTTAAGATGAAATACACTTTTCCCGCCTTATATTTCCTAATTACTGAGTGCAAACAATTTTAATATAATGTACAACTTTAAGATGCTACATTCAAAGATGTTTACTGATAATTTTTTAATTGTCTTGTTCGTAAGCTCTGACGTTTCCAAGATTGTAAGTTTTAATTTTTGCAATCATCTTTTTTTTTAAAAGACAAACTTTCTTACAAGTTCTGTTTCTTATCAACACTTATTGGTAGTTTTGTTTATTTCATTGAGTAATATTGACAGTTTGTCGCATTTATAAGTTGAAGTTTGGAATAGGTTTATATCTTTCGTGTGAGAGAACTTTTAGATACACGAATGCTTTAATTGAATTATATTTCTGGTTAAGATTAAATAACTTTTATTTTGTTTATTTTCAAATTCTAATTTGCTAATATTAATTAGAATCATTGTAATTATAAATCATTTGGTCTAAATTTTATGTTATTATTTAGGTCAACTTTAGGCACTGTAATAACCATGTGTGTATTAGTAAAATACTCTTCTTCAATCTATTTTGGGCAAGGTTATTTATTTAAAGACAGAATATTTATTATCGAACCCCCCTCCCCAGAATATTAAATCCTTGAAGAGTTAACAAGAAATTGTAACGAGTTACCTAATCGGTGTAACGAGTTGATAAGTTGTTTTTTACGACTGAAAATAAAACCATACCATGTCACTAAATAGCTTCCGAACATATGTACTATTTGTTTCCGTCGGTTGTTTCATCTTTTTAACCCGGAAATAATTGTGCCTTACATAAGCCGTAGTTAATTTTTTTCACAAAATATCTATTGAATATTAACAAAATTGCGGTATAAGTATTCATGATCTTAGTCGATACCTGAACTATGAATAATTTAGCTTATAGAGATTTGGCTTGCTGATGTAACGTCGAGTCAAATTCCTATTGATGAATAAGAGGAATTGTAAAAATAAAAAAAAAATCTGAGTTATCATCTGATTATAAATGAATATACAGCAACACTTATAAATAATAATAGACCATATAATTTCTGTATACCGTCTGCCCAATCTGTTTCTTATCTCATTCATATATAAAAAATAACTATAACACTAGTGTAATTCTTGTCAGGCAAGTTGACCATTCTCTTTATATAATTAAACATTGGTTTTTTTTTTAATATTATTGCAATATATCAAAAGATAACATATGTTTATAATTGTAAATTAAAGTCTACATATAAACAGAATAAGTCCTCTGTTGAAAAATAAATGAAAAATGTTGTACTCAATATTCTACAAAAGACTAACAAAATGTTACAAAAGTTTGTAATACTGTTTTCGAATATGTATGTGCATAAGTATATCTAATAAAGATACTGTGTACCTGCGAATGGTCAACGCCCTAGGCCTTATCGATAATTTCAAAACGAGTCCGCCGTTTTTAGATATACTAAGGATCATCGAACTGGTTATAATTCTACTGATATAATAAAATAAAATAAAATACTTTCGCCACGTACATTATCACTTATGTAACTGTCTTTCGCGATATCAGATTTCCTTGAATCTATAATAATCTGTCCGAGATACCAGAGTTATACTAGCGGCTAAGAACCATCTGCTCTAAAACTATGTGTACCAAAACTACTAAGATTTAATCCTATTTCTGCTAAAGCCCCTTTTGCAATCTCTCTAGTTCTAGTATAGGACAGTTTTACACTCTTTTTTATCAGCTTGCAGTTGTATTTGAAAACAAAATCATCTAAAGAGACGTCTATCTTAGTTTTTTTTCTAACTAATCACTTTGAACTTTAACAGGACAGAGTCCTTGGTCAAGTTTAGATATCATAACGTTTTTCCCTTTCTTTAACAATCGGTTTAACTACTCTCAATATGGATATCAGAATGATCGTCTCCGAACTATTTGATTCGCCAAATTTCTTAAGAAGACTAGGCATAATGTTTGCATTCATTGGATCTTTTTTCTAAATAGATCTAATAAGCTTTCTTTTAGATGCCTCCACAATATATTTATCTATATTCGAGCGGCATGGGTCTTCAAAATGTGAGCCAACTTATATATCATAGCATGCAGTACTCTAATGCTGTACTCTAATGATTTGCACTTTGCATTAGATTTTAAAGATATTAACCGAAATTAATCTGTATATTTTTCAGACCACACTACAAAACGCTTAAAACTGTATGTGGGTCATCTTTCCAATTCCCGTTGAAAATATTTTCTGTAAAACAATTCTAAATAATTATATACTTATAATATGCAAAACTGCTCAACAGAAAAAAAAAACATGTCCAGTGACTGTTACTATATCAGTGGTATCTACAGGCCCAGTGACCCACAACTATCGTCAAGTGACACAATATCAACATCAATGAGCTTCTGTAACTCAAAGTCTCTGAAGCGAGAACCTCCAATAAGAAAAATCGGCAAACAATAACAAAATTTAATCACAAATATCATGCAGTGGTTTTCAAACGAACAGCTACATTTCTATCCTTGGATTTCCCGTTCGCAAAAATAGAATTTAAATTATGTCCAGAAACTTAAATTCTGTCTACCTCGTTACATTCGAGCACCTATATTAAGTAAGATCTATATTTTTTGAATTTTCATCAAAAACTAATGGCCAGTAAGGAGAGGGCGACCAACTCGGAGCTATCAATGATCCTTCTGCTTTGCATCTAACCAAGTGGTTAATGCATTTACAAACTAAAGACACTATGTTTTCTTGAGCCCAGTGGCAGATTTCCGATACAACGAACTGAATTTGTCCGCTTTATCATTGTCTATATTAGCAAACCTATTGAAGTTATGAGGACCGCAGAGGTCATCAAAATATTCAAAGAACTCTGAAGATATACTCCAGTCGTCAATATCTAGAATCCGACTTCATAAATCAGCCGTCTCGTTATCTTTGCTTGGTGTCCTTATTATATATAATGACATTTTTTCAAGTAAACAACACCTATAGATTTCTACAGACAATTGTTGTAACTCTTGTACCCTGCTACCTTTTTTTCTGAAGGTAACAGCATTCTGGTTATGTTTGAAAAGTCACGATACTGTTTGCCAGAGTGTTTAAAAGACACCGACACATAACCACATTTTGTGCAAAAGTTTCGATGAATTTCGTTTGTAACCAGCAGCGCCAGTATCGCTTGCATCTGAAAACAACTAAGAAAGTTTGAAATAATTTTACCAGATCAACCGCCTTTAATAGAAGCACATTATCTCTCGAAAAATAAGCTGGTGTTAAAGTAATTCACCTACCGCAGATTTTGGCCAACTGTCGTACCTTTACCCTGTAACTAAATTCTAATATTAAAGCTACCAAATTCAATATGTCATCTATTTTTTTCGAGGAATTTATAATTTACAAGAACATATATCAAAAATAAAACCTAACCATTCAACGCGCTTTGAAGGTAACCATACACACTTATATTTGATTTTTGTACAAAACGAGAAGCAATCAAGTCTGTTTTGACTCTTTGAGCGTGCTTTTCACATATTTTATATTCTATAGTTTTCTTCAACCCCAAAATCGTCATTTTAGTAGACAGCCATCTTTATGCTGGATTTACGCCAGTGCTTGACCAATTGTCTTACAGCTTTAGTGAAAATATACCCACTAGAGATGAAAAAACAGTACCCTTTCCCCGAAAACCCTAAATACTTTAACTGTTGTTCAAAAATATTTAAGTAATGGTATCCTGACTTTAAATCAAAGACAAACCTGTAACAGTTCAAAGTAACATCTTGTGATAAAGTTTTCCAATCTTCGAATTTGACTTTGTTTACAGAGGGCGCCAAAAACGCGGGGTCCAATAACAGCAAAACAGCAAATTGATTTGGCCTAAATTAGATAACAAGGAATTGAAAAAGGATAAAAACAGATAGCAGTAAAGGAAATATTAAAATCATTTGGGGATAGGACCAATGCAGCATATCGTGTCATACTCCAATGTAAGAATATCAATTTTCTACGAACATGTCTTTAGAGGGCTCTAGAATTGTTTTACTCAATGTATGATAGTTTTGTGTTATCCAAAACTAGTAGACTCAACCCTTGGACCACTATCTTTTGTAGATGATCTAATTTTGAATACTAGTATCAACAGTATATCTACAGAAGAGTGTAAATAATTATTTTTTTCTGTGGAAATGGGCAACCTTCTATAAATATAGATACAACTAAAACCATAATTTTACAGCCACGTATTGCCAAACGAGTAGGTTTATTTATTAACTACAATCGTAATATAATAACAGAACAAATATACTCCTATATGAACTCTTATAAAGATTAAGGTAACCTTATTTCAAGTTTAGAAAACATAGCGAAACAGCAAGAAAAGTCTAGTTTGGTTAAAGCAAGGGTGGCTTCATTAGGAAATATCCTGGTAGAACTTTCAAGTAATGTGTTTAAACGACCGTAAAAATTAATAAAAAAAAATTTGGTCGTATATTGATGTCACGTTGTCGTCGTCGTCGTCATCGTCGTCCGAAGACAAATGATTTCCGGATAATAACTTTAGTATTAGTAAACAATTATCAATGAAATTGTAACACAATTAAGGTGTATAACCACAAAAGGAAGATTTTCGAGATTACGGTTCCAACTATTTAGGAATTACGAGGCCAAAAAGGGGCCCAGATAGTTTCCAGACAATATATAGTTGTGTTAAAGTGTATGAATCTCTCTGAAATTATACCACAACTTTCAATTCTTCAGAGGAATTGTTAGGATTGACTTTTGGGGGGTTATGGCTCTACCATTTAGGAATTAGGGGCAAAACAAGGGTTTTGTGGTTAAAGGACAATTGAGACAATTTAAAAGCTGTGTAAGGCAGGTAATCCAAATATGATATGTTTGATTACCTTTACATTGCTTTTGCATTATGTTTAAATAAATTTTGTAATTCTAAGGTTAATAAGTTACTACTAATTTTATAATGATAAGGAATGTTGATTTTAGCCATGGTTTGGTATGTCATTTTTTAATTTTAGACGTATTTAGATGGGTAATTTTGGTTGCAAATTTCAATGAAAATTTGAATTGAGATTATGACCAAACTTGAGGGAAATAATTTGTTGTTTTGGGGGGTGGGGGAGGTAATAAAATTAAGAGGGGATTAAAAAAGAAATTTAGGGAGGTATATACAATTTTTTTGTAAAAGGAAGGGGGGTAGCAAAATTATTTTTTTTGGTTTTTGATTGCAAAAAGGGGAGGGTATTTTTTTGGGGGAGGTGTTTAAAAAAGGTTGAAGGAGAGGAAAAAAGGTGGAGGTTAGATTTTTTTTAGAGGGGGAGTGTCAATTCGCAACAGCAAAGTTAATTGCACAAAAGCAAAACATCGAGCATAAATTCAAATCCTATAACCAATTATAAGTTCTAAATTGTTTTGTTATAAAGAAATGGAGTATTCTTTTGACGTGAGTAGCTGTAATTTTAGCTATGACTATGAGTTTTTTTAAGTTTCCAGACATGTTAAAGTGTATGGATTGCAATAAAATTGTACTACAAGGTTTCATACTACAAAGGAAAGACTGGGATTGAGTTTGATGGTTAATGCTCCAAGGGGGATTCAAAAAGTTTGAAAGGTCCAATATTTTTTTGTCAACATTTTGTAATTTCAAATTTTTTAAAAGTTTCAAAAAAAAATCTTCAATTGCGCAGCATTGCGCATTAAGTTCGTAAAATAATTTACCACATTAATTTTGTGTCAAAAATCTATATTATGGCAAAAATTTGATTACAATCCAAATTGATATAGTATCAAGCTTGAATATTGTGTCCAAATTATCCGAAACTGTTCAGAGTTCGACCATTGCAGTCGGTGCGCTCAGTAAAGCATTTGATTGATAAATTTAAGCAGTCCAAACAGTTTAAATAATAACTAAAACATATATCGATCCTCTAGAGATAGGTTAATGGTTTTTCCTTGTGTTACTTTTATTTTCAAATTGTTATTTCTTTGCTATATTATGTTTTTTTTTTACACAAAATAATTATGTTTATATGACAATAAATATATTATATGATATGATGCTTTTTGATATATTAAGAATTGTTGGATTTTAATTTTTATGTATGGGGCGGGTTACATACAGGGAACATTATCCCCAGTAACATGATAAATACATGAATATCAAATTCGAACAATTCTTAATGTTACATGAAGGACAACATATGAATAGGGATACCTGATGAGGATAGGCCTAGGTCCATACGACCTTAACAGAAACAGAGCTTAGTCTGTGTTCCTTATTGTATAAGTTGAATACAATAAGGAACACAGAGTACGCTCTCAGTCTGTGATTCTTCACTGGAAATACATATACTATTTAAATTACAAGCACGTTTGAGTTTCTTTAAAAACACAAAATTAAATGCTGATAAAGTATTCCTTAACAAACAAAAATAATATATATTTAGTAAACCATTTCTTGGTTACTCTAAATACATGTTCATAGAAAATGGAAGATATTACAAAGGGTATAATATTAAGATATACTGAAATGGTCCTGGACCTGACCGATTTTAATATGTTTACATGATGGCTATTCAACTGAAATCCTTGTCTGAGTAAGGGACCACCATATTATCATTGGTAAGACCAAAATGTTACACGATTTTCAATTTCTAGCTAAGATTGGCTGTAGAAATACTAGCATTCCATATCCAATAACAGTTATCAGAAAATAAATTCTCACAATAACAGATAACAAAAATGATAAAAGTACTAAAGCAGTTAACAACATGAACAAGGAATACGACAATAACAGCGAACAGCAAATACATTCTCAGAATAACAGTTAAATTGCCCCAAAACAGCATAATAGTGAAAACCCCTTGCCCCCTTCTTTACAACAACCTGTTTATTTTCATTTCTTCGATTTAAAATCAATCTGTGTTTTCCTTTATCGTTAACTGAAACAGTTAAAGGGATAACAACATGTCTATTTCATACCTGTTTTACTAAACCGCACGATAATATCTCTTTACTTGCACGTGCACTTGATGCAAAATTTGAATGCCATAACGCAGATTTGTTATTTTTTAAATAAATATTTTCAGTTTCTGTGAACAAAGGTATTGTGTACCTATTTTCAATAACATCAGTAATAAAACTAGGAGCGTTAATACTTTTTAAAAAGTTTACAAAATTTTTCAGCCTATCTTCAACAAAAATATCTGAATTAACCTTTTCAAATTCAAAATAAGATTCAGAAATATCTTTTACCTGTAAAGTATCCGTATGATCGCTGGCATTCTTAAGAAGTTCCTCTGTGAGCTCCAACCCCAGTCTTGGTGATTTTTTGCACTCGGAGGCCAAATGTACAAATAGTCCGCACCTGTAAAATATGTCTCCTTTCTCTATACCTTTTGACCTGGTTTCCATAATCAGGTCTTCTCCCATGTCTTGCTGAAAAAAAAACTGGGATTGCATTATGAGCTGTTTGAGGTTGAACCGGAAGCTTCAGTTGGTCTTTTTTGTACGTTCTGGTTTTTTTTCTACGGATTTTACGGGCTTCAACCTTTTCACTGCACGGCTGTCTGCTGCCCTTATCTTCTTTTCTTCCTCGAAGTCGCTTGCTAAATCATCGTATAGATTTTCTTGTACGGTCGTCATCCTTCCCTTCTACGTCGACTTATCGGTTATTCTAATGAGCTTGTTTCTTTTCTTTGTTTGTTAGGTGTACCATTCAAGGTCGTCACCGCTTTCCCCGACTAGTTTCTCCCTAGCCCACGCCCTCTATATCAATATCGATAATAAGTCTGCATTTGAAATCTAATGCGGTTTTCTAGTAGACGTACCTTTTTAACCCGCTAAATTTAAGGTTACCATCTCAATATCAGACATTGTCAAAGAAAGTCTATGACCGGTCTTGAAAATATTAGTAACAGTTAACAAAAATACGTTTGTACAACACCCTTATCGATAATTTCAGATCGAGTCCACCATATTTAAATCTTCTAAGGACCTTTAAACCAGTTACAATTTTATTGGTGTATCAATAAAGAGTTATCATCGATAAAATTCATCCGCCACTTATTTTAATATATTTACATCCAATAATCTTCCTGAACTTTGTCAGAAAGCTTGTAAAACTAAATTAAAAAGCAGCTGTGCAAACATCACACGATCTCCCAATATAGTGTATAGAACACTGTTAATATATTTAAGACAAATCTACATGTAGTAACAAATTAGTAAAACGGCTGTAGAAATCACGTATGAGATATATCAATATGATTTACGATAAATAGTGCGTATTAAAACACAGTGACTTACTCAATCACAGACACCACATCGTACTTGAAATTATGATATAACGAAGCACTACAAAGCCTTTTAGAAAGCTAAAGTTTGTCATCCATTAAGGTGGTACCTAACACTAAAGGGAGATAACTCTGTAAAATCACCTTAACGTTTTAATGACGTTGTGTTTTAAGGGAATAATAAGCTTCTCAATGATAAAAAATTGTGTTTGTCAAACTACTATATAACCAGTGTAATTTTTCTGATAAAATGCTTGGTTCAATTTTTTTGAAATTCTTGTATTTTTGTCAAAGGGTCAAAGTAAATACTTTGTCAAAATTTGATGAAAATTAAACGAGCCAAATTATTTTTAGTGAAAGTGTTGGGTACCACCTTAAGTTAACTTTTTTTTACTAAAAATATTTCAAACTGGTAGTTTTGACATATAAAATCTAAGATTGTTTGTTTAAAATATTTATAAATACGAATTATTGAAAATTTCACTTCAATTTTCATTTGCCAAAACTTGAAATTGACCCATCAAAAGGTAAAGATCATAGCTAGCTGTCCATTTTTTAGTCCCATAGGTGTAATACCATCATTGATTTCCCTCTATAAGTCTTTGTTAAATTCGCACTTTTCAAAAAAATGTGTAGAATTTATCTTTGTTTGATATATAATCCTTGGCATGAGTAAAGTTTTATCCTGTCCTGCAGTATTATAGATAAAAATTCACACAACATTTCATTGCATGTAAGAAAATAACCATCACTAGAAGTTAACCAATCAAATTTCTCCCCTTATTTTATCTGTGTACAAGGTTTAGTCACCATGTAACCTCAATATTACAAAAGATTCTATAGAAATCTAAAATAAAAATTATTAATGGTGCTCTGAAATACCCAAGACATATGTTTATGACACAGAAATCTTTTACTGCAATAAAATGTAGGAGCAATTAACTACAACTGTCAAATTCAGGGGAATATTTTTTCGACCTATTTTCGTATACAAACGTACCTTGGTTTGGTGGTATTCCACCTAAAGTATATGCATTTGTATCGTTAGTGAATAATTTTATGTTGAAATTTTCATTTTTAATGCCAAGCTCGGGTGGCACATTGAAAGTAAATATAAATAAATATAAAAAATAATAATAAGCAAATTAAGTGAAAAGAAAATATCAAAAATTGGTAAACAAATATCACCATTGACGACCTGTGTAATCATTAAAGGGGAATAATTGACCAATGTCTCTCATTATATAAAGACAAACAATGCAATTTTCGTAGGAACTCTCTTTTATACGACTTAAACTGTCCCACTTGTACTAAAAAGGTTGGTAAAAAAAATATCCTGGAATGAAAATCTCGTATGTGAAAGTAATTTCTCAAAGATCAAATTATAGGGCTGTGCGGCATATTTTCTACATTTGTATGCCCTGAACGTCTTAGAGTTTAACCCTCTTGCTCCCAGTTGTTTTTCAAGGTTGCATTTCGTGTGCCTGAAAATACGACAGGTCGATGTATGTGACGTCAGATGTCCAACAATGGCGTAATTTGTTATATGACGTCACGGCATACTAACCGATACATTTTGGCCCCCTTGAAGAAAAATATAATACTGCTTAATCCTTTTGCTTGTATTTGAAAAAGATACAGCAATAAGGAGAAGCTTGCTTAAATTAAAATATAAACATATGTGTTCCTCAGGCACTTATACTTGAATGCTGTACTAATCCTCCCTTCATTTAAGTCTTCCACAGATTTCAATTTGATCGCGGTGCATGTGCTTATTTACTGGTAATACTCCCAAGTTATGTCTCAACGAGATGAAAAATAGATATTATATGTGGGATACAGTAAGTAAACAAAACAAAATATTAATGAATATCAAATATCTCTCCAAAAGAGACATGGTTTGCGAAACAAATGTATTTACAAAGTACAACCATTAATATCGGTAAATTATCTACGTTCTTCAATTTTAGATACATATGCATATATACTTATTCGTATCCTTTTTTTAGGGATAAACAGAAAGAAAGTTCAGACAACCCTCCTCCATATACAGTGTACGTGATTAATATTATATTACATTCTGTAAACATTGAAAAGGTTTGTGCAAAACGGGGGAATACAATAAGAGCAATTTGTTTATCATAGTTGTGAAACGACATGCAACACCATTGCCAAAAGAAGAGCAAAAAATAAGAATACAGTACACAGAAAAATGAACAATACGAATTACACGTTGATAATTCGCATTAAGTAATGTCACAAACGACTAAATAATTACATTGTGTCTAAGATTTAATCAGGTCACGTTTTAGGAGGTGAAGTCACAATGTCACAATAGGAGGGGTTTTCTTCGTTTTGAGGAGGACCAAACATGTCTGCTGCAAATGTGCAGATAAATCATTTAAGGGATCAATTATAAATTCTATAGTTTCCGTTGTTGTTTTTGATGCTTCCCTTGATACACATTTGAGTTGAATTTTGTTGATCGAAATCTTAGTAAAAATATAATCAAACGTCTATATTAAACTGTTTACAGAAAATATAACAGGTCGGACGTTCCAAACAAGAGAAGTAAGAAAAGTCAATCGTAAGTACTCTAGTATAATAAATAATATTACCAGAACTGTGAAAACTGTATAACTGAAAAAAGTATTTCAATTGTAAAGGACAGGCGGGAGGCACCAAAGGTACAAACACAACATTGAAAACTAAAGACTGGGGAAGATGAACCCATCGTACAACAAGGATAAGATCATACTTAACATGAGGCACCTGTTTTGTTGATCATGTACAAAATGTAAATACAAATCTTGTTTGAGTCTAATTTGGTAGGTCACATTTGGGGGGAAAAGTCGCACATTCGTTACAAAACCTTCTGCTGTTGTCTGTTCTATGGTCAGGTTGTTGTCTCTTTGACACATTCCATATTTCCATTCTCAATTTTAATATATATATATATATATATATATATATATATATATATATATATGATTTAATTTGTTAGATATGATATCCTGACCCCATTATAAGGAATATCTTTTCCGTTGATCTCTTAATAACACATTCCACAGAAAAGAAAAGTATGCATTATATATTGACTTCTATCTAGAAGTTGACAACATTGTCTCTCAAACATTGAGTTTTACGACGGAACGGATGTCTGCCTTCCGATTGTCAATGTTTTCACGCAAATGTTGCAACATTCACGTAAACATTGTTCAAAGAGTAGATATTTCAAAGTGTATCTTTTTCTCTCATGATTGCCCTGAAAGCGAGTTCATGTTTAAAAGGAAGATGAAATCAAGGGTTTCAAATGATAAAATTAACACAATTCCTTGCAGAAAGATTTTGAGGATTTTGTTGAAATAGGATGTCATCAGGATAGAAGACCATGCTTCGGAAGTGACTTGATTTATAGGATATCTTTAATGAATTCTCCGTTGATGAATTAACAAAGTGTTAAGTAAAAGGTTCCAACTCCCTCAGGCAAAAATGACCGCCAACGCATTAAGTTAATCATTTTCAGTCTCTGTTGGACATGTATGATAACCTGTCACTATCCCCTTGAAGTGCATTTTTTTCATTCCTGGTTTTCAAATTTGAAAGTTTGAGCGTTTCTGACTATATATGGTTTGTGTATTTTTATTCAGTCTAATTTTTGTCATTTACATAAGCTCCTTAATTGTTCATATGTTGATTGCCACTGGTTATCAACAGCAATCATTAGAAGTCTATTCATTGGAATCATAAAGTCATAAAACTATGGTCGTATTATTGTATCTATTTTTGGTTTCCTAATTTTCATAGTTTGAGCATACACAACGAAGGAGAATTCAGAATAACGATTCCGATGGACGAAGTTTAAATTTCAAAAATGCCTACTGTGTCATATGTTCATCAATACACTTTTTTTTTATACGCATCGTTGTCAATATAATGGAATATTATTATCATATAAGTAAGAGGTTAAGCTAGCAATAAAACCAGGTTAAATCCACCGTTTTCTACATGAGAAAATGCCTGTACTAAGTCAACAATATGACGGTTGTTATCCATTCGTTTGATGTGTTTGATCTTTTGATTAGGACATTTGATTAGGGACTTTCCGTTTTGAATTTTCCTCGGAGCTGAGTATTTGTGTGATTTTACTTTTTTTTTACACAGTTTTGTCTGTATTCTGAGAAAATGTCATACTATAAACACAACCGTTTTTGTTGTAGTATATTGGTGAAGCTTAAATTCCTAATTTGTACCATCACCGAAATTCGTATTTCAATTTAGAATCAGCAGCACGATTGATAATAAAAGTTGATAAGCATCCTTCAAAGCAGATAAGATCACCCATGGTTTTCAGTTTGGTTCATTAATTGTCTCTGTAGATCAAGTTGTGTGTACTGTCGTTTCAATAAGTCGCATTTATGTTATTGGACTATGTGTTTTTCTTTCACTTCAACAATTCTAGTTTAACTTATGTATCTCCTTCTCCTATTTGTATAGTCCGGAGTATTGTATGAAATGCTTTTGTTATGACCATCAACACTGTGGATATTTTTAAATAAACTAGTTTGAAGCGTTCCTACAAAACATGCCAAAATATATTAAATAATCACTATTCTGTTTTCTATGTTAGCAGGTTAATTTTATGTGGTACCATGAATGTTACTAACATCAATTCTAGGGTAAAGTCCCATTTAAACATTTTAAACATTGATAGTGAAAACCAGGCTAATGTCTACATGCCTAAACATTTGGACATAATAGTACACAAAATGCAATGTTAGCGTAGTGTTTTGTCAGTAAATAAAAATTATTGTTTTTTCAGGGTGACAATCGAGGGAAGAGACATTGAAAACAGAGAAAACATAGAAAATCCAAGCACTGGGTACGTTTTGGTGTTCGTTTGAAATACAAAATACACAATACAGAACTGAATCCAAAATAAAACACTTTGCTTGAAATATTCTAAATGTAACACTTAGTCGGAAAGACATAGACATTGTATTATTTTTATGTTTATATCATCTGCGATAACAACTCAACAAACCGTTAATTTCTAATTCTTTAACCCTTACCTTCCAATAAAGAGGTTGATCGGGGTTCATTTAAATGAGACGTTTCAGTCAGTAAATCGGACAATGGAAACGGGAATTCACATTCAATTGGTGAGATTACCTTTTCTGGTGAAGTAATTTCATCTGGAAATATACATGATCGATGAAAAATTAATTGACAGATTGATTTGCGTCTGAAAGTATGTGTTTGGCTTAGTATATTTTGCATGAAAGTTATCTATATTTATCAATTTAACAAATCTTATTTATTGTCTTCTCGGTTGAGAAATTCAAAAGCATGATATAATTACGACTTATCTTAAATGTGTCCTAATAAACTACTTTTTTCAATGTATTCACATTTAATATAATTAGTTTACAGTATTCAAAGTGTCATATATAATACTGAAAAAGGTACATCTAAACTTTTATTAGACAGTCTATAGTAATTTTTTAAAGGAATACAGTTTCGATATTATAGGTCAAAAGAGATTGCATCATTTGGCTTTAATATTGACTCGCTCATATGGTTTTTGAATAGGAAATATGACATTAATTTTAAATCCAACTGTTGGCATGGTACGGGATATGTTCTCATATATATTATGATGGTATGATAGTTAACCGCTCATAGGAGGGTTTGTGCTTGATTTTCATATGATGAGGAAATAGTCTTTCAATTAGATGAATTGAGGCCGTGAGCTGGCATGTCAGTAACTGTCTATATATATAATGAAATTGGATACACTGTACCAAGGTAAATAATTGCCCAACTAGTCTAATCTTTACAGAGGTTTTTTTTTCTATTTCAAAAATCGTATTTGTTACCACAAAACTTTAAAATCGATACTAGAACTCAATATTTAAAACTTAAACATGGTCTGCTAAAAATTTGGAATGCCTTTGTAGATATTTGAATACGTAAATCTCATCTTCGAAATTAAGTGTCGACTTTTGTCATTATTTTTCGCAAACTAAATTTAACCCAGTATTTAATAACTCGTATTTTCGAACTTTCCAACTGGGTCAGATTATTTTTATCATATGCATTTGCTTTCGATAATTTAACAGTTTTTCCTATTTATTATAATAAATGATAAACTGGAATTCAAACTGGTGTATCGTTTCTTTTGTTGACTATTAAACCAGTATTTCTTTGTTAATTTTTGTACCATTGTCATTTTGTTTAGTTTCTTTCGTAACCCTTTCTGACATCGGACTTCTTGTAAACTGAGTTTAACTGTGCTTATTGCTGTGAGTTTGTTTTCATGCACCTACAACTAAAATTTGGGGGCATATTGTTTTACACCTGTCCGTCCGTCTGTTCAATCACGGGTATATAGTTATTCCGGATAACTCCTCCTACAATTTAAATGCATGAAAGATTTCACATTCCTGGCTGATTGAAATATACAAAAGGTAAATAACAAAAAAACTGAACTCCGAGGAAATTTCTAAACTGAAAATCTTCAATCAAATGCCAAAATCAAAATCTCAAGCAAACGAATGGACAATTCATCCTATAGTCCTGACTTGGTATAGGTATATTCTTAAGTAGAAAATAGTGCACTAAACCTGGTTTTAAAGCTCTTTAAACCTCTCACTTTTATGATAGTCGTATAGAATTGCATTATATTGACAACGATGTGTAAAGAAAAAAACCAGACATAATATATGTGCATGTAGTCAGGTTTTTTATTTTTTATGAACTTTGTCATATTTTGAGTATATACTTCTATAATAGGTCCATAACGTTTCCGGATGACTCCTCCTACAGTTTAAATGCTATGAACTTGTCACTTTGTTAGCTGTTTGTACATATATTCAAAGTGTGCATGTGGTCAGAGTTTTGATTTTTATTAATATTCGCATTTGAGGGAAATAGTTGAACTTTGTCATTTCTTTTGGAGTATTTACTAGTATAAGAGGCACTCATATAGTGAACTATAAACCTTTGTGCTTCCATGCCTAACTTTGTGTATTTTAAAATAAAACTTTGCAACTGCGGGAGCATCATTTAAGAGACACCCATATAGCAAAAAAAGTTTCACATTGGCTTTGTTATACTACAGTTACTAGTTCTTCTGAGTGGAGTGTGGGTACATCACTTTTTTCAATTATTCATTGGCTACAGGTATAAAGGGAGGGTTGAGATCTCACCAAACATATATAACTCCGTCGACATGTTGCGCCTGTCCTATGTCAGGATCCTCTGGTCATTGTTGGTCTTGACTTTTTATTTTAGTACATTTATATGTTTTTAGTATGAAGTCCATTTACACTGAGCTAGTACACATTTTTTGTCGGGGTGGGGGTGGGGCAATCGAAGCCCGTCTGTGTTGAAGACCCATTATTGGCCTTCAGCTGTCTTTTACTCTTTGGTTGGGTTTTTGTCTGTTCACACCATTCCTAATTTATGATTGTGCTTTTATTTTAAACGTGTGTTTTGGCTATTTTCTTTATTTGGAGTTTTCAAATGTCTTAATTATCAATTAATATTTACAGAAATGATCATGATAGCCCGCTCGCAATTACCGTGTCAACCATGGGTAAAGAAAAAGGCCTAAAGTGAGTATATTATTACATTTTGTTGTTTAAGACAGTTCTATGCAAGACACTTTCTAAGTATACGATTGATGCTTATCTGGTGTTAGTAATAGTTAATGTTGCTGTATAAGTTGATTTTGACATTTTACAAAGCTGTCGCTGAGAACAAAACCTTGCTGGTATTTTTCTTGCGGTGGTGTTAACGTCTTGCAAATTATATCAATATTGTATTCCCATTTTTACATAGACAAACACTTAGGATTTAAGATATATTTTACGATGAGGTCTTGACCTGTAGTCATTGTCAACTAACGTTAGTATATCAATTTCGGATTTTAATTCTTAGTTTCAATTTACTGAAGATGAAGTAATTTCTCGGTTACTATTACATTATCACGATAATCAATATTTCAATATCTTGGCGTTAATTGCTTGCAATAAGTGTTTGTTCATCTAACTTTTGTCCAGCACGGGTTAAATTTGTAAGTAAATGTTGTTTAACATCAAATGGAAACTTCTTCACATTAACTTTAAATGTTCATAAGCACACACATTCCTGCTGTTTTGTAGTTGATTTCCTCTAACTAAACTATTGACATGACCGCAATTCGTCTCTTTAATGGCTAAATTAGTTTTCCGGTTTGGACTGTTCAACAGAAACTATTCATCCTCTGAAAGTCTTTGAAGATTGGTTGGATTACATGTATGCCACGTTTTCTTGACCTCGGTTTCATGGTCCAAAGAGCAGATTGTGTTTTAGGATTAAATCGGATTCTTGAAACTGTACACGCTGTATTAATTGTATTCGTTTAGTAGACGGTTAAAAGAACTTAAAGTTCATATGACAGCTAGTTCAGTAAAGGTTTTTGGGGCTATTTATATGCATCAAATTGTCGAACAGTAGGAACAAACAATCATTAAGTGAGTAGCTATGTTTAAGATTTTACAACGAAAACCTGTTATACATTATTTGTTTTTTCTGTAAAATTATGCGCTGATTTGTACAAAGTCCTTGTTGTACATAAACATCTTTGAAGCAATAAATGTAATCGCAGTTATTTACGTTTCATAATATACCGAATGGTCCGTTTCTTTTATTGCACTTTTAAAATTTCATGTCAAATGCAGAATTATTGACGCTGACAAACAAATTAAAACAAATAATAAAAAAAGACTATTTAGCGATTCATCTAAAAAGGAATATTACATTTGTTTGATTTTCTATTACAATTAAAGAGAGAAATGTGTTTGCATCTATTGATTTTCTTGTTTTTGTACTTATTTTTAGACCAATCACAGGTGTTAATACACAACATACAGGGTAAGATTCACTGTTTTTTACATTGTAGTCTGACACACATTATTCTCTCTATATCTAAATGGAAAACTATTTCTTACTTTTTAAAAATTATATTACTATTAAATGAAAGCAGTTCATCTGTGTTCAGCAAACATATATTTTCACCTTTAAAACTAAAACTCTCATAAATGACATATATTTGTTGAGGACACGAGAAGAAGAAATGATAATGCTAAAGCTCTGTCATGCCATTTCTCTTTCATTGTTATTCAAAAGCTATTAACGGGTGTTATACTATTTCATTCATATTCCTACTAAGTTTTTTTTGCTGACATATTTGCCTAAATTTAAAATTAACAACAAACACGGTTTTTGTACTGCGATGTCATATCCCAACCTTTAATGTTAATCATTCAATTGCTTTACAAAACATAGATGGAGAGGGCTTTAGAGAGCAAATATGTTTAACAACGCAAGATCTACACATTAAATCGTTGGTTAACTATTGACTCTTGGGAGGTCTGAAATGTAGATGTTCACCTTTTTAGTATTTGGAATAAAAACTATAATGAAGACTGAGATAATTTGTTAACAGTAAAGACTAGACATTATTGAGGGGAACCATTTCTTGCGTTATTACGTGGTTTCGTAATGTGATGATAGTAGTTTTATTCTGTGCTGCTTAGTTAGTGTCAAATTTGGCAATTTAATTCTAACTGATAAATATCTTAAACTTACTTTTATAGTATAATAATTTAATTTTTAATGTAACGCGTCTTCTGATTTGGTGACGTTGTTTTGTTTATCAGCTCATATACATAATTTTATAATGTGACCGTGACAACATCTTTTCATGGTGTACTCCGGTTTAAAAAGGAATTAAGAATTAAATTATCGGAAATAACTGCAATATTTTTCCGTCTATTCGAAATAATATACAAAATGTGGTGCACACTTTAAAATAACACGCTACGCGGGTTAATCAGTTCGCGCCACATTGTTGATGTTACTCTTCATAGACAGAAAAAAATATTACAGTCATTCCTTAATAATTGATTTGGATGCATGTTGTAAAGTCATTGATGACCACTAGACGACTTCTAGATAAATGATTTGATGTTTGAATAGTGTAATGTTTAAGGTGCTGCTGAAAAGCTATTTGTCACATATTTTTAGAAATATGCCTTAAATATAGTATGACCCACCCAAAAATAAAAGCTTATTAAATTTCAAAAAGGTGACAATTTGCTGAGGGGCTGCAACTTTTTTGAAAAAAGGTGTATTGTTTTCACCTCAAATAAGAAAAATATAACACAAAAAAAACAAATTCCTTTTTTCAGAAAAATTGTGGAATAGAATTTGGAAAAAAAAAAACAGTTTAAAATTGAAGATCAGGAAAAACTGATCACTGTAATGAAAAAATCGGTTCTCAAGACATAGTGCAAACACAATTTGTCAGGGACGGGCGGGCCGACAGACAAACTTAGGAAGTATTACATACATTGTAAAACACCCCAAATGTTAGTTAATATACATGTCAAGTATTAAGTTTGAAATTATATCGGTTGTCTAATTATAGAACGAAAACAATGTGTTACTGACGACAGACGGACGTACAGATTGATCACTATAGGGCAACCTAGCACTATGCAAGACCCTAATTATTAGTAATTCAAGAAATCCAACATAAAGCCATTGGTCATGAATACTGTTCTAGTTTACAATGTTGGAGAGGGTCTATTGAGGAAGATGTACGTAGACCTATACACTGTATATAATAATTTATTGTCTGAACGGCCATCGTAGTGATCATTTATGCAAGCAAGAGCTAGACCTTCCTCTAAGTCAACATTTGAGATCTCCCGGACACACTATGACAGATCTTAGTCAAATAACCATGACCCTAATAAAAGTTAAATCACAAAAATATTGTTCATTTGCGATTTTATCAAAAATGAGTAACAGATACAGACATTGTTTTTCATATGTGATATAAATTCATTAATTTTGAAAAAATAAAAAGTACTGAGCATTGAGCTCAATTTGTCAAAAATCAATTTGGTTCTACAAGCGCACAAGTTAGCACATTTAAAAACAAAACAAAAAAAGTCGGATATTTCCACAAAAATCGATATTTCCTAATTGTTTTCACGAGAATTTCACGTGAAAAAAATATCATTCACGGGAGTTACACGTGAAACTAATATGAAATCAGTTCAAGTGAACTTTACGTATATTTCCTCCCTGCTGTTCGTTGTAGTCACCCACTGACAGATTTTCCGCGAGTCCTGGTAGGTAATTGGAACTTTTTGAAAAATCCCGAACATTCCAACCCGCAGAGAACGTCAAACAAGAAATGTGTTGGATGGATAGCAGGAACCACCGGGTCGACAGTTGACTGTACCCACTCATGCATGTTACTTCTTTTAAGGGCTCCCTAGTTGACTTATTGAAATTTCTGTCCTTGTCCAATTTATCCCGATTTCCAGTGATATTACATATTATCCGCTTTCATTCTATCCTACTTCTATTGAAGCTTTTTGAAGTTTTCTATTTTTTATAACTTTACTTCAAAAATGATCTTCATGTAGATACTTATCATCTAAGTATACAATATAATTCAAAACGTATAGCTACACATGCTTTGTCATTTCAACATTGAGTTCAAGAAAGAATAACAAAAAATAAACAGCTCATAATAAATGTATTTTTTTCTTTTATAGAAAAGTCAGATGGTCAATTATCATTTATTAAGAGAATCAACGTCTAACTGTTTTGGTTCTATTTTCATTGTGTTGAATTGCATCGAATTATTGACTTTAATAAATTATTGGTCAGTAGGCTAGCACAGGACATACAATGTTCCTATTAGATTTACCTAATGCATATGCAAACCACAAAAAAGGGGTGTATGTGAATATGATTGAAAATGAATATGAAAATATCAGTTATTAAATTATATCCATAAAATGCATATATTTAATAAAATCATAAAAAAATATTCTTTCTCTTAATCATTTATATGGAAAGCCACAGTGAACCCCCCGATTATTATTATTTTTCCTTTAAAAATACATGGATACAAATAAATCTTCGGCTTTTATAATCCCGCCGTTTCTTATAAATTCTAAAATCTTCAGCTTTTCATAATCTTCGGCTTTTCAAAATCTACGGCTATTCAAAATCTTCGGCTTTTCCAAATCTACGGCTTTTCCAAATCTACGGCTTTTCCAAATCTTCGGCTTTTGTAAATTTTTGGCTTTTCAAAATCTTCGGCTTTTTCAAAAACTTCGGCTTTTCAAAATCTACGGCTTTTCAAATCTTCGGCTTTTCAAAATCTTCGGCTTTTCAAAATCTTCGGCTTCGGCTTTTCAAAATCTTCGGCTTTTCAAAATCTTCGGCTTTTCAAAATCTACGGCTTTTTAAAATCTATGGCTTTTAAAAATTCACCGCCGATAATTATATTTTAAAATCTTCGGCTATTAAAAGTCAGACTTCCGCCTATGATTATCAAGTGTAAAATATTGAAAACCTTAAACACACAAGCACATGCAGACTATATAGTATGTATGCATGTATATATAATTTGTAGGATCCTTTACTATAGATAATTTAGCTGATCTGTAACAATAATATCTTCATGCCTTATATATATCATGTACTGCAGTACGCCGCTAGATTAAAACTGACGAGGAAAGGTAACACACGGCCAGCGAAAGCTCTTTTTTTGAGAGCCCAAGTGGTCGTGTGGTCTAGCGGGACGGCTGCAGTGCAGGCGATTTGGTGTCACGATATCACAGTAGCATGGGTTCGAATCCCGGCGAGGGAAGAACCAAAAATTTGCGAAAGCAAATTTACAGATCTAACATTGTTGGGTTGATGTTTAGACGAATTGTATATACATTATGTACACAGCCATGTATCACCATCATTGATGGCGATCCGATGGATACATCTGTTGTAGAGTTGTCACTGACTCAGACGTACTTATAAATATAATTATTTTCTGTGACTGTATATTACATTAATTTGTAGGATCCTTTACTATAGATAATTTAGCTGATCTGTAACAATAACATCTCCATGCCTTATATATATCATGTACTGCAGTACGCCGCTAGATTAAAACTGACGAGGAAAGGTAACACACGGCCAGCGAAAGCTCTTTTTTTGAGAGCCCAGGTGGTCGTGTGGTCTAGCGGGACGGCTGCAGAGCAGGCGATTTGGTGTCACGATATCACAGTAGCATGGGTTCGAATCCCGGCGAGGGAAGAACCAAAAATTTGCGAAAGCAAATTTACAGATCTAACATTGATGGGTTGATGTTTAGACGTTTAGACGAGTTGTATATACATTAGGTTCACAGCCATGTATCACCATCATTGATGGCGATCCGATGGATACATCTGTTGTATAGTTGTCACTGACTCAGACGTACTTATAAATATAATTATTTTCTGTGACTGTATATTACATTAATTTGTAGGATCCTTTACTATAGATAATTTAGCTGATCTGTAACAATAACATCTTCATGCCTTATATATATCATGTACTGCAGTACGCCGCTAGATTAAAACTGACGAGGAAAGGTAACACACGGCCAGCGAAAGCTGTTTTTTGAGAGCCAAGGTGGTCGTGTGGTCTAGCGGGACGGCTGCAGTGCAGGCGATTTGGTGTCACGATATCAAGGTAGCATGGGTTCGAATCCCGGCATATATATATATATAAACGGGTCTTAATTGAAAACTACGTTCAAACCTATGATTGCGTTGGATAAAAACCGCAATTTTAATACGTGTGCATGTAAAACAAATTTCGTTGTAGAAGGGTCTTAATACAGCACAAACAACATTTTCCAAAAGACCAAAAAAGTGAAAAAGTATATTTAAACAAAACGCATTTGACTAACAGGTCGAATATATATACATATGAGTGATTGTGTAAGCGTCTGTTTCATTTTTAAACCAATTTGACAAAATAGGGGGTGGCATATTAATTTACTCCTGTCCATCCGGCTATTCGTCAGTAAGATGTATTATTTGTCCGGCTATCTCCATATGCATTATTTGTCCGGCTTACTCCCACAGTGCAACTTTTATATTTTGTAGGATGTTCCTACACATAACGAAGGTGTTCATGGCCATATCAATTTTGATTTCATCCAAATATTTTGACAGCTGTAGTTGGGTTTCGTCATTTTCTTGGTACTACAGCTGCACAAAGAGACCTTGATTTGTCCAGCTGTCTCCTCCTATAGTTAAATCACCATATTATATATTGTTAAATTTATAATTACCTATGGTCAGGCTATGGTTTGTGTCATTTAGACAGCTTAATAATTTCATGATTTTGGCCCTTTTTATGGAGCTTCATTCATGATAAAGGCAGAGTTTTTACAAGTATCACTTAAAGGGGCCCTTTGATTGTATTTAGTTATATCATGACAAGTAAAGTATACGTTTTGCTCATTGTTGAAGGTTGTATAGTGACCTATACAACCTTACATCCCAGCCTGCTTACGGGACGTGCTATGGTATACAGTTGTCCTTCTGTCCATCCGTCAGTCATCAAAATGTTGGACAATAACTCAAAAACGCATGAATCTTTGAAGTATTGTTTATATAGCTATTGAAGTGAACTCCCTTTTGTTTCTTTGTTTATTTTCTTAATCTTTAAACTTCTTGACAGTTTTCAGCATTTGAGTAAATTGTTTAAATTAAATACTCGAGACTTAACTTTTTCATTTACTACAAATGGGAAGAAACCATTGTAGGTAGATAGTGCATGAGACGGGGATTTTACAAAATTCAGTGATAATTTTTTTTTTTTTTTAATTTTAAGTAATACAGATTTTTGTAAAAATGAATAAATAGACAGTTTACAGTTATGAATATATGATCGTCTCAGACATTAAGTTCCCGAAATCACAAACATTGATAATTAAATATCATAAATTACAGTGACAAGCGACTAGACAGCATTCAACCATTTTTTTTATTTTTTTTTTTTCATTTGCTAAGATTGGATTCAACAACTTTTCTTTTGATTATCCCAAAATCAGACACTATATTTCTTTCTATGTTGTGATGTTACACTATTGTTTCTGATAAGGGAGAAGGTTTGGTACCATTAAAACGTTTAATTCCACTGAATTGTTTGCACCTGTCCTAAGTGAGGAATTTGATGTTCACAAAGTGGTTTATAATTTTTTTCTTGTTTCTGTTTGTTTTTTATGTAGATTAGACCATTGTTTTTCCCGTTTGAATGGTTTTACCCTATTTTTGTTATTTGTTTAGGGGGGGGGGCTATAGCTTACTGTTTTGTGTGAGTTAAGGCTCCGTGTCGAAGACCGTACATTGACCTCTAACTGTTTATTTTTATAAATTGTGACTTGGATAGAGAGTTGTCTCATTGGCACTTATACAACATTTTCTTATGTGTATGAACATCCTACAACATATTAAAGATGCACCTTTAAAACTGTTAGAGATAGCCGGACAAATAATGCATCTGGAGATAGCCGGACCAACAATGCATCCTAATGACGAACAGCCAGACGGACAGGAGTAAATTAATATGCCACCCCCTATTTTGTCAAATTGGTTTAAAAATGTAATACGGACGTTTACGCACACCGTACACACTCATGCGTGTTTAAGGTTTTCAGTATAATTGATAATGATTTGCAGGAGTCTGACTTTTAAAACCCTTAGATTTTATAATATAATCGGCGGTGATTTTTTTAAAAGCCGTAGATTTTGAAAAGCCTTAGATTTTGAAAAGCCTTAGATTTTAAAAAGCCGAAAATTTTGAAAAGCCGTAGATTTTGAAAAGCCATAGATTTTGAAATGCCGTAGATTTTAGAATTTATAAT
Source organism: Mytilus galloprovincialis (assembly GCA_037788925.1). Taxonomy (NCBI): domain Eukaryota; kingdom Metazoa; phylum Mollusca; class Bivalvia; order Mytilida; family Mytilidae; genus Mytilus; species Mytilus galloprovincialis. The sequence continues at coordinate 356,468 of JAWDJN010000028.1, read as the reverse complement.
AATCGGTGGGATTATAAAAGCCGAAGATTTATTTGTATCCATGTATTTTTAAAGGAAAAATAATAATAATCGGGGTGTTCACTGTGGCGTTCTATAATGGCAACCGATATGCTTAGCAACCAAGATTTTGGCATTTTTTGTTTGTATCATCAAGACTAGTAAGTGTGTGAAGTGAGATGAAAATCCATGACCATGCGTGCCACACTTCCTGTGTAAGAGTTTAAATAGTTACAGAGAACCAGTATTAATAAGTTGCTCATCTGCAGTATTGCAAATATATACAAATAAACCTCGAGTCACATACTGTTTTTGGTATATTTGCAGATGCGTATACGTCAACCTATATGATACGGTTGATACGTCGTTAAATGACCTACCTCTAATGGTAATGAGATAATATTTCTTATATCTGTTTGTGTAATATTTTTATATTAGTTCACGTTGTTTTTTTATCACACAAAATAATTCATTTCAAATTTCAGGGAATCAAAACTAAATCAGAAGCCATTTGGAACTACCGTACCACTTCCTTCGATAAATAGTTCCTAGGAAGTAAATCCATAAAGTAATAACAAGAAGGTATGATTTTAATAAAATCGCTTTTTTGTGTGATCTCGAGTTGAGTATATATGTTATCTTATCTATGTTATTTAAATTTGTAAAGTGCATATTCTCTTTTATTGAAAATCCTAAAATAAACTTTTCTATTTTTACTGTTACCTAAACTGTATAAAAAGAAAAAAAATCATCTTCAATTTGTTTGAAGTTTTTGCATAATTTTTATTCTCTTGGCATTTTGTATATTTTCCCTTTTCTATTGATAAATAGTTCAAAATATTGTTACCGATTGTCTTAATTCAAAATTTGAGCAAGTTAATTATTTTGTTTTACATGTTTATGAATAGTGAGTTTGTCGCTATCCTTTTTACTAGCTTTTCATTTTATTTGTTCTCTTAAAGTTTTATCTTTAGAGGAAAATTTCTTCAAAGTGTCCAAATCCATATCAGTTTCTTCTAAATTATGTTATACATATGAGAACCACATAGGTTCACACAGAGTATTGAGACAAAATAAATAATTAATTTGAAATTTTGTAATTTTGTGTTTCCGTTCATTATCAATCGACATACAGCTATTGACATAATTTTGAAGCACATGTCTCAAACTTCCCCTTTAAAACAAGAGGAATATAATGAAAAGGGACATTCCAAACCAGCATAAGTCGAAGAAAACCAACGCAATAGCAAAAGATTAAAAACCAACAGACCAACACATTCAGAATATACTATTTAAAACCTAGATTAAGCTACGCGTATTATATTAATAATCAACATAAATAAAGTTTTCGGAATACGAAAAACAAGCTTTGAAACATTTATATGACAGTTTACCAAGTATTTATTGCCCGTCCAGATCACAAATAGTGCACAATTCAAGAGAAAAACACACCTTATGATTTATGTCAATATAAAGGTGTTTAACAGGTGAATGGCAGATATGTACACTTAACTTCAAAAGTTAAGACATCAAATAACTTGAACAGTTGTTATTGATATATCTAAATCGCAAAACTAATCGAGCACTTGATTTGAGAGGATGGTATCTTGCTCACAAGAAGTTGACCAACAGCTATATAAATCATTAAAGAGGGACGAAAGATACCAAAGGGACAGTCAAACTCATAAATCGAAAACAAACTGACAACGCCATGGCTAAAAATGAAAAAGACAAACAAACAACAGCACACACGACACAACATAGAAAACTAAAGAATAACAACACGAACCCCATTAAAAAACTAGGGGTGATCTCAGGTGCTCCGGAAGGGTAAGCAGATCCTGCTACACATGCGGCACTCGTCGTGTTGCTTATGTGATAACAAATCCGGTAAATAGTCTAATTCGGTAGATCACATTCAGGAAAGGGAAGGGGACTGTAGTTACGACGTAAGGAACATATCCGATATCATTTGTGATACGGTTATTCCATAACGGTCAACCAACTCGTGATGGCGTCCGTAAAATTTACGAAGGGATGATTTCAACTTCACCATTTGGAACTCTTGGTTTAATACCTTCCTTGTGAGCAGCAACCCTCTATCAAGAAAATCATGATAGGAAATGCAAGCACGGGAATATCGTATCAATTGGGAGATATATACCCCGTATGCAGGTGCTGCTGGAATGTTGCTACTTAGAAATGGAAAGTTAACAATTGAAAAGCTGAAATCATCTCTTTTGTCGTAAAGTTTTGTTTTCAACCGACCCTCATTGTCAATTTCTAGATGTAAGTCAAGATATGAGGCCGACTTAACTGTATCTGTAGTATCCTTTATCTATAGCTCGATTGGATAGATAGTTTTACTAAAGATCGTTTGCCTGATTCCATTATGATTATTCATATTAAAGATATGTAATAACTTAAATTTCTCTTGCAAGTATTTCACCCATATTCAGTTCAACATTGACAGTTTTACTAAAGATCGTTTGCCTGATTCCATTATGATTATTCATATTAAAGATATGTAATAACTTAAATTTCTCTTGCAAGTATTTCACCCATATTCAGGAACAGAAAGAAAAGTTTGATATAATTTACGTTTTTCAAAATGAAAATAAAACTGACATCTTCTTACCATGAGTTTTTAATTGGACAAACAGGAGTCCAAGTGAAAATACTTCCCTAACCTCTGTACACATTTGAGGTATACAGTATTAAGCTGCCGTCAGTTATTCAGGAAAAGGACGTTTTTCTTTATCGTAGTATTTATGCATTATACGTAATTTGGTTTATATATATTTTACAGAAAGTATAAAGAAGAATACCAGTTTATGCCACTTATTTGAATGACAAGGTGTCACGAACTATATTTTGCTGAATCGAATCAGATTTTCTAAGAATCGGGTATCAATTGGATATTCATAGCATGAACAAAGTCTCCACATTGCTATTCATTTTAGTGTATCTTGAAACCACAATAAAACAAATTATGTCACTATGAGAGTCAACAATTTTTATATCATTTTTTTTCTTATTAGGTCTTTCCACCTTTCCGTGGAAAGACCTATAGGTTTTGTTCTGATTATTATTAGGTCTTTCCACCTTTCCGTGGAAAGACCTATTGAATTTGTTCTGATTATTAGGTCTTTCCACCTTTCCGTGGAAAGACCTATTGAATTTGTTCTGATTATTATTATTATTAGGTCTTTCCACTTTTCCGTGGAAAGACCTATAGGTTTTGTTCTGATTATTATTAGGTCTTTCCACCTTTCCGTGGAAAGACCTATTGAATTTGTTCTGATTATTATTATTTTTTTTTTTTTTCTTCCGCCTAAATTTTTTTCTTGCGTAGTATTGATGTTTCAAAAGATGTCGCTTAGATATTTGGAATATGATGTCGTATAGTTTATATGCTTTAAAAATTTACAACTGCGACACAAACTACTTTACGTTGTAAGAATTATCTCCCCAAACACTGTTTTTCTTGTGGCCACTACTCCTTCGCAACCGTAAAAGATTACGACAAATTTATTTTACCAAATTGCTCATTACTTCTTCAGGATTAGGATATTCATTTGGACCGAAGCTATCTGGAGACTCCATATGAGAGTTATTTCCCCTACTGCATTTGATATAAGTGATATGCGTTTCTAACTGATAAACCATCAGTGATATAGGTCTAGGGTCTTTGGATTTAAGTTCCTTGGTCCAAAAAACTGAAAATAAGGTCAAGGTCAAAGGTCAAGGTCATATTCTAAATTTTGATTTTGGCTTATTTTCTCTTATTTTCAACAACCGTGAAAGATGTTGACAAATTATTTTTACTAAATTGTGAGTTGCGACATGTTGTAACTTATAAATTTTGGTTGGAAGGGTGCGTAAACAATAAATGAGAGTTTTCGCCTATCTTATATTTAAAATCATGCCTTAAGTGATATAACTCATTAACCATACATTTTACAGACCTAGGGTCTTTTTATTTGAGGTCCTTGGTTGGTGACCTTGAAATTGAGGTCAAGGTCAAAGGTTAATAGGACGTTCTAGATTTTGACCTTTGCTTTAAATTCATATTTATACATTATAAAGTCATAGGAACTGACATTCTAGATTGATTTTTAATATTTTGATAATAAAATAGATCTTTACTTGTGGAAAGACCTTCAATTGTTCTTTGAACAATTGGTTTTTAATTATTATTATTATTATTATTATTATTTTTTTTTTCTTCCGCCTAATTTTATTTCTTGCGTAGTATTGTTGTTTAATAAGTTGTCGCTTAGATATTTGGAATATGATATCGTATAGTTTATACGCTTTAAAAATTTACAACTGCGCAACAAAATACTTTACGTTGTATGAGTTATCTCCCCGAACACTGTTTTTCTTGTGGCCACTACTACTTCGCAACCATAAAAGATTACGACAAATTTATTTTACCAAATTGCTCGTTACATCTTCAGGATTAGGCAATTCATTTGGACCGAAGCTTTCCAGAGACTCCATATGAGAGTTATTTCCCCTTATGTAAATGATATAAGTAATATGCATTTCTAACTGGTAAACCATAAGTGATAGAGACCTAGGATCTTCAGATTTGAGGTCCTTGGTCCAAAAAAAATGAAACTGAGGTCAAGGTCAAAGGTCAAGGTCATGTTCTAAATTTTGATTTTGGCTTATTTTCACTGATTTTCAAATACCGTATGACATATCTACAAATAATTTTTCATCAATTGTTAGTTGCGACATGTCCTTACTTGTATATTTTGGTTGAAAGGGTGCGCAGATAATAAATGGGAGTTTTTGGCCATCTTATATTTAGGTTTACCCGTAAAGTGATATTACTCTTTAACCAAACATATTTAAGACCTAGGGTCTTTTGATTTAAGATCCTTGGTTTGTGACCTTAAAATTGAGGTCAAGGTCATCGCTTAATAGGACGTTCTAGATTTTGACCTTTGCTTTAAATTGATATTAATACATCATAAAGCCATAGGAACTAACATTTTAAACTGATTTTTTATATTTCCATATCAAAATAGATCTTTACTAGTGGAAAGACCTTCAATTGTTCTCTGAACAATTGGTTTTTAATTATTTTTTTTTTTTTTTTTCTTCCGCCTAATTTTTTTTCTTGCGTATTATTGATGTTTCAAAAGATGTCGCTTAGATATTTGGAATATGGTATCGTATAGTTTATACGCTTTAAAAATTTACAACTGTGTAACAAAATACTTTACGTTGTAAGAGTTATCTCCCCAAACACTGATTTTCTTGTGGCCACTACTCCTTCGCAACCGTTAAAGATTACGACAAATTTATTTTACCAAATTGCTCGTTACATCTTCAGGATTAGGATATTCATTTGGACCGAAGCTTTACGGAGACTCCATATGAGAGTTATTCCCCCTTTTCCATTTAATTAAGTGATATGCATTTCTAAATGGTAAACCATAAGTGATAAAGACATAGGGTCTTTAGATTTGGGGTTCGTGGTCGAAAATAATAAAAATGAGGTCAAGGTCAAAGGTCAAGGTCATATTCCAAATTTTGATTTTGGCTTATTTTCATTTATTTTCAAATACCTTATGACATATCGACAAATAATTTTTCATAAATTGTTAGTTGCGACATGTCCTTACTTATATATTTTGATTGAAAGGGTGCGCAGACAATAAATGGGAGTTTTTGCCCATCTTACATATAGAATTACGCATAAAGTGATATTACTAATAAACCAAACATATTAAAGACCTTGGGTCTTTTGATTTAAGGTCCTTGGTTTGTGAACTTGAAATTGAGGTCAAGGTCATAGGTTAATATGACGTTCTAGATTTTGACCTTTGCTTTAAATTCATATAAATACATCATACAGTATTTGAAAATAAGTGAAAATAAGCCAAAATCAAATTTTAGAATATGACCTTGACCTTTGACCTTGACCTTATTTTCATTTTTTTGGACCAAGGATCTCAAATCAAGAGACATATTGACAAATATTTTTTCCTAAATTGTTAGTTGCGACATGTCCTTACTTGTATATTTTGGTTGAAAGGGTGCGCATACAATAAATTGGAGTTTTTGTCCATCTTACATTTAGAATTACGCGTAAAGTGGTATTACTCATTAACCAAACATATTAAAGACCTAGGGTCTTATGATTTAAGGTCCTTGATTTGTGACCTTGAAATTTAGGTCAAGGTCATAGGTTAAAAGGACGTTCTAGATTTTGACCTTTGCTTTAAATTCATATAAATACATCATAAAGCCATAGGAACTAACATTTTAAACTGATTTTTCATATTTCATTATCAAAATAGACCTTTACTTGTGGAAAGACCTTCAATTGTTCTCTGAACAATTGGTTTTTAATTATTATTATTATTATTTTTTTTTTTTTTTTTTTTTTTTTTCTTCCGCCAACTTTTTTTTCCTTCGCTGTTTTTTTGTTTCACAAGATGTCGCTTAGTTATTTGGTATATGATATCGAACAGTTAATGCGCTTCTGAAACTGACACCGCGTAACAAAAACCTTTACCTTGTAAGAGTTATCTCCCCAAACACTGTCTTTTCTGTGGCCACTACTACTTCGCAACCGTATAAGAAACCGACAAATTTATTTTTCCAAATTGCTCGTTATATCCTTAGGATGTTCTGTTTCATTTCAACGGAAGCTATCTGGAGACTTCATATGAGAGTTATCCCCCCTTTTATATATGATATCAGTGATATGCATTTCTAACTGGTAAACTATAAGTGATAGAGACCTAGGGTCTTTTGATTTAAGATCCTTGGTCCAAAAAAATGAAAATTAGGTCAAGGTCAAAGGTCAAGGTCAAATTCTTAATTTTGTTTTGGGCTTATTTTCACCTTTTTTCATTAACCTTATAAGATATCGACAATTTTTTTTTACTAAATTGTTAGTTGCGACATGTTGTAACTTATAAATTTTGGTTGCGAGGGTGCGTAAACAATAAAAGGGAGTTTTCGCCCCTCTTATATTAAGAATTATGCGTAAAGTGATTTTACTCATGAACCATACATATTAAGGAACTAGTGTCTTTTTATTTGAGATGTTTAGTCTATGACCTTGAAATTGAGGTCAAGGTCATAGGTAAATTGGACGTTCTAGATTTTGACCTTTGCTTAAAATTCATATTTATACATCATTAAGCCATAGGAACTGACATTTTCAACTGAATTTTAATATTTTCATATCTAAATAGATCCTTATTGGTTGAAAGACCTTCAATTGTTCTTTGAACAATTGCTTTTTAATTATTAGGTCTTTCCACCTTTCCATGGAAAGACCTATTGAATTTGTTCTGATTATTATTATTATTTTTTTTTTTTTTTTTTTTCTTCCGCCTAAATTTTTTTCTTGCGTAATATTGATGTTTCAAAAGATGTCGCTTAGATATTTGGAATATGATGTCGTATAGTTTATACGCTTTAAAAATTTACAACTGCGTAACAAAATACTTTACACTGTAAGAGTTATCTCCCCAAACACTGTTATTCTTGTGGCCACTACTCCTTCGCAACCGTAAAAGATTACGACAAATTTATTTTACCAAATTGCTCGTTATGTCTTCAGGATTAGAATATTCATTTGGACCGAAGCTATCCAGAGACTCCATATGAGAGTTATTTCCCCTTATGCATTTGATATAGGTGATATGTGTTTCTTACTGGTAAACCATCAGTGATATAGGCCTAGGGTCTTTAGATTTGAGGTCCTTGGTCCAAAAAAATTAAAATAAGGTCAAGGTCAAAGGTCAAGGTCATATTCTAAATTTTGATTTTGGCTTATTTTCTCTTATTTTTAACAACCGTGAAAGATATTGACAAATTCTTTTTACTTAATTGTGAGTTGTGACATGTGGTAACTTATAAATTTTGGTTGGAAGGGTGCGTAAACAATAAATGAGAGTTTTCGCCCATCTTATATTTAAAATCATGCCTATAGTGATATAACTCATTAACCATACATATTACAGACCTAGGGTCTTTTTGTTTGAGGTCCTTGGTTGGTGACCTTGAAATTGAGGTCAAGGTCAAAGGTTAATAGGACGTTCTAGATTTTGACCTTTGCTTTAAATTCATATTTATACATTATAAAGTTATAGGAACTGACATTTTAGATTGATTTTTAATATTTTGATAATAAAATAGATCTTTACTTGTGGAAAGACCTTCAATTGTTCTTTGAACAATTGGTTTTTAATTATTTTTTTTTTTCTTCCGCCTAATTTTTTTCTTGCGTAGTATTGTTGTTTAATAAGTTGTCGCTTAGATATTTGGAATATGATATCGTATAGTTTACATGTATATGCTTTAAAAATTTACAACTGCGTAACAAAATACTTTACGTTGTAAGAGTTATCTCCCCAATCACTGTTTTTCTTGTGGCCACTACTCCTTCGCAACCGTAAAAGATTGCGACAAAATTATTTTACCAAATTGCTCGTTACATCTTCAGGATTAGGATTTTAATTTTGACCGAAGCTATCCAGAGACTCCATATGAGAGTTATTCCCCCTTATGTATTTGATATAGGTGATATGCGTTTCTAACTGGTAAACCATAAGTGATAGAGACCTAGGGTCTCTTGATTTGAGATCCTTGGTCCAAAAAAATGAAAATAAGGTCAAGGTCAAAGGTCAAGGTCATATTCTAAAATTTGATTTTGGCTTATTTTCACTTATTTTCAAATACCGTATGACATATCGACAAATATTTTTTCCTAAATTGTGAGTTGCGACATGTCCTTACTTGTATATTTTGGTTGAAAGGGTGCGCATACAATAAATGGGAGTTTTTGTCCATCTTACATTTAGAATTACGCGTAAAGTGGTATTACTCATTAACCAAACATATTAAACACCTTGGGTCTTTTGATTTAAGGTCCTTGGTTTGTGACCTTGAAATTGAGGTCAAGGTCATAGGTTAAAAGGACGTTCTAGATTTTGACCTTTGCTTTAAATTCATATAAATACATCATAAAGCCATAGGAACTAACATTTTAAACTGATTTTTCATATTTCAATATCAAAATAGCTCTTTTCTAGTGGAAAGACCTTCAATTGTTCTCTGAACAATTGGTTTTTAATTATTATTATTTTTTTTTTCTTCCACCTAATTTTTTTTCTTGCGCAGTATGGTTGTTTAATAACTTGTCGCTTAGATTTTTGGAATATGATATCGTATAGTTTATACGCTTCAAAAATTTACAACCCCGTAACAAAATACTTTACGTTGTATGAGTTATCTGCCCGAACACTGTTTTTCTTGTGGCCACTACTCCTTCGCAACCGTAAAAGATTACAACAAATTTATTTTACCAAATTGCTCGTTACATCTTTAGGATAAGAATATTCATTTGGACCGAAGCTATACTGAGACTCCATATGAGAGTCATTCCCCCTTTTTTATTTGATTCAAGTGAAATGCATTTTCAACTGGTGATCCATAAGTGAAAGAGACCTAGGGTCTTCAGATTTGAGGTCCTTGGTCCATAAAAACGAAAATGAGGTCAAGGTCAAAGGTCAAGGTCATATTTTAAATTTTGATTTTGGATTATTTTCACTAATTTTCAAATACCGTATGACATATCGACAAATAATTTTTCATAAATTGTTAGTAGCGACATGTCCTTACTTGTATATTTTGGTTGAAAGGGTGCGCATACCATAAATGGGAGTTTTTGTCCGTCTTACATTTAGAATTACGCGTAAAGTGGTATTACTCATTAACCAAACATATTAAAGACCTAGGGTCTTTTGATTTAAGGTCCTTGGTTTGTGACCTTGAAATTGAGGTCAAGGTCATAGGTTAATAAGACGTTCTAGATTTTGACCTTTGCTTTAAATTCATATAAATACATCATAAAGTCATAGGAACTAACATTTTAAACTGATTTTTCATATTTCAATATCAAAATAGATCTTTACTAGTGGAAAGACCTTCAATTGTTCTCTGAACAATTGGTTTTTAATTTTAAGCTTATAATCGTTTTTGCTATTTCATTGTCTACCTTATTTTTTTCTCTTGGTTGTTACAAACGTTTTCAGAACAAAAACTGTGGAATCAACTTTGAAAATGCAAAAGAAAAGTTATTTGCAACGGTTCCTTTTTTATCTAAATTTCATTTTTTAAGAATTTCAATTTTCTTTAATCTAACTTAATTCGACAAATTTGTTAAGTCCTAAGTAGTTCATTTTTAAATTTCAGCTTAGGCATTTACTTCTTTGAGAAATTGTATATTTAATACCAATTTCAACATTGACAGTTTTACTAAAGATCGTTTGCCTGATTCCATTATGATTATTCATATATTTGATCATACTAAAACTTATATTCAAGTTTAGTATAACCACTTATGATAAATAGGATAGTTATTACAAAAGGACAATCAAGACGCAACATTCAAAACTTGTGTCCTTACTAACTAAGTTGACAAAGTGTTCGAAATTTTCGAATTGCATGTATTGTTGCCGATTTCTTTACTCTTGTTCAGAACTTACGTCTGTACATTTGTCTTTACTGGTAGCTTGTTAAACATTAGATGGGCGGAGAGTGATTACCGTTGCTAAACAGAATGCTTATCACACCCTATATATTTAATCTTAAAGTTTAAAATCTATGCACCTAGAAAAAATATATAAAGTGCATTTGTTAAACGATTTGGTAAGAGCCATATGTCTGTGTTGATTATTAACACGAGCAATAGCGACAGTAAATACCTATGAATCGTTGATTTGAATTTTTCAGTATTTTTTTAAAAGTGACTGCCAGTTGATGATTTTTTCTCTTATAGCATCATAAGACTATGCATGCAAAATTTTATCTAAGTGCTAGTAATACTAAGGGAGATCTTATAAATTCTTTAAGATTTGTAGTGATTTAAACCTTTCTTATTTATTTTCTCTTGTTGTGTGGTATATACTTGTTTTTAAGTTTACCCGTCCGCCAATGTTTCCTTGTAAGTGTTTGAATGTTGCCAAATTGTGAAGCTGCGAGAAGCACAGTACAAGGAGATAATAGTGTTACTACTGGTCCTCCATGTCACACAAATCCAAACGCTGTAAACTAAAAATTATTGAATTTAAACTGTTTAATTGAACGCTTGGTTTGGTGATATGTAACATATGAGTTATATTTTTGTTAGAAAAAATGGGTTATTGTTAGCCTTCAAACAATCCGATTTAAACAATATTATAATAAAGGACTATAAAACAAAACGTTTCTAGTGTTTACAGATAATCTTATGTTTTCCGTTTGATAAAACATTTTGAAACTGAAGATATGTAACATTATTTTTTTATCGAGAAGCAGTTGATTGTTATATTCAATTCTGAAATTTATAGATTAAGTCCGATATCAATTTCCAGACCAGATAAAATATTAAGGAGTTTAACAAACATTATTTAGCACCGTATACATGTACGTATCAATACATACATGTACCACCGTCGATAAAATGTTGTTTTGAAATTATTGAAAGGGGAATAGAAGAGGCATCTTTATTTATGCAGTCATAATGATATTTTAAACTTTTTATACGCCCGTTTACGGGACATATTGTGTTATACCGTTGTCCGTCCCATTGCCAGACGTGAACATGTCGGATATTAACTCAAAAATGTGTTAAACCAATGTTCATCAAACTTTAGTGAATTGTTTACAACTATTGATGTGAGTTCCCTTTCGATTTTTTTTAAATTTTAGATTTTACATTTCTGAGTTATTGGGTTTCATTTAATAAAATTGGGATGGTCCAGTTTTGGGACTATATCTTAAAAATGCTTTGAGCAGATTTCATGAAACATGAATGAGTTGTGTATTACTGTGTTAAGATAAGCTCTCTTTTGATTCTTATTCGATTTTACGTTTCCGAGTTATGGGAATTTTATTATCGTAAAATGGGGTGAATTTGTAGTTCAATATCTAAAGTGCTTTAACAGTTTCAACAAAACTTTTTGACTGGTAAATGTCCTTTAAGGTATATGATATTTATATACAATTTTTTTATCTGTATTGAAAAGTAATTGACTTTATTCTTTGAAGACGCGAGGGGCGTATCAGATGCTCATGACATAGCTGTTTTTTAAACACAATAGTAATACATCTATAAAGTTGATGAAAATTTACAGCCGCTGTACATACTCAGTGAAATCTGCATTTAATAGTAGCTGCAGTCCAGTGTACATTTTTGTAGTTTGAATTGAAGTAAGTAAGTGTAATATGGTTTCACTGTTTAAATCCAATGCATTAGCTGGCAAATAATATACTAGTGCAATTCGGGGAACAAGCTTTCGGTAGTTAACTGAGATGCAATTAGTAATTTGTAATTTTGTGATTGACCGACATGGCTAATTACATAGTAATGTATGTCTCAATTTTATCAATAGAAGTTTGTTATACTTATTTTCTGGGGGGGGGGGGGGTCACAAGGCTGGGGTCAATCTTACGAAAGAATATAATTTTACTGTGCAAAATAAAATAATTTGGTTTAATGAAAAAGATTTAATTATAACATAAAGACGACAAATATTTGGTTATCCACTTTTCTAGATTCTACGGAGATTGATACCTCGGCAGAAAAAGGTTTCCAGAGGGACCATACAAGAAGTAAATAAACAAAGTTGCATATACCATTCGAAAATTAAGATTGTTAGCCCTAAAAATGTTAATTCCATTAGGGCTATAATGATGCACATGGGTTGCTTGAACACTTAAAAAAGTTTTGAACAAAACATTGATTTTATTTTTATTTTTGCCAATACTCATCAGAACCAATTACATGGGTGTTTTCTTTTCTTATAGTTATGTTTTACTGTTTTTTTTTAATTATTGTATGATTTTATACCATTAACCTGTGTCTTATTTGTGTAGACATTTTTTTAAATAAAAGAATCCTGTAAATGTTTATTCTAGTACAACACTTTTACTTATTGTAACATGTTCTAATAATTCAATGAAATTTGAATGATATTGAGTGTGTGCATCCTAGTATTTGGACTTATCTTATCTACAAGAATAGTATGTCTATGTATACGTATTGACACTTGTTAGATTGTGCAAGAATAATGAATACAAGGTTGTTATTATCATTTGGAGAACAATAACGTTTGACATGAATATGGAATATCTGAAATAAAACTATGACAAGAAATTCAGAGATTGCTTTATTGCCTGTTGTTACCAATATGCATGATACATGCATCACAAATCCTTGCCATGGTGAAAAAACGGGTTGTTTAAAAACGTTTCAAAGGTGTGTGCAACGTTACTACCAATCGTTTACATACATAGTTCTAAAAATTAAAAGAAAGCATGACACATCCTCATTCGGACAGATTGACAGCATACTAATCAGACTAGTAAAATGATTTTCTAGTAAAAGCTTATAAATGATTACAGAAGCGTGTGTGTGTTGCTTAGGTGTATTATTTTAATCTAATGTTTAAGAATGATTATTCTGTATAAATGAGAAATTCAATTAAATCAATAAAAATACATGCGTTTCAAGCTGATACATGTATTGAGATGTTTTCTTCTTCAATTCATTAAAAGTTACGTTAGCAGATACATTTACAATATATAAAGTACACTGCAAATTTGGTATGTTTCGGCATAGGAATTACATAATGACGTCATGCTTCTGTAGTTTTGGAATTTTTAATCTATAAATATGATTTAAATTATTGTTTTCAAGTAGTATTATGAGTACAATATTTCGATTTTAGTTGTAATATGAATAAAATGTGATGTGCTTTTGTATTTGCTTTTATATTTTTATTATTTCGAAAATTTAAATATGTTTTGAGATCAGTCTTGGTTCAATGCATCTGACTTGCTCATATGATTTAAATGGACATCTATGAGAAAACCATGCAGATGGTGCTCCATGCAAAGTTGTTTGATTTTGATGAAACTTTGCTGACATGTTCAGGTTGACCTCATATGAAAGTCATGCAAGTTTGAAGCCCTTACACTGCTGGTAACCATGGCAACGATAGGGATTTAGGGTATTTTCGAGTTTATTTATAGATGCATTTACTGAAATGCATAGATTTCATAAATTTCTCAAATAGAAATAAATACTATAATACTTCTGAGTGTTTAAATACTTTAATAGTACAGATAGGATGTGTATGAAGTATATATCACATAATTTTATTAAACATATTGATATATATAGAAAATAAGGGTGTGGCAAAACACATAAAATGATAAAAAAATTGGGCCTTTTCATCAAATCACACTAAAACAGACACTTCAGCCCAAAAGTCACTTTAATTTACCCTAAATTTCAGAAATGCTTTGCATTTTCTTTAGTTCAAAATATTTTGAAGGGATTTCGGTTGCAAATTAAGTTTATAGATTTAATTGATCATTTAGATAGCCTCCCCCCCTTTTTTGTATTTTCGCAATAAATTGAGGAATGTCTCATATTTTAATGAAACCAAGCATTCAAAAATAAATACTTGAATTATACAGATTGTAATATGCAATATAGGTAAATCAAATAGAAAATTGGATTTTTGTGTCACAAACAATAGTAAGCATTAGGCTTAAAAAGGGGGGAAGTTGCCAAAGACAATTTTTTTTTGGTATTTTTTTTTTTATTCCAAATTCCTTTAGTACACTTATCCCTATTACTTTAAAGAGTAAAATCCATTCATTTCTTCCTAGTAATTCCATTTTTGGTTAATGCAGCTTGCTAATTACTAAAGTTGTATTCTGGTTACTGAAAAATGATATGAAATTCAATGTCTAGTTCATCATATTGAAAAATCTAAAGTACTGACATTCAGAAGCTGTGTCTGACAGGTAAACAAAATTAAGACACGTTGCAACCTTTTACTTGCATGCTGGTTACCATATAAGTCATTTTGATCATGAGTACCTGAGACAGTGTGGATAAAATCTGAATTTCTATTGTACAAAGGGAGATGATCCAATAAAAATGCTGATTTTTAAAACCTTAAAATTGCATGTACATATTAATTTAAACTAACATACACTTCATCAATTTAATAAAATATAAACATATCTCTATTTGGTTATCTGGAGAGAGAGTTAATAGTGCATTTGAGCATATACTATTGGTTTGCTTTTGTTGTAGTACTTTCTAAAATTCTCCTAAAAAAATGTCTAAATTTATAAATTCTCTTTTAGCATTGATAAATTTTTAAATATCTCAATCTGTATAAATGATCATAAATGTTATTATTTTTTATAGCATTAGTATTATATTTAACAATCAATGAAGATGATACAATAACACTAAATGGTGCTTACATGCAAGAATAAGATTATTTTAAACATACATAAAAGTTAATTCGAATTGACATAAAAGTTAATTCGAATTGACTTAGCAGCACAAGACAATTGTTGCATAAGGTATGGAATTTAGGGAAGTATTAAATTGTTTCCATACTATCTTATAATAATTTATATACATGTAACTACATGAACTATGAAAGGTAATTTACTAATAATTCAATCAATAAAACTAGTTAGTCAATCTAAGAAACAATTTCTGACAAATGAAAATATTATTATGTTTATCAAATGACCAAGTACATTCGTAATCTTCTTTAATGTCTTCAATACTGATGACCTTTTAATACAGAAGTAATTTTAGACTTCTTATTCGCTGATGAGAAAGCCTTGCTGATGGTGAGACCGTGAGAACATTCTATTTCCTAGCAAATATCTCTCTCTCTTCTCATTTGTGTTACAACTGTGTGTTGACTTGGTGGTTTTCAAGACTTCAGGGAGATTCACATTGCCGTTTTTTTCCTTTTTTTCAAAGCATATGAGTTCCATTTTAATTTATTTTTATTTGAGCTTGCAATTTTTTAACATCAACAGGAAAATTCAAAGACAGACCAGAGCCTTATTCAAGTATCAGTAATATTATCTAAGTTTTTCTTCATCATAAACATGTTTATCAACAAAAATGTGTTTCAGCAATCAGTCTTCTTTCATGAACTCCAGTTATTTTTGGATCACCAAATGTCTGTAAAAAATAATAAGAAAAACAATTGTTATCCATTAAATGATTGAAATTTCCTAAAAAGCAATTAATTATTACTTTGGTCTTAGTGTATAATGTTTTTCCGTTATCACAACTCTGACATTCCAGTACATAGAATAAGAAATAAAGTATACTAGCTAAAAATGGACCTTAATTTGATTTTTTTTCTTATTCCAAGCTGCAGCAAACTTAATTTTAATGAAGTTAATTTTGCAGATTTCATCTTGTATTTATGACGTTATGACAATACAAAAATAGGGAGATGAGTATAATTGATTGCAAATGAGACAAATATCCACAAAAGTTCAAATGAAATGAATGTAATGCCTCTGTACAACCTTCAACAATGAGAATAAAACAGCTCAAGGGTACATTCTATTACAAATGCAGAGATTGCACCTTCATCAGGTTGGGGGGGGGGGGGGGACACTATATAGACACTACATTCAAACTTGATTCACATGATACAGTTCAGAATTTGGATTGTGATGAATCATTAGACACATCATACATGTAGGTTTCTGACACAGAATAGATGTGGTAAAAGAACTGATGATTTTGATATTGGACTTGTGCCAATATCCAAAATCTAAAGTCTAAAAGACATGATTAGATTTATCATATCAAAGAACCCCATATATGCAATTTTTTAATGAATTTAAACAAAGTTTAAGTTTGGACCCCAATTTGAATCAACTTGAAAACTGAGCCCAAATCATAAATCTAAAAATGATAAATGCATGATAACATTTAGCATAGAAAAAAACCCTTCAATAATATTTCAATAAACGAACAAAGGTTTTTTTGCCCCCGTGATCTTTTTTTGCAATTTGAAAACGAATATTAACAATCGAAACATATAAGAAGTATTTATCCCCAAAAAGTACAATACACTGTTTAATTTTGCATAATATCAAAGAACACCAATTATTCAATTGTTTTATGAAATCAAGTTTAACTTTGGACACTTTTGACCCTTTAGCTGATATAGACCAATTTAAAAACAAGCCAAAAAATTTGAAATTGGTAAAACAATAAGCATTGGAAACAAATATATAATTTATTTTACAGCTAATTGTCTAAGGCATGTAAATCTAAGACTTCGGTTAGCTTGCATGGTTTGTTTGTATATTGTACAATTGCAATTGACATAACGTCTAATCAAATTTAAAAGTACTCCATAAAGGTTCAAATATGCCTATATTTATTGTTTGAAGATATCAACCTTAATTACAAAGCTTGAATCAATATTTATACAAACAGAGCAAGCCAACCTACCAAAGTTTTACTCTACACACATTAGGTAAATAGCTGTAATAATGGTAAAAGTGTTTTTTTTCAAAAATGAAAAATACAAATGTCTTCAGGTTTACCATAAATGCATGTATACTATAAATGAGGATCTCAGTGTCAAGCTGACAAGAACACATATTTTTTTCTAGGTTTAATTCTTATAAAGAGAACAATTCCAATGATGAGTAATGAAAATGTTGTTGTGTAAATTGTACTGATATGGCCCTTAATTGATCATAAAATAGTAATTTGAGTGTTCTGTGTGTTATTTTTACTTTTTTTTTTTTACCAGATTGAACTTTTAAAATTGAAGGGTTAATCTAATTTATTGATTATTTATCATGTTTTTACAATAATAAATGTAACTGGTCAATTTCCAATTTCTATATATGATTATATTTCACAAATAATGCCACAACACAGGTCTTATTTGCTGTCTATTTAGTAGTCTCTTCTTATGACTTGTTTGATTCATTTTTTTATCAATTATATCATATATTTACCTATATGATCTCCTATCATTTTAACATTATTTTTGTGCTTTTCCATCTTCAACATTAACCTGTTGATAAGAAATAAAATATTGTATATTTGTACATTTGCATGATCAGTACAGTGAGTTACATCTACAGGTACATTGTACATTAAGTTGGCTTAACATAATGCATTGGTTCATTGAAAAAAAAAGGTTTGTAGATATGATAATTTATTTGTGTAAATGTCATAAATGCTATGATATCAATCACATCATCAAGTAATTCATTTCTTCAGTATTGTTATTTTGAATTTGTTTTATCTATGTAATCTGTAATGTTATAATCTCATGTTGCCCCTTCTGGGACCTTTAATTTGGAATACATTTGTAAGCATATTCTATTCAGATTCTATTTTATTAACGATAGTTCTAAGTAAAGACATGTACAAGTTCTCTTTCCATGTTTATAACTGTGATACATAACCTGCACTAAGGAAATGTAAAGAAAAAGTCTCACAGTAACCAAGTTTTAGAGAGAAAAAAAACCAGCTCATAGTCTGTAAAACATTTTTTTTAGTTTGAGAACCATATATTGTATCAATCTAGCTGCATTGTACAATGTACATGTAGTACTGGTAAAGGAATGAATAAAGACAGGAGATTCACAACTCTTTGGGAGCTACAATGTATATTGTGACTTTAACAGTGCTTAATCAAATCCTGTCACAAAAATCTTTAGGGTAGGTATAAAAATAAAGGTAGGTAAGGGTAGTGCGGTTAACACACATACTTTTTAGTTGGCATAAATGTACAGTAGTTTTCGTATGTTTATGTAATTTATACGTGTTTCTTGTTTCTCCTTTTTTTTATATAGATTAGACCATTGATTTTCCTGTTCGAAGGGTTTTACACTAGTAATTTAGGGGGTCCTTTATCATGTTTGTAGCTTGTTGTTCCGTGTGAGCCAAGGCTCTGTGTTGAAGACCGTCCATCGACCTATGATGGTTTACTTTTACAAATTGTTATTTGGATGGATAGTTGTCTCATTGGCACTCATACCACATCTTCCTATATCTATCTACTGAATGTTTTCTATTTCAATGGGTTGTACAACAAATGTATTTAAAAAAAAAGGGATTTGAAGCAACCGCTATTTTTAAATTAGGAGAAAAAAACCCAGAGTCAATGGACTCTATTGACAATTTGGCAAACAAACTCAGGGCGAACAGACCTGATACCGGAGAGCTTTGTAATAGAATATTTATATTTATCATGATTATTATAGATTTCTTGAGAGACTGAGAGAGAAAAAAGTTTTTCTATTAAAATTTAGAAGGCAAACACATACATCTTTTAGTTTCAGAAGAATTTTAAATCATTATAAATGTATGTCAATGAAAATTAAATCAGTGTTTGCTTCAAGAAAATTATGTAAATACACCCCCCACCCCTTTTTTGCCCCAAAGAGAAATAGTCTATGCTCTTCTTCCTATATTTATGTGTTGATGTGATGTTTCTACAGTAGGTCTTTTTATGGTGTCAAATTGCTTTTTCTAACGACAAAAAAAATTAACAAACTTACCAGAACCAACTGAAACTGAAAGTTTTGCTTTGTAATTTCCGTTGCTAGATTTGGAAGGGTCATGAAAGGATGGCAGCAACTCATTTTGTCTTCTTGTCTACTGCAATCCAACTCCTGTCCATGTTTGCAGCATATGCATTTTAAAATGTGAGTCTGAAACCTAGACATGATAGTGATAGTCTATCCTCATGAGTCATCTGGTCATGTCTAGACTATCTGATCAGGATCAGACTTATCCCAGTGGCAGTGGGAATGTCTTTGCCACATGGTTTGCTATGTCTTTGTTACACTCTTTCAATAAAAATAAGTTTTTGGCTACACCATATTCATAAAAAATACCATTATTTCCTATCCTTCTGCACATTTGTTGATTTACCTCCTTCTGTTATTGACACTAAATCTACCTTTTATTGTGAAGAGTTTTACAAAGGGAGATAATTTTAGCTATATTTTTCAGTTTTTCATATTTTATTCAAATAAGCTTATATCAATTTGCAACCAAAATCCCGTTGAGGAATACTAGTTTGTATTGAACCATAACGTTTAACAAAATATTTTTTTCAATTTGAGTGACTTTTGAGGTTTTATGGACATTTTCAGTACAGGCTGAATTCAAATTTTAAAAAAACACAATTATTTCAATAAAAATAAAAACAAAAATAAAGGTTGAAATAAGATCCAAATTACAGTTTATTTTAGTAGAAAGTCTGAATTTTAAGGCCAAACAATTTTTTTTGTCATATAATACTTTGAACTATTCAATAAAAAAAAAACCAAAAATGTCCATTTTCAACAACATTTTCCAGCAAATTTGGTACTAAACTAGAATTGCCCTGTATTCACATAATTTGAGAGAAATTGTCATTTTTTAACCATAGAACTATTAGATGTACTTAATACTTTACTAGGAACCCAAAATCAGCTGAAAATTCAACAACCCCTTTCATAATTTTTTTTTGATTTTGCATGGTTTTCTCGTAGACATCCATTTAAAAAATATCTTGATAATGCATTTCAACTTATATTTCATCATTTTTTATTCTAAATTTTAAAGCAAATCATTTTGTAACATTCAACAATCACAAATCAGATTGTGGTAGTGCACAATTAACATCTAACAGAAAATGGCCTCCATCAACGTTAGTTAGGCAAACCTTTTGCAAAATGATATTTGTATGAACATTTTTCAACCAAACTATAAAGACACAACATTGTACCGTTGTGTATAGCATGTTCTATTAAGGTTATTCCATATTCATGACAACAAAATGGTGCGACTTGGGTTTTTCATTCTAATTAAAACTACGATGTGTTTTTAATGAGTGTTATTTATATCATAAGCGTTTTATATTGTACTTAAACAAATTTATTTGAATTAGATTATTTCAAAATATTTTAATATTTTCTGTAATATTTTCTGATCGGCAAACTATTGACTCAAGGAATTTGACTTAACTGACTGAATTCCTCTTTCGTCTGATATCTAGAATTCAACTTAAAATTTAAGATACAATCATTAACACTTAAATTTGACTTTCGGTTTTGGTTTGTTACCCGGATTTGTTTTTTTTTCTATCGATTTATGAGTTTTGAACATCGGAATACTACTGTTGCCTTCATTTACTGCCTTCACGATTTGACTTTTATAGTCGCCTTCTAAAAGAAGTTAAACATGTTTTATTCATTGTTATGATTGAACCTGTGCATTAATTCATGGCAAGAAACAGTTAAATTTCCAATACAGTGATCAATGTCTAGTATGAAAATCATTTAAATTCTTTTAAATGTGTAAATTTAGTATCTTTCCAAAACATTGCTGCTCCGACGCTAAGAACAAGCACTGTAAAACTGCTTAATTTCAATCATATTGCCGTTCTGGTGTTACGAGTTACCCGGAAATAATGCAGACTTAGCTATACTGGATGTGTTAACTTTTTGTCAGGACCTAATCAAAAAGTAAGAACATCCTAATATCCAGTATTCTAAATCAAGTGTCATAAAAACGGGGACGGTTAATAGCTTAACATATTTTGTATAGTTTTGTCCATCGATATTGGTCGTCTGTTGCTAATTTTATCATAAATAAAGGCAACAGTAGTATACCGCTGTTCAAAACTCGTAAATCTATGGACAAAAAACAAAATCGGGGTAACAAACTAAAACTGAGGAAAACGCATAACATATACGTCAGTGGTATTTGTATCGTTCGACCTATTGACTTATGTGCAATATCTTCAATCATTTAAATCCTCTGGATTATAGTGTGTGCCATATTGCTCATTAGGATTTTCTAAAACGTTTTTCGAAAAACTAAGCATTTTTTTTATCCAAGGCATAGATTACCTTAGCCGTATTTGGCACAACGTTTTGGAATTTTGGATAAAACGCGCGTCTGGCGTACTAAATTATAATCCTGGTACTTTTGATAACTATTTACACCACTGGGTCGATGCCACTGCTGGTGGACGGTTTGTCCCCGAGGGTATCACCAGCCCAGTAGTCAATACTTCGGTGTTGACATGAATATCAATATTGTGGTCATTTTAATAAATTTCCTGTTTACAAAACTTTGAATTTTTCGAAAAATTAAGGATTTTCTTATTCAAGGAATAGTTTACCTTAGCCGTATTTGGCACAACTTTTTGGAATTTTGGATTCTCAATGCTCTTCAACTTTTTACTTGTTTGGCTTTTTAAATATTTTGATATGAGCGTTACTGATGAGTATTATGTAGACGAAACGCACGACTGGCGTACTAAATTATAATCCTGGTACCTTTGATAACTATTCATACTTTTCCAGGTACCATTGCAAAGTATCCTATAGTTATATTGGTTGCCTTACTGTGAAATGTTGATGAATGATGCATCTGTAGGCAGCATTTGCAGCGTTTTTCCTCACACGAACGACATTCTCCAGAAGTACTTCTATCATCTGACACTTCAGCCCACACCAGCAGGTTCCGCAGACTACTGGGTAGCCTAAAAACTGTCATAGAAGGCTCTGGAAAAATCTCTGATTATTATCAACACCATTCCCCTGTCTGTGCATACAACATTTTTAGATTGTGCAGGATTTCTGTTTGAGAAGTCGGTGGTACAACCCCACTTTCAGTTTAAGGCAACTAATGTTCATTTGGTATTTGATCACCCAAAGTTATTGAGAGATCCAGAAGAGATATAACTGCTCAAACAGTTGAATTTGATCAATTATCCCCTGATACCGATTTACCCTCTAACTGGAGATCCTTTCTGTCAGTCCGTAAACAGGCTTCTGGGAAATTTTATTTCAGATCAGTTTCTAACATTTGCAAATCAGAAATTTTCAAATTCAGAATGCTCATTCATCACTACTGGTGAATTTGATAACCAGTTTAAAGATCAGGCTCGACTTGCTATTGCAAATACTTCCATAGAGTACATGGTACCTGAAACTAGGGTGTGACTTCATGCAGTTAATTCCATTGCTCAAACAGTTATCATTTATATTCCCGACACCGATGTTTATTTCATAGGTCTTCCTCTTGTAAAACAAACCAATGATAAGTCATTGTATGAACAGTTAAAAGATTCCCCATATGAAAAACTTTTTATTAGTATGAATGAGTTTTCTATAGCCTTACAGAATGATATTTATTTTCAGGGTATTCAAGATATTGAGTCATGTATACAATTGCTGCATATATAATCACTGATGAGTCTTATGTAGACGAAACGCGCGCCTGGTGTACTAAATTATCATTCTGGTACCTTTGATGACTATTTACACCACTGGGTCGATGCCACTACTGTCGGACGTTTCGTTCCCGAGGGTATCACCAGCCTAGTAGTCAACACTTCGGTGTTGACATGAATATCAATATTGTGGTCATTTTGATAAATTTCCTGTTTACAAAACTTTGAATTTTTCGAAAATTAAGGATTTTCGTATTCCAGGCATAGATTACCTTAGCCGTATTTGGCACAATCTTTGGAATTTTGGATCCTCAATGCTCTTCAACTTTGTACTTATTTAGTTTTATAAATATTTTGTATTTTTGGTTATAGAAATATTTTGATATGAGCGTCACTGATGAGTCTTATGTAGATGAAACGCGCGTCTGGTGTACTAAATTATAATTATAACTATATTTGGTTTTATAAATATTTTGTATTTTTGTTTATACAAATATTTTGATATGAGCGTAGTGTGTATTATACAAAACTTATAATAGCACCCCAAATCATTCACCTTTGTCTAACAATTATCTGATATGCAAACAATAATCTAAGTGCACGATTGAATTTCTTTTTTTAAGGAAAGCAACTTGTTACCGGTTTGTTTATTTCCAGGAGCAACAAGGACGACTGCAACTCATTTATAGAAAACATTTATACTCCCAGATAGTCCAAATGGTTTAAAGGGGGTCCGTATGTTCTTTAGTTTCAGTATACAATTTGGTGTGGGTTAGTGTGGTAAGA
Organism: Mytilus galloprovincialis; assembly: GCA_037788925.1. Classification (NCBI taxonomy): domain Eukaryota; kingdom Metazoa; phylum Mollusca; class Bivalvia; order Mytilida; family Mytilidae; genus Mytilus; species Mytilus galloprovincialis. Next base: position 332,610 of record JAWDJN010000028.1, on the reverse strand, counting down.
CAATAGACCGTCAGTTATCTATATTAATATAAATTACTGCATGTCTAATCACTGGATAGTCGTAGACGTTCTTTTTAAAAAGTAACAGAGTGAGAACAACTCCGGACTTTGAGTGTGTTCGCTTTGTTCCATCTGCACTTCGCTAAACAGTTCTTTATGAATCTTTGTTCGTCTCTTCGTATCTTTCTTATTTATTTTTGTTAATATATCTGTTTGTTTGTCTTTTTCCAATTATTATGTAAATAAGATGTTCTTTAAGTTTGCAAAATGTAACGTATTAGCAATGACATGCTATCATTTTGAAGAATGACATCCTCTTAGTCCGAGAACCATTATTCCGACATCCTATTATTTCTATTCTTCCTACAGCTCATAATTCCAACAATGCATCTGGCATAACCTTATTGGTACATTTTTTTTTTCTAAAAAGAAAAACTCCGCCCTTGATAATAATTGTAGCTGTCCGTTTATATTCCGATAATTCTTCTCATGTTGAATATTTGTCTCAGTGCGTATTGCAAACTATCACTCCTTATCCTTGCCCTTTTTTGGTGTAAGTGTGTACATTATCATTATGTGCAGTTCAAGTCCCCGTTTTTTTATATGTCTTGATTTACCTTCGTTCGACTAGATCTTCCGTTTCCTCCTTTTCGTATTAAGGGTTCAAAGGAGTGAGCTTCGTAAATTTAATAGACGCCATCAGGACGTTTTTGAATAACCGTTTCACAGATGATATCGGATATATTCTTATATCGTAACTACAATACCTTTCCCTTTTCACGAATGTGATCCTACCGAATTAGACTAGTTACCGGATTTGTAATAACATAAACAACACGACGGGTGCCACATGTGAGCAGGATCTGCTTACCCTTCCAGGGCACATGAGATCACCCCTGGTTTTTGGTGGGGTTCGTGTTGCTTAGACTTTAGTTTTCTATGTTGTGCCTTCTATACTATCGTTTGTCTGTGTGTCTTTTTATTTTTAGCCATGGTATTGTCAGTTTATTTTCAATCTATGAGTTTAGCTCTCCCTCTTTTTTCAACACTATCAGCTACCAAAAATAAATAAACCAGAGTTGGATGACTCTACCCGACCTCTTTGATCGTAACACTTTCAACCTGTCAGCAAAAAATGAGAAAAATCACGAGACACAAACAAACCCAGTGTCTAGAATAAAAGATGACAAATAGCACGAACAAGGTTCTCTGAACAGATGAGACACTCCGGCTTCTATCAAGACACCCACTGTGGATTTTCGTGAATGTCATTTTCGGGTATACGGTTCCAAGATACGGAGACAGAACGCATCACTTTTAATAATGTTCGACCAGACATAGAGATGGAAGTCTTGATAATAATAATTATATCAAATGTAATTAACAGCTTTACACATAATTTGACATTCTGTTTTAAAATTTGCTGATATAAGGAAAGAATTAAACCGATAATGTTCTGCTATTTTACAATCAAAGATCTCAATATAATTGTAATCTACATTAATATTAATTATGCTGTGTATAAATGATTTCCTCTCATTAAATTATAAGGTTGCTGACTATCTTGACCGGATATATTCCATCGAACTTGAATTAAAGAGTACCAGAAATACAGTTATAAGTGTATCTCATATCTTGACTTACCTCTATAAATCTACAATGATTGTCGGTGACAACACAACCTAACGACAAAAGAGATCATTCCAGTTCCCATTTACATATAGCAACATTCAGCAGTGCCTGCATATGGGGTGTATATCTGCTAGTTGAAACTGTTGTCCAGAGCTTGCATTTCCCATCATGATCTCCTTCATAGAGAGGTTCTGCTTCCAAGATGATATAAAACCAAGATGTCCATTTGGGAAATTGAAACCATCCCATCCGAAAATTGTACGTAAGGGTTGGTTGACTACTGTATCATAAAATGTTTCACATTTGAAGACAGATATGTTCCAATTGTTATTTTCATCATCACGTCGTCTGTTCCTCTAATGACCAACCATATTTGTATTATCACTGTGTGTATACATACATGATCTTATATGAGCAACACAACGGATGCCACATGTGGTGCATTAATCTTCTGGAACACCCGAGATTCCTCCGCTTTGTTGTATTTTTATTTTTATTTTACTCAGTCCTTATTTTTCGTTTTGTGAACTGTTTTGTCTTTATTTCGTTTTTTTTGGTTTTTTTTATATATGGTAATGTCAATTTGTTTTCAACTTGTACATAGATATAGGAAGATGTGGTATGAGTGTCAATGAGACGACTCTCCATCCAAGTAACAATTTATAAAAGTAAACCATTATAGGTCAAGGTACAAGTTTCAACATGGAGCCTTGACTCACACCGAACAGCAAGCTACAAAGGGCCCTAAAAATTACAAGTGTAAAACTATTTTAACGGGAAAACCAAGTATAAAAAGATCTATATAAAAACGAGAAACGAGAAACACGTATGAACTACATAAACAGACGACAACTACTGTACATCAGATTCCTGACTGAGGAAAGATACAAACCTTTGCAGCGGGATTTAACGTTTGAATGGTAACAAACCTTCTCCCTTTTATGAAAAAATAGTATTACACCACAAAATACTCCTTTAGTATATTTCGTCCATCTTTTGCTTCTTTAAACTAAAAAATTCTTAAGGGTTCCGCGGAACCCAATGTCTCGCCTACTTTTGCCGTTAATCGCTGGCTCAACAAAAATGAAGAAAAAAATCAATAAAATTTTCCTATCGATACTATCATTTAATTTTAAGAAGCTACTGTCCAAATTTGGTAAAAATCCAGGATAGTTTATGGATCTAATAAATGTTTTAAAACTTTAACTTCAGATTGTATGTAATGTTAACTGGAAAAAAAGTCCATTTAAAAGTATAATATAGATAAACAGGTACAAAATTTTAACAAAATTTCCTTCTAGATACTAGCTTTTAATCATAAACAAGTTTCTGTCCGAGTTTGGTACAAATCAAGGATAGTATAAGAACGTTATTAAAATTTTAAAAACTTTAACATCAGAGTGAATGACTTTGTAATGTTTCCCAGCAGAAAAAAATAAGTCCATTTAAAAGTAAAATACGGAAAAAAATGAATTTTACTTTTACAAAATTTACTTCTGGATACAATCTTATGATCATACATAAGCTTATGATAGTTTATAGTCCATCAGCTGGTAAGGCAAAATTTCAGTTCTGTGTTACACTCCAGGGTACCACAATTTTTTGGTATAAGTCTAAAGAGTAATGTCTGAAAAATATTTTAAGATGTGTTAGACTTTTGAAAAAGTGTCCGAAAGGGGTTAAAAGGGGTCTATTTAAGAGTATATCAAAAATTTTGTTTCACACATATATACAGAAAAAAGAAAAAATAACCAAGTATTCGGTACAATTACCCTTATTAAATTGAACAAATCATATCTTTTTAATATGAAGGCTAATTTGTATTTAATTTTTAAATCGTATAGGACCAAGAAAAAAGGGGGAGGGTAATATCCGAAATGCATGATGTTGAATGAACCAAAGCATACATACTAGTTTTCTTGATAAAAAAGGTAATTTTTTTACATTGAAACATAGAGCATCAAGTAACTAAAGGCAGTTGAACAAAATTCAAAGGTAAGAAAGGGAAAAAAACATGGAATCAATTGCAAACACAAACATAAACAATGTATATCACAGTCATTATTGAAAAACCCACATTGTACTAAAAAAAATAAAAGAACTGTCAGGGTTTCAAGATCTATATTAAAGATCTTTTAACAACAGAATCACAACTTTTTAAGGTCATGAAGAAGGTCAATCCATAGAATCATCTTTATTTTCGTCAACGCCATCTACCGAATCATCATTACCATCATCTTTATCATCTTCGTCGTCATCGTCAGCCATATCAACGATTTGATTATTCTTGTTGCTACAATCACTTGTATATTTGCAGCCGTCTGTACAGGATAAACCGTGTGGAATACATGAACATCTTTTGGTGGCACAACCAGCGCAGCTATACATGAACAGCTTAACAGTATCAATAAAGCATCTAACGCTGGCGGTTGGTCTATCCAATTGATGCTGATCAAATCGTTCTTAACAATCCAATCATGGTTGTTTGGCGATGGAACAGTGTTGTGTTATAGAGTAGATTTTCAAATCTTTGCCTGAATGTTGAATCGTTTGATGTGCTTTAACATTGCATATTTTGTTGGGTCAGTAGATGAAAATGAATGTTTTTTGCATTGCAAAACAAATCTGAAATTCATTGATGTTATTATAATCGTATCCATATATAGCACACAAAAACCTCTCGAGTGTTTTTGACAGTTCTTCGCCTACCTCTTTAAAATTTTCACCAAGACGGGATAGACCTTCTGAAAACTCCACTGAACGATTCAAAACGCCAAATGCTTTGCTTTTTTCCTTACCAGACAAAGCACTAACCGAATCACAACCACTAAAGGCGTGAAATCCTGTCAGTGCTCTACAAACATTCTCCCCTAATTTTGCGCACATTGATTGCACATTTAATAATCTGCATTTGGAAGACGTACCTATCAGAAGAATACTATTTGAACTGATGCGATTCTGAAAATAGCCGGCCAATACTTCCACATCAGATTGATTTTATTACAATGGAATCGTAACCTTTGTCAGCTGCGTGTTTTGCACGAAGAAACATTTTTGTGTCGGCTTCTTCCTGTTTGCTTAGAAGCTCAGTGCATTTTACCCTTGTCACTATTTCATTTTCAACAGTGATACAAATAAATCAATTCCTTCAAGTGTATAAAATCTATAGGATTGTTTACTCCATTCCGACACAAGGATTAAACAAGAGCAACTCTGTTTCTACCAACTGACAACAATTTCTTCCATTGCCCAGGACACTATTGTGATGGTCTCGAAATTATTGTTATGATTTGCCCTCCCAAGGACCTGCAATCCCGTTCTAATTTTTTTTATGGATATTGTGGGATACTGATCAGTGACAAAATCAATGCGGGGAGCTCTATTTGAAACTGAAGAAATGGTTTTAAAAACAACATTTGCCAAACAGAAAAAGTACTTGGTATCCTTGTGATGGATTGAATGACTGCCATGCCATCAAATATCCACATGCTTTCATCAGGAATAGCTTGCATTTGTTCAACGCCCTTTTCTAAAAGACCAACCAGGACAGATTTATTTGTCTTTACTAGTGTACCATCAACGTTTGCAAGAGACTATTGAAGAGGACCTTATTCAAACTTGAGGACCTCTCGCATATCCAACTGTCTTGTCTGTGCTATTACTCTATATCTACTTTCAATGTGTTGTTGTTCATATATCAGTTATTAACTGCTTACCTTTTATTTCCTTTGTTGAAAATTTAAGCAATGATTGTCTTTTAATTGGTTTGAAAATGCCGATAGACTTTTGAACAAGCCGTTCACTGATGAAATTGTCTGATGCCAACTTTCCCTTTTTATAGGCGTCGCACATTAATTCAGAGGAAGAAACAGTGCCTGAGGACAAGCCTGATAGCTGATCAGATGTCTCAAATGGGTTTGTCCACCTTTGCAGTGTTTGAACCAATTTCAAAACGTCAGTTTCATCTCATTCCATTCGAGTTTTGTCAAGTTCTGTTTGTGTGGATGTTTCAGGATTAACTATTCATGCCAAATCTCGACATTTTGATGATATTGAAGCTTTTTCATGTGCATTTAGCAACCAACGTTTAACAGAACCTTTATTCAAACTGAAACCAACAACGCCATCTCTTGTTTTGGTATCTCTGTTCAACGTTTGCTCGATTGTTTGGTCAACTTGAGATCTAGAAAATCCATGAGAGCTTCTCTGAACACAAAAACCACCAGATGAAAGATATACATGGGCATCAGGATATGTATTTGGCAGATTTTGCATATGAAGCAAATAGACTGACATGTATCGGGAATAGTTTTGACGTCATATGCGAAAAACCATGGTAACATTTTTTCAACACATGCAAAATGAAGTTCCCAATTACCTTCCCTTGTTGCTCTTATAAATACCAATAAAAGTTCGACCATTTCTATGTAAGAATTCCAGAATTGTTTCATTAGTTCCTCACTTAGATTGCAATCAACACTAAAGGCCTCAAATAGTTTACCAACATAAGGTGAAATTAGCAAGGTTTTTAAGTTGTTTTCTGTTAAATTGTGTCTGATTTAAAGCTAAGATTGACAGAACAGATGCTGAAAATTAGGATCGAGAAATTCATTCTCATCATTTGAATTAAGCCAAGAACAAAATGCTTCCCAACGTAATCGTTCGAAAGCTTCAAAAACAATTTTGAGCAATCGCAGCGCTCGATTATAATGTTTACCTTCAAATACACCAGTCAAAGAACCTGACCCAATAACTCCAGACTCCAACAGGAGAGCGCCCAGCCCTGCATCGCCAAACTGTTTCCCAATGACTGCTGTAAAAGTAAAAGCACATGTAGTGTGACAATATGTACAAAATTTATAAAACAATAGTGAAGCAATATATCCAATCAAGAAGGAAAGAAAAATGATAAAAAGCACTATCAAATGAGGAACAATGTATATATTACGAAAAGCAAATAAATAATAACCAGATGGTATGTCAAATCGACATAATTGTGTGCCAACGAAAGTAAAAAGTCTTAACAAATTCCCCAACTGACTATTTGATCTATGTTCAAAGCAATGTTTGCACGTACATATGTTTTATTGAATAATTCACATTTTAGACCATATATACATACTGTAAATAGTTTAAACATTGCATACTGGTCAATTTTAAAGTTTTATTCACAAAAAAACGGATAATTGTATTACGAATTTCTTCATGAAATGAGAAAATATGCCTTAATTTTAACCCAAAAAATCGGATTGTTTGTAATGTAAATACACACTTTTTTTAAAACAAAAAATCTTTAGTTTTACATTAAATATGATAGTTTTATATCTGTTTTAGTTGTTTTAACCTATACTTTATTTTTTTTCAATCGCTTTATATTAAAAATTTTAATTAAAAATTACTTATTCTCGATAGCTAAATAAGGGGACCATTGTAAGGGACATTTTTAAACCTCTTTTGAACACTTTTGTTTTTGTCTAACACCTTGCATTTTATTAATAAGATACTGAAGTTGAATTCTATCAAAAAAAATCGCGGTACCCTAGGGTGTAACACAAACTCCTTAACTAGAGCGCTTTTGAAAACTAGCTGATGGACTATTAAGAAAGTTATCAAAATTTCAAAAACTTTAACCACAGAGTGACTATTTGTGAACGCCACCAAAAGACAAAATGCAGTATGCGTATTTGTTTATGTTTTGCGTTTATATTGACTACACAGGTATTTATATGCTAAACAAAATTCTATATCGACCATGCGGTTGTAGATCCAACGACTGTCTGGCTAATTTAGCATGCAATGTTGGTTATGGTTGGTTAGCAACAGACAATAGTGTTTTGTGTTGCACAGTATATCAAAATTCAAATAGAATCACATGCTAATGGTTGTCTTTATGTTGTAGATAGTTTCTTTTGTAAAGTATAATTAAATATAGCGATTACATTTCAAAATTCAACTTGGGGGATGTACCTTAATAATGCGGTCAATCTATATCTTTCTGTTTACATGCACATTCATAAGTCGAATATATTGTTTTTCATATATATATATATATATATACAAAATTAAATAATGCATCATACCATTCCGTCGTAAAAGCCCATTATGGTAATTTGACAAGGTACACATTATCTTAATGATTGGCCACACTCAAAGATAACAACGACAGTTTGATAAATTTTTAAGATACAAATATATTTTAGATCAAGATAACAGACGCCTTTGACAACAGTTTAGTACAATATTATACAAAGACAAATGTTTTAAAAGTTTTTAAATAAGTTTTAGATTTAAGTTGTGGTTAAACGTATTAAAGGGCTGGCGCTTCAATAAAAATGGATGTTGACTGTTTCATAAAATAAATAGCAGAACAAAATATATTCATTAACCTGCAAGCCACTAATTAACACAAATTTGAACTATTAAACAGAATGGCATATTGTGTTGACGTTTCAGTGAATCGATTCAAATAAAATCTTTACTAGCGAAAATTTGTGGGGCATCACTGTAATCCACAATTTCACTCAAGACGACCAGCAGTCAATTACAGAGACATGGCGAACAATTATGAATATATCTTAACATTAGGGGGAGGGGCATTTTAAGATAATTGTGAAGATAATTAAGAATTTATAGAGATTGAAACGATAAACGACTACATGGGTATTTACAGAGAAAACATTTGCGGATCGTTTATGAAAAACCCCGGGGTAGTTTTGTTATAAATCTAAGTTTCCGATAAAAATTAAATTGACAAAATAAGATTAGGGGGTAGGGAGGCTCAAATTAATATTGGACTAACTTATAGAGATCGGGACGGACAACAACTAAATGGGTGTTGTCGAGAAAGTATTGATCGTTCATTTAGTAAAGACTCCAAAGTGGTTTATGTTCGAAAATCTCAAAAAAGGGTAAAAAAAACTTAAACTGACATTAAATTAGGGGGTACGACAAGCTTTTTTTAACTAATTAAAAAAAAGCAACGGGCAACCACTATCTAGGTGTTGTAAAGGATACATTTGCGGATCGTTTAGGAAAACTCCAAATTGCATGGTTTACGTACGATAATCTGAAGTCATGGGAAATAATTAAAATTGACAAAATTAAATTAGGGAGTATAGCAACTATGTGGATTTTTGGACCAATTTATTAAGATTTTGACGGTTTTAATTCAACCACACTTGTATATATATAAATATAGGCGTTGTAGACAAGACATCATCTCATCGTTTCGAAAAAACTTCAGATTTTGTGTATGTTCGAAAATCAGAAGTTTGGTTATGAAAACTGAAATAGACAAAATGATATAAGGGGTTACAGACATTTTATTTAATTTTTGGATCAATTTATACACATTGTGAATGAAGACAAAATTCGATACTCATATGTCGAAAGATTAACTAAAAGACCCTTCTGTTGCATCTTATGTGAAATAATGAAATAATAACTCTTAGAAAGCAAATGTCTGTATTTTCACCTACTTACTCAGCTTATTTTCTAAACATTCAATGGAAGTGTGGTACATTTAGATTAGATATATAGGATTACTTTAACCCTAACTGAAATGAAGTATAGCTACTTAATATATTTTTTTTAAGGTCAAAGTCTCTTTTTTTATGGCAGAAGTAATTTGTTTGTATGAACAGATCAAAATCAGTTAATGGAAAGTTTACGAGTAGATAAGAAGACAAAGAACACAACTTTCTTTCCCTAGATTTCCATCAAATCAGTAATCCTGACTGCCAATTGTCCAATCGTATTATACTATAGACAGTAAATAAATCAATTAATCTCTTCATTAAATCATCTTTCAACTATTCACACATACCTCATTGCATGTGTATATACATATTGTATTAAAAAGATTAACAAACAAAAATTGAAAATAAATCTTCCCCGTGTCTGTATTGTTGTGAACCTAAAATAGGACTTTGTAAAATGAATTGTTTCCAATGTTCATATCATGATTATTCACTACACACGTTGATCGAATTGTTTAAACAAACCTATAATTGTTTTTCGGTCAGGGTTGTTTCTATCTCGGGGTTTCTATAATGATGCGCAGTAACGGATTTGTTTATGAAGCATATGCACTTTATAATCTAAACAAATAATACATTGATTTGTTACCTGGTGAATAAAATTGTATAGATTTTTCAGCCAATTGGATCATCAAGGAAATAAACGCCTGCCAATCGGATCGATTTTGCTGTTTTATAACTTTAACAAATCTCTTTCAAACAGTCTTCTACCGAACTCCAAATGAAATAAAGAGAATATTCAACATGCCGAACTAGTAACTAAGTTCCCGCCAATAATATCTTTTTTTAATTTTACTTCACATAGACGTTTTTTTGTGGCAAAAAAAAATACATCACTGTTTTAATGATACACAGGAATCTATGCGTTGTATTATTCTACTTTGAAAAGCTTGTAATTTTCAGAAACGGTTAAATTATGAGAGGAAGGTAATATCAATTGTATTTGCCTAACTTGTATGGTTTCTTGTTTCGGTTTGATGTGGGTAAAAATAGCAAAACCTATAAAACATTTCCTGATGAAGTTTTCCTATTTATAAATGGCCATGACCGTTTTACCATATATGTTATACTACTTTAAACAAAGCGCATTATCATTGAAAAACAATTACATAGGGTGATGAAGGTTATTTCACAAACCACGCATTGTTCGCCTGGATATCTTTGTAAATTAAGTTTCATGCATATTTCTAGAAGGAAGCACACGTGTATTTGCAAAGTATTTATATGTTCGAAGAAGAATTTGGAGCATGTGTTGAGGAATTGCCAGTGACAAATTAAAGCAAAAAAGACAAACTTTCCTTAAGGGGCTTATTTTTTTTATCTAGGAGGAGGGGCTGGTAAAAAAAACAGGGGGATCCATTTTTTCTGCCTATGAAAAATGTGGGTTCAAATTTTTTTTATAAATTCAAAGTGGGGGGATCAATATTTTTTGCACATGGAAATAGGTAGTTTACATACTTCAAGAGACAAATTGTCATGAAGAACACTACAACAGTCAAATCGAAATATATTTTTAACACCATCTATATATTTACACCACTCACACCCTCAAAATTTGTACTTTTAGGCTTAAATCAAAATTTTGAGGTTACTATCACACATTAATGAATGAAATGTGACAATAAATGAGTAATTGAAATGTTCAAGCTGAAAGCTCAACGGAGGTTTCAATACGGCATAACGTAAAATTTAAGTTTAAGCAGTGTTGTAGAGAGGGACATACAATAGATCCCTCTTAGAAAATTATGTGTTGTTTATGCTTCAAAAAGCTTTTTATTGTATATTTTTTACAGAGTTACTTAGGATCAAGTTTTCTTTAACAGTCCAATATAGGAAATTAGAAAACAAATTCAGAAAAAGCTTCTCAAAGCACTGACGTAATTGCTCTACCTACTAATAGTCAGGAAAGAGCCCTATTTCAAGGCAATTTCCCCTCAAATATTAGTTGGACTCAATCCGCTGAGAGTATTTCATGTTTGCAATATTTTCGTGAAATAACAGGATAATACTGTTTTCCTTGTAAAAATTATGGCATGTTTATTAAAGAGGGATGGTCAGATTTTTAAATGTTTTTACGAGGGGATCAAATAAAAAAAGTGACTTTTTATTTGGGAATCATGAAAAATTTAAATGTTTGATTTCAAAATGACCACCCTACACGCCAATGGGGAGACATTTTTTACAAATGTGTTATGTTGTCTTTCTCCATTCTAAAATTGTGTACTTGTCTTGACCTTGTCGGATAAAAGATAACAATCTTTCAGTGTATTCAAGTATCATATGACTTTAACATGTCCTTTCAAGTGTGTGCATAAAGATAAAACGTATTGACCTTCTTTTCTGTGCCAACTTTTTTTGTCAAAGGAACAAGGAACTTCCTTGATGGAAAACATAAAACACATAATTTAAATCATAACCAAATATGGTTATCTATAAAATTTTAAAATAGTTTTTAAAAAAGTATGGAACGCCAACGTAAGAAATACTACATTTAGTTCTACCCGGCAGAAAATTTGTTAAGTTAAAAAAGGTGGTTTTGTGTTCAGATTGTAAGTTTTGTCTGTTTGTTAGGTTTCTTAGAAAACAACAGTGTCCTCCTTTCCTTTCTTGTTTCGTTCCACGCACGATACTTTTGCTGTAACTTAAAATTACAATTTGCTTATCTTTCAATAGAAGTAAACTGTGTTCATTCGAAGCTAGGATCATTGCTCAACCTTTTGTGTAGTGTTTGTGCATTTTTCTGGTTTTTTTTTCTGTTTTCTGTATAGTTAGATTGTTTATTTTTCTTCGACTTATGGTCTTTATACTTTTTCTAAATCAGTATTTGTTTTTGTGTTTATCATTTTATATTAAGGATAGTTTTATTTTTTTTTAAAAGATATTTGCACTCAAATTAGAGGTAGGCAAACGTTATTTTGTTCTTTTTTGTGTATATAGGCTGAATCTAAAAAACAGACAATTTTAATGATCGAGTTAATGGACTGCGTGAATGTTTGTGATTATGATTGTGTTATACCTAAGACATTGAGGCGTCATCCATTTATGTGAGACATCACAATAATGTGATTTTCATTTCCATGATGTCTTTGTTTTGTTTTGTATAGTTTTTAGAAAAGAACGAAGATACACCGAGAACAACGATTCCAAGAAAGAAAAAAAACATCCCTTTAAATCGAAAAAGATTTAAAGCCAAACATAAAACATTAATACATGATTGAGTAACACAGAGTGAGACCCAAATATAAAAGACTGTTGATAATGCTTAACCTTTACAAGATATTGTTTATGTTTCTGACTTTTTTGTCCATGATGAGGTAGAAATTTAAAAAAAAACACGTTGATGTGAAAATTACAGGTTTCAATTGTTCAACGGGGAATAACTCAATCCAATTAAGGAGAATAGTGTCTGAAAACGCTAATTCAGTCAGTATCTGTGATATACTTATTGGTTCTCCTAAATATCGAAATCGGCGTATTGTTTGTCTATTGAAGGGGAATTCTAGTGATAAAACATCACAAGAAAAGAACATTACATGTGATTACAACCACAATATCCCGGTAAACAGAGTAAATCGAATTCAAAATTTAATTCAGGAAAAGGCAAAATGGAGACGATGATCCCAGTAGCCATCCTCACCATGTAAATCGAAGAAAGGTTATCGATCTACTTAGTGGCACTTCGGAAAAGTATAAACAAATTGATGTCTGCTACTTTCTGTGTTTCCGTGTGATGTATACACGTTTATCAATATTAATAATATAACTTATCCCTGTCAAAATGATAAATTAATGTAATAACCTACAACTAAGCAAATGCTCGAATACCGTATATCCTATGGGATAAATCAGTCTTTTGATTAATGCATTATGGTTGTCTTTGATGTAAGCAATCGTGGTTACATCCCAGCTCCTTTGTTCTAACAGGGGTTATCTGAGCCGGATCACCCCTACCAGATCACCCCAGTTTGAGTTACTTTGTTATGCATGCTTTCCTTTGTTCTGCAACATTTTGGCGGGAATGTCAAATCCACTATAAAACTTATAATTGATTATACGGAAAAGACTATCTATCAAAAGTCACGTAGTAAAAATCCAGTGTATATGCAGGGATTCGATCTCAAGACATTTAGCATATCAAGCCACGACTCTTACCACTACACCAGGACGACTGGATACGAACTAACAGTACATTAAGATACTTAAAGGAAGCAAGATCTTTTTATAAGTGGGCGAGTTGGCAGACCTTTTTCGTTAATTAGTGAGTAGTCAGACTAATTGTTCAATTTGATTTTACACTTTTTCAAAAGTGGGAAGAGTTGGTAAACAAGAGTGGGGCGATTTTTTTATGAAGTGGCGATACAGTGTGGGCCGATTGGCAAGTGGGGCGAGTTGACATTGTTTGATATCTACTCATCGTGTTCGGGGTCATAAAGGGTATACATCATATAGTAATATATAAAGTATATTATAATGGTTGAGTGGCATTCTAAACTCGATTTTATGAATTGTAGACGGTTTTTCATCTAATCTAAAACAGCTGGAATGTAAAATAGTTATCCCATTCGGAATTGGTGTGTCATTGTTAGATCACCCTCTGGCTTCCGGCCATCGTAGTGATCTTACACTGACACACCGCGTCCTTGTTGGATAACTATTAATGGTCAACTCGATTTATAATATTGCACCGTTGTGGAATCGGTTTTTTTACTTTATTGTGTATATTCACCAGAATAAAAATAAACGTCGAAAAATATATTCCACAGCTCACTACTTTGGTTTTCATGTATCTATATTCTATTTTTTTTTCAAGTAAATTAAATCAATTTGAATGCTTGACCAATTGATTATCGCTCATACAAAAGACACTGACAAATATTCACGCATTCTCTCTTTATCTGCATTATCTGTTTTGCCAAATTCTGTGTTCAATTGTAGTTGCTATATCTGACTTTCGAAATAAGAGACAGTCCTTAGAACGCCGTATTTTGGCTCTGAAATTTAAACCATGGTTTATTGTTGTGATGTTTTACACAATCCAAATTAAATCTTTATCATTGTTTCTAGTTACATTTGTAAATACGTTAAAAGCATTGAATCTACCAAATAATATGTTTTGTTTCGGTTTATGAAATTAAAGAATCAAACATAACAGGCTATCTCCTGTCGATAATTAAATTTTGGTATTGCCAAAGTTGGTGCTTTTTTTCCCTTTTTATTTTACAATAGATCAATTGCTTGTGTACAGATTGATATATTCAGTCTTGCGTACAAGATTTTGTAACTAGTTGTGTTTGAAATTTGAACTAGCTTTTAGTAACTGCGAGTAAGTCTTTTTATAACTTTTACTGTGTCGATCTTACGAGTAATGACTTTGATAATTACTTTTGACAGTTTGTTCTTATGTTGTGTTTGATCACTATGATCCCAGGTTAATAAGAGGTTTTGTGCGCCTCAAAAGTGTTAAACCCGCCGCATTTTGTATGTGCATGATCCAAGTCAGAAAGTCTATTAAAATTGGGGTTTTGTTTTGCAAAAATCATTGTTAGTATTTGTGTTTGATTTGTTTGACATTTTACGAGACTGTAAGTATGTGATTGTCCCATTTTGTCTCTGCTGGAAAGATGTCTCATTGGCAATCATACCACATCTCATTTTTATATTAGTTGATAACACGTCTGCTATATATTTCGTTTATTCAACTAGACTCAGCACTCTCTAAACATTTGGAAGGTTAAATCAATTACAAAGTTAAAGGGTGTTGAAAATGTTATATACAAATTTGGGCCAAACCTGCCTAGGATTAAAGGAAACATATAAAGTGGTTTGAGACTTTTGCTTTTAACATATTTAATGAAAATAAAATTTTATACGTTTTCAGATTCATCACTCAGCAATTTCCTGTTTACTGAACACTTGCATAATTTTACAAATGGGTATAGCCAAGTTGAAAAATGTTGCCACATTGTTGTCACTTTTTTCACTGGAACTATAATATAAGGATTTCTAAAATATGGTTACACCGTTAGTATAAGTCAGTTACACTGTGTCATGCGTTTTCAGATCATAACATTTTCGAATCGATTATATGTATCATTTTATCATGTGGCTGATCAATAATTATGTAAGATTCCAAATAGATATTTGTAATTGACTTTGATGGTTAATTCATTCTCTGTTCGATCAATACGACATAATGCCTATGATAAAACATTGTTCAACGGGAAATAACGCTGAAAAGTTTAAAAAAAACATTTAAACAAGAGGTCCCAATGAATCTGCATCGATCACATTTCAAGAGTTTTAACATTATTGAAGAAGAAGGAGACTAATATTGTATGTACTCTAACAGATTTTAAAAAATGTAAGGGGACATCTGATTTACGCCATTCCTAAAGAACCTCACAATAAACTTTGTTTTTTTTTCTTGTAACATTGATGTTAATCATGTAGAAAGAGACTTTATTTGTAGAGTACTCGGACGCCCCAGCAATAAAACATTGATTGTATTCAGTGTATGCTTGTGAAATTAGGTTTGCGATACAATGAAGGCAGATCAAATTCTTCACGCTGGTTGAATATGCAAAAGAATCATAGAACAAACCCGTCCTTATTCGCGATTACCTTCTTGGTAAGTGTCGTTTTGGTATACTGTATAGTTTCCAAGTGAATTGTTAATACCTGATGTCTTTATCAAGCAGTTTATGTCCCCAGGTCCAAAACAGGAAATTTAGAAAAATGACCACATTATTGATATTCATGTCAACACCGGAGTGTTGACCACTGGGCTGGTGATACCCTCGGGGACGAAACGTCCACCAGCAGTGGCATCGACCCAGTGGTGTAAAAGTTATCAAAGGTACCAGGATTATAATTTAGTACGCCAGACGCGCGTTTCGTCTACATAAGACTCATCAGTGACGCTCATATCAAAATATTTATAAAGACAAACAAGTAAAAAGTTGAAGAGCATTGAGGATAAAAAATTCCAAAAAGTTGTGCCAAATACGGCTAAGGTAATATATGCCTGGGATAAGAAAATCCTTAGTGCCTCGAAAAATTCAAAGTTTTGTTAACAGGAAATTTAGAAAAATTACGTCCCCCGTCAACGTAACATCTTTGGCAACTTACTCCGTACTTACTGCTCTAAAAGGATAAAACGAGAAAAAGCTGACAAAAATCATTAAATACTTTTTTTTTAATTCGGTAATGAACATAGTTGATATTCGTCATCAATATTTTACATAACATTAAACTCCTCACATCAACTATAGTAATATTATTTCTTGTATCAAAAATAAGCAAAACAGAACTCGTCAAGGAATTTGTTTTGTCTCGGCTGATGCTGTAACACTGTTTATAATATCATTCTTGTTTTACGTAAATTTTAATTTACTATCGAAACAGTATCGGATTCAAAATTCATTATATATTTTAAATATTTGAATGACGAACTCCGTATGTACACATTAAAGAGATTTTTCCAGCTGAACTGACTTTACATAAAGCTTATATCAAAAATGAATTCTGTCCTTTTCTGTATTTTAATATCTATATCTTTAACTGGAAGCTCAATACCAAAATTTATGATAAAAGAGAAGATTTTCATTTCCATTGTTTATTATCCATTTTTAGATGGTGATATTCCCTTGTCACCTTCGTATCGGTTTAAATATCTCAACTTTTTGTAGCAACGTATTTGATTTTAACGAAAAAAATTCATGTTTTACTGAAAAATTATTACACCAACTGAGGGTTTTTATCACAACTCAAACTAGTTAAAACATTTACTAAATTTTATCATAGATACAAGGACATTATTTGCAAATATAAATCAATATGCAGTCATCTTTTACGTTTAGGTATTTCACATCCAAACTTGTATGATTATATTCTTTACAAAGCTCAAAAATTTAGGCATTCACCACAAAATCTAAAACCTTTAAACAGACTTCAGAAGATATATTTACAAAATTGTTGTCAGGTTATTACATATTGCATATTTTTACATTAATATTGATTCACTGATAGGGTCTGTGCATCGGAAATAAACACATTTATTCTAAAACCAGCTGTTGTTGGCATGATACGGGTATTGTTCGTCTCGTTTATGATGGTATGATATTAACATCAAAAAGGGGGGGATTGTGCTTGATTTTCATATGAGGAAGGCCTAATATTTCAATAAGTTTAACAGAAGTCTGTAGTTGGCATGTCAGTAACTGCTTGTTGTCCTTTGTTAGTCTATGTAGAATTGTCCAATTCCTTAGTTTCTTTTGTTACATATTATGACATCTGATTCGGACTTTTTTGCCTCGCACTACTGTGCGGACTGGAACTAATAACTTAATCACATATATATTCTAATTGGTTACATTACAAGGCAGCTGATAGGGGGAGAGAAGAGATCTCACAAAATAAGTTTAACACTGCCGCATTTTTGTCCCTGGCCCAAGTGAGGAGATTGTGGCCTGTGTTAGTCTTGTATGTTTTTTAATTTTAGTTTATTTAATTTTTTTTTTGAGTTTAGTGAAAGCTGACACTGGAACATTACAGTTTGAGGGAAACTTGCTGCCTGCAATGATGTACTGTTTATGTACATACAGGCTAAGATTGTGCTGACATCTTTTAAGAATATTGTTGGGGTTTTTTTTTTCAAATAAAGAGAGAAAAAGTTACAACAGTACAAGATCAATTACAGTTCGTTAGCTAGAAAATAAACAGTAAACATACATTTTCAATTATTTTTTTCTAAATAATAAACCAGTAAATATCTCTTAACGTAACGATCATTTTTGATTAATATTTAAGTTACTACTATTAAGTTTTATTTAATGTTAAATGAATTCACAACAATTGCATTTTGAATTTTATCTTTTTATAGTCCTGAACCTACCTATTTAGAAGATGTTTGCGAATAGGCGAGTCATCTTTAATTCATGTTAATATAGCAGTTCGCACTGGTGCTATAGAAACGTAACTTTCTCAGTACTTATATCCAAAGGTGCATGATGCAGTCCGAATGAAGGACTAATTGTTAAGTAATATAATAAAAACTGTTTCTACCATGTCCGAAGTTTCAAAATAAATGTTGAACTGCATGTGGTGATAATTTGAAACATAATTTCAGACTCAGTTTATGAGGAAATTGTCAATAGTTCATTTGTATTAAAATGATTAATGAAATAACCAAACCATACATGGAAATATTTCTATTAATCACCACAAATCGAATTAAAAGTTGCCGGCCTAGTTAGTAAGGACGTTACCAAATTAAATATTGTGTCACATTACAAGCATTTTGTTCATACTTTATATACATGACAAGTTCATAACACGATACCATTTGGGTAGGTTTTGTATTACATTAAAGACTTTTGTAGCCATTTAACATAATTATATATGAAATAAACATTAAGAAATGTAAACGTTGCTTGTAGACGAAACGCACGTCTAGCGCAAATATAAAATATCAAACCTGGTATCTATGATGAGTTTATTTACAACCACTGACTCGATGCCACTGCTGTTTGAGCTTTTCTTCCCCTAGCGTATCATCAGCCCATTAGTCAGAACATCTGTGTTGACATGACTTATCAGGGCATTGATATGGTAAAAACTTTAAATTGTTGAAATGCTTAGGCATTTTTATTTGCGGAATAGATTACCTTAGCTGTATTTGCCAAACTGTTAGGAATTTAGGTACTTGATGCTCTTCAATTTTGTACTATATTTGGCCTTTTAATCTGAATTTTATTCAAGCGTCAAGATTGCGACTGGTGCAAATAAAAAACTTCAATCCTGGTATCTATGATGAGTTTACATGTAGTTTGGAATGTCACCCTACCTGGACAAATAATTCTGTCTTGGAGCCATTTTCGTACTCTTAAGTAACGTTTGCTTAGCACAAATTAATGATCTAGTTTAGTTTAACACTGTCAGGATTCGAACCCATGACATCAGCATTACAGGCGAACACTATGCCATGAGAACATCGAAGTGGTTTATAAATTATTTAAAAAGGTAGCAGCTAAGTTAAAAAAAATATAAAAAGACTGTTTAATTCACTCACTTCCACTTTTACAAGGTTTCGATTGCTTATGAATTTTTAAATATATATATCAAAATACTAAAGATATGTGCTAACTGATGAATAAAAAACAAATTTTGACATGGCACTGCTTATTCTAGTATAGGTACATTAATCAAACGTACATGTTACAGCATAAATGATTGCCACTTTATATATATATAAAAAAATGTACACCTCATGTTTGATATATATAAACAAGTCTAAATTGAAAACTACGTTCAAACCAATGATTGCGTTGGATAAAAATCGTAATTTGTATATGTGAACATGTAAAACAAATTTCGTTGTAGAAGGGTATAAATACATTACAAACAACATTTTCCAAAAAGACCAAAAAAGTGAAAAAGTATATTTAAACAAAACGCGTTTGACTAACAGGTCGAACAATTGATGTTCTTTAACCCTGCTGACTGCCAATGGCGATTGCCAAAAAAAATTGATCACAAGATGTAACAAAATGGATCTTAATATAAATTTAATACTAAACAGAAAACAATAAACTTGTGGCCACGATTTTATGTCATAAACATAAGGTGTCAATATTTTTTTGTACACCAGATCCAGATTTAGACAATAAATGTCTCTTCAGTGATGTTAGGGATCAAAACGGTATTTGGAAGGCCATATATAATTTACCCTCATTTTTAGATAGACTCCTCAATTTTACGAGACAATATAGAATGAACGAATTATATAAACCGGAGGGAAAATACACGGCCGACACTCGGCTAACCGAGAGATTGGTCGGTTAATCTATATTGAGTATGCGGCTATATCGGCGGTTGGTCTGTTAATCGGGTTGGCTAAAGTCTGTTAATCAAGTGTTATCGAGAAAATCATTGAAAGTTCAGCACGTTTCATTGTATAACTTTCTAAATATATTTTCATCATAAAAAGAATTCATGTCTAACAAAACAATTCAATGTACTGAATTCAGTGGTGTAATTATTATTTTTCTAGCTTCGATGTACGATCTATAAAATGAAAAGGTGGGTTACTCATCAATAAATTTATACACATTTTACACACATAAAATGTACACAAAATGACACATTGGTTAAATTTACTTGCATTCAATATTTTGAACATAAAAAAAAGGCATATTTTTGTTACCATATTGATATCATTGTGTGAAAAATCTACACCGAAATCTGTATTTTGGTGACATAAATCAATCTTTATTTAAAACTTGGTCTGTTAATGGGTCGGATGTATAAAACCCGGTCTGTTAATTGGTCTGTTAAGAGTTATGAATGGCAATAAAAGTATAATTTTATTGCTATATGGGGTGTTATAGGATCAAATGAGTAGGATCAAGACGAGCGGCTAAAACATACGAAAACAACACACGAGCAATGAAACAGAACATTTACAGAAACAACACATGAAATTTAAAATTGATAAAAATGTTTTCGAAAAGTGTAATATTAAAGTAATATTAATTTCATCCAAGAATGATCGCATATATCATATAGATTCTGTTTAATTGTCATGAATGACACAAATTTGTCATCTACATTGGTAACCAGTATATAAATTAGAGATAAGCGTCGTAATGTAACTAAACATCAGTAAGTAAAATATATTGGGATGACAAAATATGAAAAATAAAGAAAGAATAATGAGTAAGACAAAAATAAAATGTAGAAAAAAATGACATAATAATTTAAAGAATACAGAAATAAACAATTATATACCCCCAATCCAGACCCTCATGGTATACACGAGAATCTGGATGGAAACGCAGAATATAGAATATTATATAAGGACAGTAGAGAGTGATACATTGCTAAAAACGAAAGAAAAATAATACTTGTTTAAGAATACATACATGAAACACCGATGACTGTTGAAACAGTAACGGATTGCGATGTACTGATATTGGGGACAAATTCTAGAAGTTTACATGCAGACAACAATGGTGGCAGGTTAATTCCATTTTGCGTTTTAGCGCTTTAGCGTTTTCGCCTTTCATATTTTATATGGCGAAAACGCGAAATTGCGAAGTCGAAAACGCGAAAACGCGAAACCGATTTCTCGTTTTCGACTTCGCGTTTTGACTTTGCGATTTTTTTCATAGAATATGAAAGGCGAAATCGCGAAAACGCGAAATGTAATTTACCGGCCACCATAGACAACTGTAGTTCTCCTCTGCACTTATATATGTAGAAAGGAACTAAACGGAATGAAATGAATTGAAACTTAAAATAACCAAATGTAGCTGCATTCGTGCCTTTCCGTTTACTTCTTTAGAGTGATTTGTAAACAACATATGATTAAGTAATAGAAGAGAAGAACCAATTGGATGATGCTGACGAATTAGGATTTAACGTCCAGTGACAAATATCATATAAAAAAGAAGATGTGATATGATTGCCAATGAGACAACTATTCACCAAAGACCAAAATGACACAGACGTTTTAAAACAACTATAGGTCACCTTACGGCCTTCAACAATGAGCAAAGCCCATACTGCATAGTGAGCTATAAAAGGCCCCAATAAGACAATGTAAAACAATTCAAACGAGAAAACTAACGGCCTTATTTATGTAAAAAATTAACGAAAAACAAATATGTAACACATAGACAAACGACAACCACTGAATTACAGGCTCCTGACTTGGGACAGTTACATACATAAATAATGTGGCGGGGTTAAACATGTTAGCGGGATCCCAACCCTCCCCCTAACCTTGGACAGTGGTATAACAGTACAACATAAGAACGAACTATAAAAATCAGTTGAAAAAGGCTTAACTCATCAGATGGACAAAATACAAGTGGACGTGGCCCGGTACTTATACATCCCGACACAAAACGACACAATGAACAAATCTGAGAGTATTCGCAGTTATCTGACAGCTAGTTCAAAGCCACTAACAACTAATAAAAATATCATGCAAATAAGACTAAACTATCAATCCGTACACATGTTCATATGTGAACGAGAACACGTTACATGTACCCTGTGTTGTATTAGAAAGACGCTTTCAGTCGGAATTAAGAACGTACTATTTCGAACAGACACAAAAATTAAGGCTGATTGAAAACGTCAATTAAAAATTCATGCATATTCCAGAGGCCAATCCATATCACGCTATATTGAAGTGATACACCCTTCAATAAAATGCAAAGAAAGTCAAAATAAAAATGCTCTTTCTAGGATACTGTGGCACCGAATTGTCAATTTTGTTCCCTCAGGAACATCTCATTCTTAAATTTTTCAAGGGGAAAATATAAAGGTAGCAAAATTATTGTCGTGGCTAAATAACTCTTAACTGACACAATTTCAATTGACCAACCCATTAACAGACTTTATTCCCATAATTTTCACTAAAACGTGGTATTATTCACGTTATTTTACAATTATGAAATATTTACTAATGTCAATTTATTTTTTAGAACCACAGTACTATTTTTTGTCCTTTAAATAATATCTAAATTTGTTTGTTTCGCCTTTATTAAAAAAATTGCTATGCGTATAAGCATATATACTACATACTTGCGCGACGCCTTTTAGTTTTACTGAAAACTGCGCAGACTAAGAAATGTTTTTACAAGTGCAAAATGTTCTATGATAGATATCATTTTGTCAGACACTTTTCTTTTTTGGATTTGGTTCTTATAACATGCCAAAAATCTGTATATTTAATAGAGTTTAACATAAAATTAAGCGTTTTACTCTTAACAGACGTATAACCAACCCGATTAACAGACCAATCGCCCATATAGCCACATACTCAATATAAATTAACCGACCAATCTCTCGGTTAGCCGAGTGTCGGCCGTGAAATATGATACATGCATACCTATAAAAATTGCGGTTTTTAGCCAACGGAATCAATTTAGACTTGTTTATATTTTTCGTTTGAGTTTGTATCATATTTTCTCTCCGGTTTAAATGATCCGTTCATCCTATTTTTACTCTTTAAATTCAAAGGTCTATCTTAAATTGAGGGTAAATTATATGCCTTCCAAATACCGTTTCGATCCTTAACATCACTGAGGAGACAGTTATTGTCGAAACCCGGATCTGGTGTACAATTTTTAGTATGAAATTGATATTAAGATCCATTTTTTTACATGTTGTGATCAATTTTTCGATGACCGGGTGTTACCTTTCCACGTCAGTTTTAATCGAGCGTCGTAATTATATTCTTACCTATGTATAGAGCAAAATAATCGTTATGATATGTATTCAGTTGAGGCAATTTTCATTGTTTTTTTAATCTTGGTGAACATACCAAAATTGATGAAATACGTATTTTGTGCAAATAAAAAAGAGATAATTTGAAAAAAATCTACATTTAATTTTTATCTAAATAACTTTGAGACAGTCTTATTTTACAATAAACACAATAAAGAATAATTTTCTACAGTTCTTCAGTCTGATATAATGTTTTCCATCATGGTTAGAAAATATTGCGATGGGAATATTCTTATAATTACTTTCCTCCTTTATTGATGTGTCGATATGCACAAATAAGTCTTACTACTTTGCAGTATCTTTTAAACAAAAAGGTATTAATGTAAGTGAAAGTAAGCTTCTTTATGTTGTTTTTTTTTTTTTGGGGGGGGGTAGAGGCTTAAAACGACCTTTATTAAATCTTTAAATCTGTAAAACGTATTGTTGTTTCGTTTGATGTACGACCTTGGGTACGTTTTGTTGTACGTAAGCTTGTCTTTGTTCTTATTTTCCTGAAATTATTTCAAGTTGGCTTTTTTTCCGGTTATTGTCAAACTCGACTCTTTGTTTTCTATAAATTTAGTATAATTGTACTAAGTATTGTTACTTTATACAGATACCTGATGATACACGGTAGTTATCAACAAATTTTGACTGATTTTCTGTTTTGTAGTTTTTGTGATTAGTTTAATCCGTATATGAAAATTAGAAGTGCCAATAAGACATCTCTTAACCAGCTAGATGATGTAGAATATAGATTTAAGAAGATGTGGTATGACTGCCAATGAGACAACTCTCAATCCAAGTTACACTTTGTAACAGTAAATCATTATAGGTAAAAATATTTGCTTTAACACAGAACCTTCGCTCACTAAATTACTAGTGTAAAACCATTCAAACAGTAAAACTAACAGTCTAATATATATGAGAAACGAGAAACACTTATGACACCAAATCAACCAACGATAACTGAACATCAAATTCCTGACTTAGCAAAGGTGCAAAAAAAAAATGCAGCGGGTTTAAAAATATATAAATAAACTCATCATAGATACCAGAACTAAATTTTGTATATACGCCAGACGCGCGTTTTGTCTACAAAAACTCATCGGTGACGCTCGAATAAAAAAAAGTTAAAAAGGCCAAATAAAGTACGAAGTTGAAGAGCATTGAGGACCAAAATTCCTAAAAGTTTTGCCAAATACAGCTAAGGTATTACCAACCTTCACCCTTATCTAAAACAATAGCGTAGCATGTTTTTATAAGCATGTTTTGTTTTATTGTAGGCGGACCCGAGGATTGATTGTCGTTTATGAATATTGCTATTCCAGGACTTCTCCCGACAGTAATTGAATCCCTATACAGTGGAGCGTACTTTTGGCTGTGCGGTATGTGCGAATAGTCACCATCGCCATTGCGGAAACGTGACTGAAATCCAACGCTCTAAGAACACAAAAGAACATTACAAACAAGTCTCTAAGGAGCCTAGATCTGTATTTGGTCTGTTACAAGGCAACATTTCTGTCCCTATCCTACGTTCCCTCATTTTCCAGTGGACATCATATTTTCCTATCCCTCCATTCCTTGTAAAAAATACTCCTTTGATTAATTGAAAGTTTGTTCTTATTCTGAATATACAGTTACAATTATTTAACACTAGATGTTTAGCAAGCAGTGCCATATCAAAATTATTATTTTATTCTTCAATTAGCACATATCTTTAGTATTTTGATACAAATCGTGCTTTACATATGATACCATTTATTCGGTATGTTTTATAACAAATCATGAAGAAAACTTCCGATATTGTTACTGGTATTGCTCCTAAATTTGAATTTAAAAAAAAATCTATTGATATATAAGATGTGACCCGAATGAAATGTTTTTCCGATATTAATGATGGTAGCTAAGTGATTGGCAAACAAAGAGGTGATTAAAAAAAGTTTGATTTTGATCATTATTTAATGTCGTTTTGGGTAACTTGTAATTGCTTCATTCTTGTCAGTGGGTTTTAAGACATTAGTTCTTTTATTAGTATATACAGATAAGACCTTATTTTTAAAAATACCAAATTGTTTTTTTTTTTTTAGTAACCCTGTTGAACTCCTGCAGGTATAAATAAATTCGTCAAAAATTAAAGTTAAAAACAAAGTTTATTATGTTATTAAATTTGAAAGAGAATATTTGAACTATCAAAGGAGTAGGTCCGGTAAGGGCCGGTAAGGGCCGGTAAGGGCCACTGTATGGCCTTAATCTATGAAAAATCTATCAAATATGTCATAATATGTCGTTTTTTAGATAGATTAAGTCAATGCATAAAAATGGCCGCATCGTTGTTCAGTCTTTACCTTCATATATGTTAAGTATTATTGTCAAATACATCTTTTTTGTCTAGATAATAAGAATGAACACAAACGCGGCGACTCCCATTTAAGACGGAAACCGTCTAAAAACTCACTTAAATGTTAAAATTGTGAAGATTCCAGTAATTTAGCACGACTTTATGATGCTAGTACTCGATACATGTGCATTGTTTTGTTAAAAACAGCCAATATGTACGTAACAGATGTATTCTACTTTCCTATAAATAGCTAAAAGTTTACATTTAAACATTTTGTAAAACTGCTATACTTTTGGGCCAAAAAAAGTTCTTACTGGTCCTAATTTTTTATACAATTTTTATGTAAAAAAAAGGCAAAAATACTATAAACTCATCAATTCGAGATAGGAATTTATCTTTTTTATTTCATTTTATAGATTTTTTTTTTTTAGTTGAGATACTGAAACGTGTTTTTTCATGATTTATTTACAATTATTTTTTGCCTTCAAAATCATATCACTGCAAAAACTGTTTAAAATACAACGCGATCTCGATGTGCATAAAAGACCAAAAGACAAAATTATTTACGGACATTTCAGCTAAAGAGAACTCCTGCACCTTTTTGAACGCAAACAGTTAATATCTAATGACAGTAATCAGACCAATTATCTATTAGATGTGAGCGTCACTGATGAGTTTTTGTAGACAAAACGCGCGTCTTGCGTAAATACAAAATTTAATCCTGATATCTACGATAAGTGTTATTACAACCACAGGGTCGATGCCCATGCTGGTGGAGTTTCAACTCCCCGAGGGTATCACCAGCCCAGTATTAAGCACTTCTGTGCTGACATGAATTATTATTGATATGATCATAATTTTATCAATTACCTGTTTACAAAACTTTTGATTTTTTCAAATACTTAGGCTTTACTACCTCAGAAATAGATTACCTTAGCCTTTGGCAGACTTTTAGGAATTTTGGTCCTCAATGATCTTCATCTTCGTACTTTATTTGGCCTTTTTAACTTTGTTAGATTCGGGCGTCACTGATGAGTATTTTGTAGATGAAACGCGCGTCTGGCGTACATACAAAATTAAATCCTGGTATCTATGATGAGTTTATTTAATTTTAACTCTTATCACTAGAATTACTTTTCGCAAATTGCTTTTTTCCCTGTAGATTCTACCGACCTGTGCGCGAAAACCAAAGAAAAAAACTCATTTATAAGCACAGTAAAAACAAATTCAACGAAAACAAAAATTCTTATTAATTATGTTAATAGTCATCTTGATTTTAGTTGATTGGAACTTAGTTTCACTTGTAAGAAATAACATTATTCGAATTCTCAAGTTGTGAAGTCGGACAGATGCTTTGGGAAAGCGCCACATACTACAATACTACTATCCGTTACTACCAGTAACTTATCAAAGATATCATGCATGCCTATTATTTGATCTGCGATACGCGTGTTTCCTGTTTAGCAGACTAATCCTTGTCGCTGGAATCAAAATAATTCAAATACAAAGTGTTGAGCATTACAAACCAAAAATGTAGAAATTTGGAGCCAAGTACGACTAAGGCTGTCTTGGTAGAAAACCTTATTGTTTCGAAAAAATCAAATCTAGATAAAAGGTACATTAGCTTGAAATGAACGTATCAAATTATTCATGTAAAAAACAAAAGTGTTGAGATCTTGGATGGTGATATCCTCGTGGGCAACATTCCTTCCAATAGTGGAAACAACCCAGGTGTTTCAAAATCTTAGTACATATACGAGGGGTTACATTCAGGTTCGCCAATCTGTGTACATAACTAATCGGTGGCGCTATAATCAAAACAGTTGAAAATAAATCGACTTAAAATACGAAGTTGAATAGCATTAACAACCAAACGTCCAACAAATATACGAAGCATTTCTATAATGCCAAATCAAATTGAACACATACAATCTCTATATTTGCTATAAAATGACAGGTTCACCCGAACCTTTACTCTTAAAAAATTTTAGACTTACTAAAATTGTATAGGATACCTTTTGAATAATTACTAAAAATTGTTCTTACCAATATACATTTTTGTAGAGCAAAAAATCATTAGGATATTTATCAGTTTAGGCAATTTTCATTTTTTTAATCTTTTTGAACATACTGAAAAGGATACAAAATGTATTTTTCGCAAATAATAAAAAGATAACTTTGAAAAGAATCTACATTTATATTGTTTCTAAATAACTTTATTTTCCCAGAATCACAATAAAGGATAATATTCTAGATACAATGTAAAATGTTCGTTATCATAGTACAAAATGTTGCGTAGGGGATGTTCGGTTTCTATTATCGTTCAAAATTGTTCTTCTTTGAAGTGGATTTTTTATGATTTATTCACTCCTTTATTGATGTGTCGAAATGCACAAATAACTTAGAACTTTGTAGACTGTCTTTAAAACAAAATGTATTTGCTCTTTCTGAAAGAAAACTTTTTTCAAGTTTAAAACTACCGTGATTAAATCTACAGAACGTATTGTTTCGGATAATCGTAGGTTAGCTTATCTTTGTTCTAATATCCTTGAAAATATTTATGTTTTTCCGATTAACTCGACTCTTTGTTTTGTATGAATTTCGAATTATGTTACATAATATTGTTACTTCATAATTATACATGATCATACCCGGTAGTTGTCAGTAAATTTTGACAGCTTTTCTTGTTGTTTTTTTTTTTTTTTTGTTAGTTTTTAAACTTTTGTAATCAGTTTATATTATTTTAAAAACATTTTTCGAGTGCTGTATTATAAGCAATTATAAGTAATGTTTTATTTTTAATTCAAGGCCTTTTTTTCTATTGTCTTTGTTTGAATTAGCACCATGCCGTATGCTAATAAAACTAAGAAGATGTGTTACACTTGCCAATGAGATAACGCTACACCAAAAACAAATGACATAGAAGCATTTTAAGAAATATGTATATATATATTTATATAAAAATGGTTATTCTGTAAGCGTAATTTCATTCCACCCTGTCTTTATTGCGGGTAACCTTTTTTCACTAGACTGAATATTGGATGTAGATAGTTTGAAAGTGTTGATCTTGATATCATTGTTTTGTTTATGTTAGACCAGTTGATTGTTTTCATAAACTAATAAGTTAAAATTAGAATAGTTTTCAAGTAACCAGTTTGATTACTAGGTATTGTTGTAGACGATATGATTTTATATCGAAGTCTACCAAAACGCAAATACATGCAAAACTTCGGCAGTCCAGTATATATGAATATTACAATTAGTGACAATTTAAAATCATATAACTTGATGGATTTGATTAGAAAAATTATCAAATTCAATTCATAAATAAAGCATTATATTGTCAAAGTGACTTCCAAAAACACTTCATCAATATATGAATCTTTAATACTAGTGTAATAAATCCCGGTTCAAAGTAACTAGTGCAATCATTCCAGGTACAAAATCACAAGTGTATTAATTACTGGTTCAAAATCACTAGTGTAATCATTCCTGGTTCAATACATTTGTGTGAATATTCCGTAGATGAAAAACACTAGACAGTTTACTTTGTTAATTGTTTTTAAATAAATCTGCTACGCAAGTTTTAGTTCATTCAAATACACCCTAAAATACCAAGCCCCATCTTTTATATATTTCCCTTCAAAAAACTCTCTTTAGTACCATATCAGGATTGATGGATAGTACACACTGGACCCGTATAAAAAAAAACCTAGTGAATTTTTGTTTGTGGATAAAAAAAAACATTTTTTTATCCTCTGGATAAAGTAAACTGGCAGACTTTCACAATTCTTCCTAGAAGCAGTAAAACCCTACAATCGCGCGTTCTTTTGGCTGTGTGGGATGAATAAAATACTCAGCCTCGCCATTTCGGAAAGAGGACTTAAATCCTATGCTCTAGGAACACTATTTAAAGAACAATTCTCCGAGGGATCTAGATCTGTAGATGGCCTGTTATAATGCAACGTTTCAGTCCCTATCCAACATATCCTCACTTTCCAGTGGCAGTCCAAATTTCCTTTCCTCCATCCCTTGCAAAACATACATATTTGATCAATTTCAAATCTGTACCTATCCTGAATATGCAGTTAAAAGTATTTTCTACTGGATATAAAGCAGCAATCAATCGTATTAATTCTTGTCATATTTTTTTTTTATTGTTGTTGTGTTTTCCTACCTTGATAGTTGGTTGATGTTAAATCTTTACTCAAAGCAAAACAAATTATGAAATCAAACACAGCTTTAAAAAGTCCTATTTCAGTTCTTATAGAGTTTTAACTTATTATTACAGTTATGCGTTGCTGAATGGCCTCCATCTGTGTACTGGTGTAGAAAATACATCCGGGTAATACCACGAGGAGGCGGGGACATTAGTGAACCGCTACGACATTTCCAGGCTTAAGGAGATAGAATGTCATTGTGAGAAAAAAACGCCGTTAACTATATGTGACTACCCATTTCCAGGTTTATGAGGGTACCTTGTCCAATATTTGCTCTTTGTGTATGTATCTAGAACATACTGAAACAAAAATGTGTAATGTTATTATGCCGCTATGTGTTTTAATAGCAATGAAACGAGTCTTTTTGAATACCAATATTATTAGACTATTCGATGACGACTTTTTATTATAGCAGGCACTAGTTTAAAAAATACAAAAACATTTTATTGGCGCTTAGTAATGTCCAACAGTGTGTGTGTATAAAACTTCAGAACGAATTAAATTTGCTACAATATCCACAGTTCTTAACTCTCTTTTAGAAAATATATAATCTAAACGTGTTGAAATGAAGTTAATATAGAATTTGTCAAAGAAAGCTAGCTTTAAGCATTACTTTTTTTATTTTTCATTTAATCCAGTGGCTAAGTCCAATATTTTGACACAATTGATCACTTTATGGTAAAAGCATGAAACTTTGCACATTGTTAGATATGATGAAAATAAATAAGAATATGAACAATCCTGAATGATATGTCCAAACTGAATCAGCCTGACCAAACATTTTTTTGTCCAAAGAAAGCATTTACTTTGGTACAGAAACTTCTTCTGTATTTTCATAAATGTCCACATAAACACTGCCGAAAGTGTCATGCCTTTACTTTAAAGAGTTTAATTATAATAATGTATTGGAATTAGACTCTTGATTGCTGGGCGGCTATTTCAAAATGCCGACCATAAAGGATCTAAAATGGCTTCAGATTCAAAGTGTTCATCAGCATTATTACTAAATATGTGCAAAGTTCTAGTTTTTGGACGTCTGACGTATTAAATTATAATCCTGGTAAATATTTACACCACTGGGTCGATGCCACTGCTGGTGGACGTTTCGTCCCGAGGGTATCACAAGTCCAGTAGTCAACACTTCGGTGTTGAGATGAATATCAATAACGCGGTCATTTTTATAATTTTTCTGTTTACAAAAGTTTGAGAATTTTTCGAAAAAAATAAAGATTTTCTTTTCCCAGGCATAGATTATCTTAGCTTTTTTTGGCACAACTTTTTGAAATTTTGGATCCTCAATGCTCTTCAACTATGTACTTGTTTGGCTTTATAAATATCTTGATATGAGCGTCACTGGGGAGTCTTATGAAACGAAACGCGCGTCTGGCGTACTAAATTATAATCCTGGTACCTTTGATAACTTATATTGGACTTATAAAGTCTTATTAACAATAGTGAAGGTTTGAATAATTCATATTTCATAAACAGGAAATTTACAGAAAAGAAACATACTCATCAATAATAATTTATTTGAGCAAATATATGCTGACTACTTTAATATTCACCAGCAGTGGCTTCGATCTAGTGGTTGTAAAAACACACAAAAAGGCTTAACTTGATAAAGTTGATGTACGTTTCGTACAAAAACAGTTAGGATAGCCAAATCAAATAAGAAATTAAAATAGCCATATGAACCGAATTTCCCAAAAGTTATGTCAAATACGAACAAGGTAATAGAGATTTTATTTTATTTAAAGTGCAACCTGATACAATATACATGAAATTACAATTACATTTCAATACATTAGCAATAGTATACCATATCAGCCAGCCTTTACACCTCCTGGTAAAGTAAAATTTGTTTTTATTATTTATTCCTCTTATGAACGGCGAATACAATTGTGTCAACATAAAAGTGCTGACTAAAAGTCTGGTAATTCGGAGAACAATCCAACCGTCACATGGAAGATCATGAACCCCCAATATGGGAATCATGATCCACTGTAATACTAGAAAAAAGTTATCGTGTAGAAAATTTTGTCAAACTTGCACTATATGTTTCTTACGACAGAGTGTTAGACCTGTCTACTTCGATGGCAACTGAAATTCATTGTCGTAGTTATATCCAGAAAGGATTGTTTGCCCTTCCCATCTACTACGAAATATATTAACTTTGTCTGATGACGACAACATTGATCATAATTGAAGCAGTATGTTCATTCCTAATAGTAATAATTATGGTTCAAACATTTAGTGGATAACTCAAGATTTAAGGCAGCACTTGGGACATATAATTCATGGTCAACCTGGCATGCTTTATGGTTGTCAAATTGGAATAAACTACCTGCAATGTCTGCCTTTCTATCTCTGTTTCACTAGCAAGCAAAATATATTACAATGAGACGATATTCATTTGACCTTTTACGAATTTCAGTCAGAAAGCTGAAAAAAGGTCAAACTCCCCTTGCAGCTTTTGACCAACCACTTTGTAAAGTAGCTTCACTAATTCAATGGAACTGGCCTCGGATGTAGAAGTTGGCTTGGGGATACTATTAGTGGATGGACTAGTGTTTTAGTATGTGCCCACGGTACATTATCCGGTAATGTTGATTTATTCTGGAGGGCTTCTCATTTTACAAAATCATGTAGAGCACACCTAGTTACAGCATGAACACTTTACCGTATATCATCAAACACTTACTGGTCTGCTGGTATAAATATTCTTTGTGTGATGGTACGGTGATCTTAAAATTCGAAAGGTGGTGTTTGGAAAGATCTAAATGTTGCACTTTGTATATACAGCTGTTTCTCAAACAACGCCTCTTTTGGGGAGATATATAATATTCATCCATAACTAATTGTGTTGACGTACTGGTTCCCAGTTATGATCTCCATTTTTAATCTCGTAGAGACATAACTTGGGAATGTTACCAGTAAATATCCATATGCATATCAGTCTTATCAAAATGACCTTCCCTGTAACATTTCAATATAGATTATTTTTACCTGATTA
This sequence comes from Mytilus galloprovincialis, assembly GCA_037788925.1. Lineage (NCBI taxonomy): Eukaryota > Metazoa > Mollusca > Bivalvia > Mytilida > Mytilidae > Mytilus > Mytilus galloprovincialis. The sequence goes on along the minus strand of JAWDJN010000028.1, from coordinate 299,589 downwards.
AATCAAACATGTAATAAAAAATTGATAAAAAATATACCTTCATGTGCTACTTTTTTAGTAAAATGAGGTCGAAATTTTGTATATTTGCTCTAATTCAGATTTGTGGCCGTTTTTCCCCTTTCGAAAGAGAGACATAACTTTTTTGTTTTAAAAGATTAACACAAATTGTTTTTTGCTAAATAATTTGTAATTTCTGTATTTTATAAGTATCCTATTAATTAATACATTTTTGTATTCAGAAATAACTCATATTTATCAAATGTTCATGAATGTAGAAAAAAACATAATTTTTTGCTGTATATTAATCAAGTTTAAAAAAAAATGCACTGTCAAAGTTTTCATGAAAACTGGCATACATAATTTTCTCGTGTAATCAAATCAAATGGCATTATATAAAAAAGAGGGGTCCATGAACGCGTTTGCTAGGTAAATAAGTTTGAATGATAAAAGTCAGTCGAAAACTGAATCTTTTCCCGATAAGTAGTTTGACGTCGCGAAAATAACAATTTACGTTAGCAACGTCATGACCTCCCCTGTAATTGTATCATATGCCCTTAATGTGGGGGTAGTATAGAATTTAAGTGTTAGTTTTAACTCTTAGAATGTCGGGGCATATAAACGTTGAAAATATGCTTCTATTTTGACCTTTGAAAAAAATAGTAGTGCCTATGAACTTTCCATTCTAGCCTCTAGGATATAGATTTTTCCAAAACTGCATATGAAAGAGGTACAGTTATAGCCGTAAAAGTGGTACCAATGGGAAATTGCATTGTAGGTATTTACAGAAATGCAACCTGTAAAATCTCTACATTTTAAATTATGGTATGTTACCCTGTGATTTGAATTGACCGTATTGGTATATGTAAGCTCTAAATATGCGAGACTTCCTTTTTTGTTTATCTAGAAGCTCTCGCGAAAATTACCCTTAGGTCTTTGTTTTAAATCACAACAGCTATTCACGATGATGTCAATTCATTGACGTGATATGCTATTTTTATCGACATTGAGGCTAGAAATTTATAGAACTTCCTTGACTAAATTCGTGTGTTTAACCAGACAAAGAACACATTTCCTGGTGTGGCTATTGACCAAGCCCATAAAAAAAAAATAAAGCGGTGGTTGAAACAGAGGGTCGTGCTGTTGGATTAAAGCAAAATTCAGGAGCAATGGATAGATGAATATTTGCTAGAGCTTAAGGGCATACGATACAGTTTTGATCCCATATTGAAATTTTGCTGACAATTTGCATATAGGCTATTTTTTTCTTGATTGTATCAAATATGCAATAAAAGATATACCTTCATGTGCTACTTTTTGGGTAAAATGAGGTCCAAATTTTATATATTTGCTCAAAATTCGGATTTGTGGACGTGTTTTTCCTTTCGACAGAAATACATAACTTTTTTGTTTAAAAGATAAACATAAGCTGTTTTTGTTAAATTATTTGTAAATTCTATTTGATATAAATTTGCTTTAAATTTGTTCAATTTGTTTTTCAAATAACTCATATTTATCAAATGTACACGAATGTAATAAAAATAAACGTCATTTGTTGCTACATATCTATCAAATTAAAAAAAAAAATAAACACTATTTACGTTTTCATGAAAATTGGCACACATAATCTTCTTACTTAATGAAACCAAATGCATTTTTAAACAGAGGGGCCCATGAACTAGTTTGCAAGTTAGATTAGTTTGAATGATAAAAATCAGTCGAAAATTGAATCTTTTCTCGATAAGTCACAGTTAGACGTCGCGAAAATAACAATTTACGTTATTACCTCCCCTGTAATTGTATCGTAAATGAACAAGTTTGAAAATAATCATGGAAATGTTACTGATTTTTTTTGTAGATACTAATGAAACTTTGAAATCCGTTTTCAGAGACTTAACTGATATTTCAGTTTATTGATTATGACTTGCTCTAGGAACATTGAAATAGAAAGACTTACAAGGTTTCATGGTTTGTGACCCGGATTTGTTTTTTTTTTTTCTATCGATTTATGAGTTTTGAACATCGGTATACTACTGTTGCCTTTATTTATCCCCACCGGACCGGAATCTCTGCTGGTGGACAATCTGTCCCCGAGGATTCTACCTGTCCGGTAGTCTAACAGTATGAAAACTATTAGAACAAAAAATATTATACTGGATGACACGCCGCCCAGGAAAAAAAGGTGTCAATCGGCTATTGTCAAGGACACAACACCGATTTTATCAGGTGTCCCCAGGATCATCTTAAATGATGTAATGAAAATGACACATGTGCAGTCTTCAGAATCCTCATTCTACTATGAAAATTCAGACAATTTTGTATATATTCGGCCCTGTACTGTTCAACTTTCAAATAATTTAGATTTCAATGACAACCACCAATATTGCTCTATTTCCAAATGTAACCTGAAAAATTGTAAAACCTGTGATATACTAATAACTGATACCCACTTTCAAAGTAATTTAACCACCAAAAGTTACAATACACACAGTCATGAGGATTTGAATTGCGCCGCTTCCAATATTGTGTATGGTATTGAATGTACTCTTTGTGGATTGATCTACGTCGGGGAAACTCGACAAAGACTCAATTTTAGAATGAATCATCATCGGTCTAATGTTAATGATCCTAAAAACAACAAATTTCTCTATAAACATTTCAATCAGCCTGACCATTCTATTGTTTCAATGAAAGTCCGGATTATAGAGAAAATATATCATACAACAAATGACCCAATATTGAGTACACTATACCGTTAACAAGGAGAAGACTTTTGGATAAGAGAGTTGGGAACAGCCATTCCCTATGGATGCAATGACAAAATTGATGGTGTAGGTATTTTGTCTAGTCCAAGATGTAGTACTGTCAATACATTACAATTATTTAATTCTTTTGCTCGAAGAAATAGAAGTCATGGTCACAGAAAATATATACCACCTGCTGTACACACCGTGGCAATTGATAGTCTGTTAACGTCTGTTCAAAAATCTTTAAGCCCAAGTCCCACTAGACCACGATCGCAACACGCTCTCCGCGATCTAAAATATATCCAGATCGTGATGAGGTCGCGGTTTGAGTGGCATGAACATGTAAATTTTCGTTGCTTTCACGATGCTACTACGTCCTCATTACGCTTCTCCAACGATCCCGCTACCATTATACCACGATCTCACCGCGCTTATTCTGTGACCTCACTACGCTTAGCAAGATTTTTCTACGATCTTCACGTTTTGACTACGACCATACCACGAGTTATCCGTTTGCAACACGATCTTACCATGCTTCTACTGCGATTATAGCACGTTCTTACTACGATTATACTACGTTCATACCGCGATCTTACTACGTTCTTAGCAATAACTTCAACATAGGGTTCCATATCAATACAGTTCCATTCCTTCTATTTCTGATTAATACGTAGATTTCTCGGAAACAATACAGTCATGCCACCAAAATCTATTAGAACACTTGGGCGTGGTGGTAGGGGTTGATGTAGAGGCAAAGGGGGCAAAGTAACGAATCCTGACCAAGCAGAGATGTCGGACCGACCAATCCAATAAAGCTGAAATGACGATATTTTAGTGAACGATATCAGAGATGACACGGATGTGTCAATAGATATAGGAAGATGTGGTATGAGTGCTTATGAGACAACACTCCATCCAAGTAACAATTTATAAAAGTAAACCATTATAGGCCAAGGTACGGCCTTCAACACGGAGCCTTGGCTAACACCGAACAGCAAGCTATAAAGGGCCCATAAAAATACTAGTGTAAAACCATTTCAACGAGAAAACCAACAGGAAAACCAACGGTCTAATCTATATGAAAATGAGAAGCATGGTTGAGCCGTTAGAGCAAATGGATAATTACATACAGACAAACAAAATCTAGGGAGCTTTTTTTATATATGTTATTTGAAAATGACAATGAGAATGATGGTCGTAGTATGAACGCAGTCAGGTCGTAAGAAGAGCGTGATGAGGACGGCAAGGACGTGCTTGAATGGTACGATGGTCGTGATCAGCTTGGTTTAGTCGTAGTGGAAGCGTAGTTGGGTCGCGATGAGAACGTGATGCGCGTAGTGAGGTCGTAATAACGTTGCTGTGTAATCGTAGCGCAGTCTCTCCGAATAGAATCACGCTTTTGCTACGCTCTCGTTACGATGGTACAGCGACCTTTACGATCTTACTACGATCTTATTGCGCTCTCACTACGCTTCTTCTACGACCCGATTTCGCCACGACCGCACCACGATTGTTTGGAACATGTTCAAAGTTGTTCACGCTCATCACGATTTTGAAGACCTCACCACGACCGTGATACGACCTTACTGCGATCTACAAGATCGTACTACGATCATCAAAATTTCCATTTTTTCCCAGATCGTAGTGCGATCGTGGCCTAGTGGGACTTCGGTATTAGGAATTCATTATATCAGAACTAAATTATACTCCATTCCATTGTCAAAACTTTCTATTTCAAGAGGCCCAAAATACTTCCGTTACTGATTTTCGTTCTGTTTTGTATAGAGTAGTTGCAATAATCATGGACATTGCTAACCATAGACTATTCAAACCCGTATCGACTACATCCAATAATGAGGAAAAATGTTATTTTTGTAAGGTAAAATTCGCCAATAAAGGTTTAGATGCTGTAAATATTAACAATATTTTCCGTCAAAAATCTATACAGAAAACTATACCCGATTACTGTTATTTCTTATACTTACACCAAGTCTATTGCATCCAAGATTTTTAACCACAAGAGAGTTTTAGAGGCCTTTACCCACAAAAATGTGAAATCAAAGCCTCCGGATTGCTCATATTCATCGTCACAATACAATTATAGTCCAGCTGGTCATGTAATTACTGGTGACCTTGGCATCGTTACCAATGAACAACTAAGAGAGTTGTTAGCCAAGGGACAAAAATATAGAATCCCCCAACCCATCAACTGGAAAAAGAACTTCAAGTTACTGATGGAAGCATCTGTGGACTATGCAAGAAATTGGGTAAAGCGCGAACCAGACGAACCAGAACTGGACACTTTGTCTGAATGGATCAAAGCTATTCGATCATGCATTTAGAAGCGCATTCAAAAACTACGATGCAATATGAGTACAAGAGTTACTAACCCTTTAGGAATTTTTAGGTCCTCAATGCTCTTCAACTTCGTACATTATTTGGCTTTTTTAACTTTTTTGGATTCGAGCTTCACTGATGAGTCTTTTGTAGACGAAACGCGCGTCTGGCGTATATACTAAATTTAGTCCTGGTATCTAATATTAGTTTATTTACAACCACTGGGTCGATGCCACTGCTGGTGGAGATCTATTTCCGAAGAGGGTATCACAAGCCCAGTAGTCAGCACTTTTTGTGCTGACATGAATTGTCATTGATATGGTTATATTTATAAATTTACTGTTTACAATTTTTTGAATTTTTTGAAAAACTCAGGCTTTTCTACCTCAGGCATAGATTACCTTAGCAGTATTTGGCAAAACCTTTAGGAATTTTTATCCTCAATGCTTTTCAACTTCATACTTTATTTGGTCTCTTTAACTTTTTTGGATTCGAGCGTCACTGATGAGTCTTTTGTAGACGAAACGCGCGTCTGGCGTATATACTAAATTTAGTCCTGGTATCTATGATGAGTTTATTTTCAAGAATCAGGATGTTGTGGATGCTTTATTCTCTTTGCATGACAAATATGTCGTTGTTCCAACAGATAAAGCCTCAAATAATATTGTCTTCATATGTAAAAACCATTATTTGCAATGTCTCACATCAGAGCTTGGAATAAATAGAACTACTGGTAACCCTACATATTATTTAACATCATTTACCAAGGACGAAATTTTACAAAATCATAAATCTGTCCTTCTTTCTTTTGGTATCAACAACAAAGAACACGAAGAAAATTTACCATTATTACACTGGATACCTTATTTACACAAAACTCCATATAAAGAACGATACAGTGCTGGGTCTTCAAAATGTTCGATTAAACATCTTTCTTAAGTACTGACTACTATTCTTTCTACAGCTGAAGATGGGCTTCAAAAAATTTTGTGATGAGATGTATTATACCAGTGGTGTTAACCAGATGTTGATTCTGAAAAATTTGAAAGATCTACTGCTTAATCTACGTTCACAACATAAAGACTTTCAATTTTTCTACGCTTTACACTACTATTCCCCATGCTCAGTTAAAAGATCGATTTCACCATCTCATTAAACAGAGTTTTTTCTATAAAAATAGGAATTGTAGATACAAATTTCTTATTTTGGGTTACAATAATTCATATTTTGTGAAGAATAACACTGAATCTACCAGAAAATATACTGAAGATGATATTATCAAAATTATCAAAATGCTGGACTTTTTGATCGACAATATATTTGTTGAGTTTGAAGGATTTATATTTCAACAGACAGTCGTTATTCCTATGGAAACTTATTGTGAACCCCTACTGGTCGATTTGTTTTTGTACTCGTATGAAGCATAATTCATTTAGAACCTTCTAAAAGACAAAAAGAAAAAGCACCTTGCGAAATTCTTTGATTTTACTTTCCGATATATTGATGATGTTCTATCATTGAATAACCCATATTTCAGCCAATACTTACATCTCATATATCCCTGTGAACTTGAAATTAGGGATACTACTGATACTAGAAGGACTACTTCATACCTTGATCTTTTTCTCAATATTGACGCAGATGGACGACTTCACACGAAAATCTATGAGAAACGGGACGATTTCAACTTCCCAATTATCAATTTCCCATTTCTAAGCAGTAAGATTCCCTCTGTCCTTTCGTATGTATCTCAATTGATACGCTATTCTCGTGCTTGTTCACACTATACGGACTTCATATACAGGAGTGTGCTCCTTACGCAGAATGTGCTTCAACAAAGTTATGAGGAGGACAGATTAAAATTGACACTCCGTAAATTTTACGGACACCATCACGAATTGGTTGCTCCATACGATGTGTCTTTGCCCAAACTAGCTAAGGACATTTTTATTACGTCGTCTTATCTTTTAATTACCGAACGTGACTTGTTCCCGATTGTGACTGTTTTGCTGAGTGAGAATTCGCATTGCTATAAGACGTGTTACGATACTTTTCTATCCCAAATTCATGTATTTAGTTTTGATGTTATATAAGTAATTCTCATCAGATTTTGTCAAATGTCTTAACGTCTTTTAGGATATATTCATGTGTTATGGTAAACAAATTAATCACCGCCTTCATTTATTAGATTCGGGATTAACCAGACATAGAATATAATTAATTGTCTAATTGCTACCTCAGTTTGATATTATTAAGTATGTCAATTTTCATAGTTATTAAATGTAATATCAGTAATTAGTACAAATATAATCTTAAATCAATCCTAATTCTATCTTATTTTTGATAGATAGTTTTATTCATTCAAATGTGACGTCATTTTTTGTGTGCTGTTTTACAAATTCAAATGTGACGTAATTTTTTTGTCCTTTTTTAAAATTTCAAATGTGACGTCACTTTGCGTTGAGGCCTTGACTAATTCGGGTGTGTCGGATTTTGTCGGTTTATGTAATTTATCCGGTTGTTTTCTGTAATCAGTTAAGACTTTAGATTTATCATGTATATCTTTTATATAGTCATTTTATAAAATTTACTGTTAGCAAAAGTATAAATTATTCTAAATAATAAGAATGTTCTGGTCCCAAACAGAAAACCCTGGCCGTTTTTGGCACAACTTTTTTGAAATTCTGGTCCTCGATGCTGTCATCTCTTACATACATATAATATATTCGTTGGTATTGGTATCCAAATAAATGTTTTATTATTCATTGAGTTAATATCTGTGTATCAATTTATACCACTTAATAACACACAAAAATTTGGCCATTTTCCACGGCGCCATTTTGAACTTTGCCGCCATGAAGACATGATCTATGTTCCTTGGTATAGTTGATACACTGTAGGCATGTGTCTTCATCTCATGATCACTTTCACAAAGATGTTAACTTTCTATTCATTAATGATAGCGAAGAAATATAAAAACCTTCAAACTTTGAGATTTTTTACGGCGCCATTTTGAATAATTGCGCATTTCACGACGTTGCAAAAATATTTATTGACATGTCTTACATGTATTTCCATGAATTTGTGGTGTCTACTAAACTCTTACAGATTGGTTTGATGTTGTATCCCTGTACCTTAAGTCAGCCTTCTGTAATGTGGCGGCCATTTTGTATTTTTTCGTGGCTCCATATCTCAATTTTGTTTATAACCCTTTACCTTTCATTGTGACAAGTTTATTTGCTTTTACCATAAAGTGATCAATTATTCTTATATCTGCTGGACTATTTTAATAACTTTAATTTAACATTTAAACAACGAAGCGTAACAATTTATAAGTAATGCATTGGATGCGGTGTCTTTGTTATTAAAATCTATACCGCAGAGAATTTCAATTTTTTAAAAGCAGAGAGTTTTGATTTTTTCAGATTTGTATCAATTTAATATGTAGATCCTATTATTTTTTTTACTTCAAACGATAACGTAAAACTTCTTTAGAACTTAAATATGATGTACACAAGTTCAGCCAAAATGAAGCCAAGGTCAAGTGTTTATCTCTTCTGCACAAATACCTATTGAATAGAATCTGATATTTAACATGTTTTTCTAAAATATTAAAACAGCGTTTTTCTAACAATGACGTTCTACTTCATAATCCTGGACATGTCATGGCAGGTCACATATGATAACCATGTACTTGAAACTCAAAGTGTGATTACAACTGCATACCAAAAACAATTTACTAATCAAGTAATCATTAGCGGGGTATCTGAAACTGATGTAATCATAAACTTTAACACCATTTAACTATGTGAAATATTCAAAGTCAAAAGATCTTGACTGAGGAAAGGAGAATAAAATCTCAAAGGAAACGAGATGTGCAAACGATTATACATCTGCATACCAAATATATGTGACCTATAACAAGTGGTTTCCTTATAAAACTGACCCAAAAACAAACTTATAAATTAAAACTAAGCAAAAGTTTCAAAGTTAATGGAAAATGACTTAGCGAGCAGAGCCTAATAGTTAACCATGGAAATAAAATTGTCCTATGGTATGGACACTTATCTATTTTGCAAAGGTGCATACAGTACTTTTAAATATTTTTTTAGAGACTATTGAGGTTTCAGATTGCAGTGTAAAAGACATCCACTCTGCAACTGATTTTATTCATATGTCTTAAAAAACATGTAGAAAGCAGTATTTTATATATGCTATGTTTCTCAGTACTTTATGTAAAAAAAATCATTTTGAATTCTTTATATAATTTATTTTATTTTAAAATATCAACATATATAAACAAGCAAATTGAACAAGTTCATTGAAAATACAAAATATGTAAATAGATGTATGATTGTTGATACAAAAGAAAAACTGTTTTAACTTGACACTGGCACCATAAATAAATAAGGAAGGTAACCACTAATTCATGATTCCCATTGCTTTATTCTACAAATTTATAGCTCTTAAGCATCAAGTACAAATTAAGTGACGGGCAATACACATAAAATAAAATCTTTTTGGCTAGTTTTGAAAAAATCAAAATACTATTAATTGCATTTAAGAACTCACTACATGGTAAGATAACATGTGAAAGTAAAAAGAAAAAAGCTACTTCTGATTTAAAAAAAACAGGTATATATCTCCCCCTATTTCAATTTCCTACAATGTTGTATTGTCAGGCTTACCATCCAATAAGGTTCATAGTGATCCAAATTCTTAAACTTACATTTGATCCTTCAATGAATAAACTATTTTAAAAAATTGAAAAGTCACCGCTATGCCTAGGAGCTATTTTTGTGATGAATTAGTAGTTCTACTCTCTTTTTTTTGAAACACCTTGAGAAATTAATTCATAAATACTTGTAGAGAATATGTGTCTCAACTCTGATATTGATATTTTTATACACACAGCATGCTCATTAAACAAACACAAGCAACAACAATAACAATAGCTCTTCCACAGTTTGTTTGACTAGGTTAGAATATTAAATAAATGCATACATACATCTGAGGACATATGACAATCAATAGTGCTTGTCAATTGAAGAGGTCTATCACAACTTTGAAAATGTTTGTATACCATGGAGTTTTATATATTAAATATTATTCCTTATTCAATTACGGGAATAACTTGTCAAGCAGGGTATAATGGTACTATAAGGGTTTGGGAAATAAATATATGTGGGGTACCTAATTTCATGGTTCTCCAGGTTATAGCTAACCAATTACAAATTGTAAATAGAAATATATGAAGTTTGTCAACACTACAAAATTCAGTAACCAAAGAAATACCATTTTTTTTTCAAACGGAGAAAAATAGTATGCATGAAAATAATTTAAACCACCAAATATTTCTTGTAGCTGAAATTGTATCACGAATTACTTTTATATCATAATTCCACAGAAAAACAGAAGACAAATTTGAGTAATTAGTACACTATATCTATAATAAATATTGCATCAAGGAGGGTGTAAAGGTTCTGTTATATTTCTTATCATTGAAAAAGTACATGACACAAAGTTTCGTAAAAAGATCTAACAGGAAAAATTGCTTTTAAATGTTGAAAAATCTTAACAAATTGTATTTCTAAGGAGCATTGCCTAAGACGGGATGAAAAGTTCTATTACATTACTTGACCATGAAAAATATGACACATAGTTTCCTGTTATGAATAAACAAGAAAAAATTGCTTTTAAAAGAAGAAAACATCTTTTAATAGTCCATGTTTTTCTAAGGAATATTGCATCAAGGAGGAAATAAAAGTTCTTATAATTTCTTGTAAGTTAAAAATAGCATTGAAAATTGCTTTCATGTTATGATAGAGTGGAACCAATTAACTCTGACAAATACAAACTAGAGGCTCTAAACAGCCTGTGTCGCTCACCTTGGTCTATTTGAATATAAAACAAAGGAAGCAGATGGATTCATGACAAAATTGTGTTTTGGTGATGGTGATGTGTTTGTACATCTTACTTTACTGAACATTCTTGCTGCTTACAATTACCTCTATCTATAATGAACTTGGCCCAGTAGTTTCAGTGAAAAATGTTAGTAAAAATTTACAAATTTTATGAAAATTGTTAAAAATTGACTATAAAGGAAGGACAATAACTCCTTAGGGTGTCAATTGACCATTTTGGTCATGTAGACTTAATTTTAAGGTCTTACTTTGCTGTACATTATTGCTGTTTACAGTTTATCTCTATCTATAATAATATTCAACATAATAACGAAATACGGCAAAATTTCCTTAAAATTACCAAATCAGGGGCAACAAGCCAACAACCTGTTGTCCAATCCATCTGAACATTTCAGGGCAGATAGATCTTGAACTGATAAACAATTTAACCCCGTCAGATTTGCTTTAAATGCTTTGGTTTTTGAGTTATAAGCCAAAAACGGCATTTTACCCTTATATTCTTTTTTTTAGCCGTGGCAGCCATCTTGGTTGAATTGCCGGGTGATTAGACACATCTTTTAAACTAGATACCCCAAAGATGATTGTGGCCAAGTTTAGATTAATTTGGCCCAGTAATTTCATAGGAAAAGATTTTTTTAAAGATAACTAAGATTTACGAAAAATGGTAAAAAAATGACTATAAAGGGCAATAACTCCTAAAGGGGTCAACTAACCATTTCGGCATGTTGAATTATTTGTAAATCTTACTTTGCTGAACATTATTGCAGTTTACAGTTTATCTCTATCTAACATAATATTCAAGATAATAACCAAAAATAGCAAAATTTCCTTAAAATTACCAATTCAGTGGCAGCAACCCAACAACGGGTTGTCCGATTCATCTGAAAATTTCAGGGCAGATAGATCTTGACCTGATAAACAATTTTATCCATGTCAGATTTGCTCTAAATGCTTTGGTTTTTGAGTTATAAGCCACAAACTGCATTTTACCCCTATGTTCTATTTTTAGTCACGGCGGCCATCTTGGTTGGTTGGCCGGGTCACCGGACACATTTTCTAAATTAAATTCCCTAATATGGATTGTGGCCATGTTTGGATTAATTTGGCCCAGTAGTTTCAAAGGAGAAGATTTTTGTAAAAGTTAACAGACGACGCCGGACGACGGATGCAAAGTGAGAAAGGCTCACTTGGCCCTTCGGACCATGTGAGCTAAAAATGAGAAAAAAATGATACAGCAAATATCAGTAATAAAAAATCATTAAAATACAGATCCTGCATCCAAGCTTTGTTTACAGTGATCTGAAAAGCTTTTTCTATTTTAAAGACCTATCAAGGAGACTTTGGTTTTGTCAAGTTATTACATACTTTCAAAAATTTGAAGGCTGAAATTTCATTGGCTGATGTTATCATTACCACAACAAGTAATAAAAGAGTGTTATCAAATCCTTGTAACCAAAGCTTGGACACAGGATCTGTATTTTAATAACATTGACAAGTAATTGAATTTTGATCACAAAATCATAAAATTATATAAAAAAGAATAGGTATGTGACTGTATGAAGTTTTATCAAAATGTAAGATTTGATTAAAGGCTTGAAATTTGATATACAAGAAATTTGCATCTTACAACAAACAATGGATATTTATGATAATATTGATTATAAAATTAGAATGTGTCTATAGGCCACATATTTCTCTAATGCCACTAGGAAGTTTTAGTAAGAACAGTACTCCACAATTTAGTCATGAACTAGATGTGTCAGTATGACCATCAATGCTTTGCCAATGGCCATGAGTTCAAGTCTGTTCTGCAATTGCTTTCCAATAAAAATAAATATTCTCTTAAATTTTGAATGACAAAAGAAAACATAAGTTTTCTTTTCTTTAAAAAAAAACCAAAATTACAGAATTTTGACTCTGAAATATTGAATTAGTCAAACATTTATGAGGCCTGTTGACAATGAATAGTATATTTCTTTGTGTTGTATGTCAAATACAAATTAAATATTTATCAGAATACTTAAAAGAGGCTAAATTTACACAACATTGTCAATTTTCATATTTTTTATTGATTTCATAACATAAATAACTATAAGATATTTGACAATATTGATCCAGACCTATCTTTATTCAGTTCAGAATCATTTAAATCTCATTTTTGAATGAATTAAATATAACCAACCATATAAAAGGAAATCTTTATAAAATTTGAAAATAAAAAATTTAGCATGAAATAGATGTATATGCCTGTACATATTTTGCTCCCTCTCTCAGTACCTATGAACCTGCAATGGTTATGATAATAAAGATATTGATATTGAGCCATTAGAATGAATAGGACTCTTATTATAGTCTGTGTGTTTTCTATTTCTGCCAAGACTATGTGGCTTAATTTAGAACAATTAACAGTTTTAACATTAACCATGTTAACTGTGTTTGGATTTTTAACAGAATTAAATTTTAATTACTGAAGTTAACTATCCAATACTTGGAAGAATTTGACTTAATCAAGGGGCATAACTCAGAAATATAATTTGGTAAAAAAAAATGAACTTGACTTGTTCCTGGTTTCTATGCCATCTGGCCTCTGGTAGAGTTGTGTTAATACCAATCATACCACATCTTTTTATTTGTATATTGTGTTCAGAATTAGATAGTTTTGTATTAATATTTCACAGAAGTACAAAAAGGTAAAGTAAAACAAAATGTATTACAATAAATATATTGAACAGTAGATAAAAAAATAAAAATAAATAAAAAACTAGTAATTTTACTCAGCAATTTTGCTATTGATTCTTATGGTGAGGATAGATACAAAGTTTTAACTGAACTAAAATAATCTGTTTTACCCATATAAACTGGATCTAGTTACTAAAACTAAAACCTACTTAATAACATAATAATCACATAAACAAATACCCTGATGACCAAAATGAAGTTATTACACTATGTACTGTGAATTCATTATAATTCTAGGATACCAATTTTCATAGATTTCATGGATAAAGATGAACATCAAATTTAAATGTTCAATGAAATGCAAGTTTTCTTAAGCTTCAGACTTTGCCATACCACGTAATCAAATATCCAAGAAAATAAAAAAAATCACACTTATTGATACCCACGAAAATAGAAGCAGTATGCCTTTTTTTTAAATTCAAACACCATGTGTTTTCTTGACAACATAAAATGTAAACAATTCATAGTGAAACAATAACAAGTGAATGCCACAATTAAACTTTGGATAAAATTTCGAACAATAATAACTATAAAATTTCTTGCATTGGCAGTTATAAAGGTATTAAAAGCATAATCTGAATAAAACTTTTTTTTTTTGGAACAAAATATACCATGTACACTGACTTAATTTTTTTGATAAGCAAATAATAAATGTATACAAATAACATCAAACCAGTGTTATTTTTTTAAGAAGTGACTTCATAAATATTTCCCTTATTTCACAGATACTCAATTTTTATTTCAAATAAATTTGACTTTTTTTTAAATATTTCTATAGAAATGGACAATATATTTCTGAAAAAAACTGATTAAAAAAGCATATGCCCAAGATGAAAACTTGGACACCACTTGCTATGTTTCCTGTGGGTTAATGTCTAAAAGGGGTTGTAGCATTTGTTAATACAAATTGAAATTAAACTAACTTGTTGCTGTGTATTCAAAAAGTGTTGTTTAACCCTCTCCCACTACATTGATCCTGGAACAACCCTAATTGTATACAGCTAGATATAAACAGCATACTTATCATCCAATTTGCTTCTTTTTGGGGACATTTAAAGAAGATGGCAAAATTTTAAATTGAGAATTTTATAATTTATTTCAAAACATGTATGAATGAAATGTGAACAACTATCATAAAAATTTCTAAGTTAAATAACAGAAACGGAGTCAAACATATTTATGTGCTGGAGAAAGACTTTCAGCAATAATGCCATTTTGACTGCAAAGAGAAGGTATGATTGGAGCTTTTATTGGTCTTTGAAAAACCAAATTGGTAAAATCCCTCAATCTTACTTATCACGTTTGTGGATAAATAATAAAAAATAACCTTAATACAATGAAGTTTTAGTACAGAAATATCATCTGTGATGTCACCATCACCAAGAAAATTAACGTATATTATCTAAAATATCCATTTGACACATAAGTTCTGGTATACTGAATATGTGCATCAAATTAACAAGGCTCCACAAAAAAAATTTAGACTACAACCCAGGCAGGTAACTGTTTTGTCAAGTCAGTCTCACAAGCCATATTATTTTAAGAAATTAGAGAAAAGAATTATTTTAGACTTGTAGGTTTATATATTTTCAAGAGACTCAGTTTTACTACAAAAAATATTTTACTCAAATCATCATTGTACAAAACATCATGTGGCAGAAATAACTTTTTAGATAATGCTGTTGTGCATATCTAAGAATTATTACAACTCAAATAGACGGTATTTAGGCAAGATTTCAAATATAAAATTAGAAAAACACCTAAATTTAAGGCACATCTAAAACACATAATTTAAAAATCTTAATATCCATCTTTAAAAAATCTGGGATCGTCTGACAGGTAAATGATACTTTCTGATTCTTATTTTAAGGATCCCAAATCATGGCATTATCGGACTTCCTTTAAACTAAATCGTAAAATACTATAAAAATTCAGCTAAACAATTTAATGATCAATGAATAACAATCTTAACAACATGGAAGCACTTATATTAAAGCAATAAGTGAGAACATGTAAAAATCACTTTGAGAACAGATTTGACTTATGGAATAATAGTGTTGAACATCGTTTCTCTATAAAAAAAAAAAAAAACCTCAGAAATAGGTCATGTACAAAGGTCGTAATGGGAGTACCTTCATGACGAATAACGGTCAAAACTCTTCCCAAATGACGTTAACAGTAATTTTTGGTGCATGACAATAAAATGTTTTAGACAATAAGAAATCAACTGACCTTGACGAATCCCTTAATTTTTTTCCTAAAATGGCAGTAATGATTATTATTTGAGACCTATGATGGATCATGATAAGAAGTATCCTGATTAAATTTTAACCAGTTTGACTCTAACAGTAGCCTTAAATTCGACTGACCGATACAGGGCATTCCTACTCTCATGTATGCATGAAGAATCTCATTGTCATTACCATTATGCAGCTTAGTATTAACTGATACCATGCATATATAGCTATAGTTTACTTCTGTTCTTTTTTAAAAGTATGAACAAAATGAGATCCAGATATTTCGGTACATCAATGTGACTAAAACTCACACTTAAAACTTGATGAGCCAATATTTCATAGCTAAAAGTTAGTATTACTTATGTGGTAAGAGCTTAATTTCATTTCCATCTACACATAGCTGACCTTTGACACCAACAGAACTAGAGCGGGATAAAGAGGGGTATACAAGAAATCGAAATTCAACAGATCTTTTACAAAGCAATACCTTTTTAAAGTATATTTACCATCAAATATTATTATGGATACTGAATAAAATGCTGCACCAAATAATCATGAATTTACAGAAAACGTATATTACATATTGTGAAACATTTTCTAACGGTTTGAATGAGACCTACAATGTAATGAATAGAGTATAATGGCCTTATAAAATAATGAATTTAGAAAATAACCAAAACAAAAGTACCAATAAAAATTTTGAATTCGGAACTATGACCTCTAAAACTACTTATATTATAATTAATAAAATAATAATAAAAAGATGGACAAATGAAATAACAAATACCATGCATATGATAAATCCCACTATCAACGAAAATAATTTAGACCCTCTTTTAAACTATATTAAGATAAATATATTTGCAGATAAACTGGATTCAATTCTTTTTTATATATTCTTAAAACAAGACTTAGCATATTTACCAAAATAAAATATGCAATTATCATATATTTTTTTGTTTGTGAATACACCACAATATATCAGTTATAATGAGTTGATTCTTTCACTCTATTATACAGTGGAAAATACTATTTCAGTTGTATGAGATTGAGAGGTTATAGAGAAAAAAAGTCGAAACTACTCCCTCTTTTAATTTTTATTCTGAAATAGTTCTTGGGCCTTTGAGGACAATCAAGTTTGATTTTTTCCAATGATATTGAAAATAATGACAAACAATATATCTTTGAGAGAATATGCAATGGTGTAAAAATTTTAAATGAATCTTATCTACTGAAAAATAGCACAGGAACAAATGTTGTGGCAAAAAACTCAAAATGAAGTTATTTGAATTATTTTGTTAAATTTCTTGAGTAGTAAGATTTATAGAATTTATTTTCTTTTAAATGATGAAGTTTTTTGAATGAAGTCGATTTGTGAAATTTATACAGTACGAAGATCGAATTCATATTCTTTTAGATGATTAGTTAGCAAAATCAGAAACTGATTTCACAATCCTTCTGAACTTTATGAACAAAATATTAAAAATAAACAGTGGGAAAGCCACAGATCAGTTCTGCACCTCCTTCCATATGACGTAACCGCCAAAGAATTAAGGGCGACAATTGCGATTTTTACACAGTATCGCGCCATCTCGGTAATTTGTTTACATCGTGTACGCGTGATTTTTCAAGAAATTTATTATAAAAGACAATTAAACTTGTGTCATTTCATCACCAATTAGTTATATAGGTAAGTTTTACAGGTGACCATGCTATTTTTTCTTATTAAGAGATTTTATTTTACAAGAAACAAACATCTGAAAATGACAAGTGACGTTGACAATTTGGAAGATAAAAATATGGCGGGTGTTTTCCATTTCTGAAAATAACTGACACATTCGCATCCTATTGGCTATTTAAATATAAAATGACCAAAAATAGTATCTATGATGATAGGAGTCCCTATATATTTGCATAAATACTCATCACTCCGTGTCAAATTGTAACTGAGGCTGCGAAAGGAATCACATAAATCGACGCCATTTTTTAACAGATCAAGGTTTCTGAGCTCACAAAATCCTTGTATTATTACTTTTTATGGTTAGTAGAAAGATATGAACACTATCCATAACATAATTTATTGATCAGATCGGGTTATGGCTATATGTATGCCTCTTTTCGATGCTGAAATGCAGTAAATTTCCACAGACCACATGTAAATATAAACGCCACTTTCTCAGCGTGCGACTTCAATTTTGAATAAAACTTGAATTTTGGCATGTGAATGTTGGCATCTAAATTTTGATTAAATTATTACGGTTGTGTAAAGCAGTTGTGCCGATTTGTTTGGTTGTCTCGAATAGTAAAAAGGTTGATATGCATGGTTTATAATTTTATTTTTGAACCCAAAAAGTATGTGATAAAAAACAAAAACAAACAAAATAAAATTATTGGAAAATTACAACAACTACATAAGTATAGTTTAATTTTATCTTAAACCTAATCAACTTTTCTTACAGTTAATACAGGGTTATCAAAATAGTGAACCAGGGTCAGATCAAGCCATTTTGAAAAGGGGGTTCCCTACCCAGAATAAAGGGGGATTCCAACTACATGTATATGTCCCCATTCAAATGCATTGATCGTCCCGAAAAAGAGGGGGATTCCACTCCCCGGAACCCTATCCCTAGATCCGACACTTGGAACTATGCCTAAAAGCATAAAGATTGGAGAACTATGACTAAAGGAACAAAGAATAGAGAAAATTGACTATAAAATAAGGAATAGAGCAAATGACATGCTACATGTAGTCCAAATAATTATGACGTCTGACAAGGCTATTCTTTTTCTGGGACGCCTTCCTACACATCCCAGAATGAAATTAAAATATCCTAGCCAGACGTCATAATTATTTGAACTATTGATGTGCTTAATATTTATTATATTGAGAGAAGAGAAATGGTGGACAAAAAGTACAACAAAAATAGAGACAAATGAACTTAAAGATTAAATGATAAAGAAATGGAGAACACCCTATCCAGACCCTTGTTTATGTGAACAACAGTACTATTATTTTTGCTGAATAGTGCATACGTGCATGTAAAATATCTTAATTTTAAAGAGTTTAGGTATATTAAATATTAACCAGTAGGAAAGTATAAATTCTCCCCCTCCTTCCATGCTAAAAAAACAAATGATGCGATTTATTGTTGAGTTTTATTGCCACATTCAGTATTGGCTAGGTGTTGTGACCAGGTTTTATTGGTGGTGGATACATTTTATATAAATTAATGGTATATATGGGATATGAATGATTGAATGAAAAGTTACCTTTTAAATAACAGATACATGTATTAAGATAATTTAATGTTGCATATATATTAAGTTATACTTTATTTAAACATTATTTATATCTATTAAAAAGACTGATATGTTATTTTGGTGATGAATTTCAGATACTGAAGTAAATGAATAAATAAATAGAAAATTTCTCAAACATCTGTTGCTGTATATGATTTTTACCTTTTCTTGAGGGCGGGCAGGACCTTTTTCGGGACGTCTGAATTGGGTGTTTTTAAGCTCAGGATTTCGGGTTTGACCCTTTTATGATCCGGGATTTCCTTTCGAGATTATTTATTTTCACCAAAAGTCTAAAATAATTTCTTTATTTTTGTTGAATCATATAAACATCCTTTTGATATTTTAAGATTAAAATAAGAATGATTTCAATTTAAAAAAAAATGATAACAAACATCTGAAACAATCATAGTAATATATACATTAAGGGGATTTTCTCATGTTTGAAGGCTTTTGTGTAGCATAAAATTGCCTGTATATCCACTCCATTGGAGTATTTTGGGATAGTTATCTCATTGGCAATTATTCACATCTGATTAGTTTTCCATTAGTGAAATTCAAATAAGAAACATCAATTCCAATTTAAATCATAAAATGTGAACCTTCTCATTCTTGGACCACATAGAAATCAGTAGACAATTAAAATATATTATAATTTCATATTACAACTCTAGAGAAGTTTGAAATTATTTTCATTTGATAATATCATCTGCACAAATTATATATTTTCAGATAACAATTATAGGAATAAGAAGAGCAGGATTTCTATTTTGAGGATTTACATGTATCGAACAGAGGACTATTTGACTGATTTTACTTTAACTTGGACTTTTTAACAACAATACTCTTAAATTATTTAAAATCTTTTTACATATGGTTCATTTAAACATTATTTTTGTGACTTTGTATTTATTTACCATTTAATAAACTTTTATTTCTAAACATTTTTATATTTTTAGATATACAATGCGAAACACTCAACCATTTTATATTGATAATGTGGGGTAAATGTACATGAGACAATAATGCTGTTGCAATACAATGAAACTTAATGTCATTGAAAAACCTGAGATTCATAGATGCAAAGCTAGCATATTCATAGGGCCCCTCTTTAGTAGGAAAAAATTGGTTGAGTATATAGAAAATCACTGGAGCGGGCCCCTCTTTAGTCAGTCAGCCCCCCTCCTCCCCTTAGAAAAAGTTCTGGATCTGTCACTGATATCAGACATATACCTGTATGATGTATGTACTGTAGTATTTGAGATTTAAAAACAAATCAAAGATATAAAAAGTCCACTTGATGGTCTTTAATGATTTATTAGGTGTGAAGGACTTAGAGGTTTTGGAATCGTTCACATCTCCTAGACGTAGTGAGGTATCCTTGAGGTCTCTCAAATGTCCTATCAATTATCATGACTTGACTTTTCACTGTTTTGCTTCCAGGTAGATTTTGAAGTGTGGTAACACCTAAATAAATCTTTTTCAGTAGATACATATCTCTTTTTTCAGACTTTTTGATGAAAAGTTTAAACTAATATACAAATTAGAAATAAGAAAACTGAGCAACTTGAACCCACAACATATATATGATCTCAGGTGCTTTGGAAGAGTAAACAGATCCTGCTCCTTGTGTAGTATTAGGAATGAGATGTCTTGCTGCCCTTTTCCTATATGTAATCACATGATTTTGCAAATTATTGCAATTGTGTGCTTTTAGAATGGAGTAAAATGTGTGAAAAAGTATCTCTATTGCAGAAAAATCAGCACACAGATATAGGAATGGTACGATTGTGATTAAACTTTCAATTAGATCCTGTGTCCAAACTTTGTTTTCTTGTAGATTGGTGAAAAAAAATGTGGATCAAGCATTGATATCAATGCAACAAAACAGAGCGAGACATTCATACATGTATGCCATTTTCAAAGTAGATCTTGGAAGTGATATGGCATTTTGTTGATGCTTTAAATGGTCATATAGCTCTCACAGTGTATTAAGAATTGCATGTACTAGGCATTGGGCATTCCTATTGAGTGTTAATCTCAGTATTTTTTGTATATAAACAACAAGAACAAAGACTAAAAATCAAGTGGAAATTATTGATGCATCAGATTTTCATGCCACAGTGGTAGGCAGGCAATATTTGTTGATTGGTACTTTTTAAAATTGACAAGTTGAAACATTTCAGATTATTATTTACAGAATCAAAGAATGACTAACCATTACCCCAAAAAAATGGTTTAAAACAAAGATTAAC
Source organism: Mytilus galloprovincialis (assembly GCA_037788925.1). Lineage (NCBI taxonomy): Eukaryota > Metazoa > Mollusca > Bivalvia > Mytilida > Mytilidae > Mytilus > Mytilus galloprovincialis. The sequence goes on along the minus strand of JAWDJN010000028.1, from coordinate 278,056 downwards.
TTAGTCATGTGCCCATATGTATGGCACGCCTGAACCACTTTTATTAATTAATCTTAGATTATCTCAGATAAACTAGGTTTATCTGAGATAATCCCGGTTTATCTCAGATAAACTAAGATTATCTCAGCTTAATTCAAATTTGAAAAAATCCTAGTTTATCTCAGAAAATACATAAAATTCATTATCTGGAGAAAATCCCGGTTTATTTAAAATATTAAGAAAATCTAGGTTTATCTAAACGATTTTCAGATAATCCTACTTTATCTCCAGATAATAAATTATCTGAATTTCATATAATTCATTATCTGAATTTCAGATAATTCATTATCTCATTTTCCAGATAATTTAGGTTTAAATATACCAAAGAACAATGTATCGAGTGTTATAATTGGACGACAATAGTAGTATAGTGCGATCAGTATGACCCCCAAACCTCGGACACGGAACGCGAGCTGCGCGCATGCGCTGACGCTATATTTGGGCCTTAGCGTGGACGCCGTAGTTGACTGAAATCTAAGGGTATGACTCACAGGCCGACGCCATAGTTGGGTCTTCGCGCGGACGCGAGCGCTATAGTTGGACTTGAGCACGGACGCGAACACTATATTTGGGCCTTCACGCGGACATCGGGACACCAACTCCATATTTGGACCTGAAATCGGGACGCGAGACGTTATAGTTAGACCTGCGCGCGTACACTCACGCTATATTTTGGCCTCAGCACAGACATCAGAGTTGGACTCGACATGGGGATGCATTCCTAAGGATATGACTCACACGAACGTCGTATGTGGGTGCAGAGGCTATAGTTGGGCTTAAACCTTGTACGCTATACCTATATGTTGGACCAAGCTACCCTCCAAGGTGGACGTTACGTCACACCCTAGAAAGTGGACGGTATACCCTTTAAGGTGGACGTTACCTTCACACCCTTAAAAGTGGACGGTATACCCTCCAAAACGGACGCAAATTTTTCTTTGCTAAACGCTTACCAAACCCCTTAATTATAAGTCTGTGATAATTCTGAAGAAAAAAAAAATTCTACCTCTTAAAATAGTTACTACTAAGACATGCTTATAACAACTGTAAGAATTCCCCAAGATATACTATTTATATAAATCAGATAAACTGTCAATCAATCTAGTAGGCGGTACTATAAATAGATGCACGTGTAAAGATAATTGGATTAAAATGTTTGAAATCAATACATAAAATATTTATCTTTTTCTTTTTATTTTTTGGATTGCTTATCTTATTAACATGACAATCGTGAAACATTCAGTAGTATTGCTTTGCGATTTCTTTCAACCACTTAATTAATATCATATGGTGCTGATTAAAATGACACCTCAAATAATTAGATGAAGAGATAAAGCACATCTGGTGATTAAAAATAAGTATCTTTATACACTTTCTTTCAATAACATGTTTACATGTGTACACTATTTTATCTGCTCCTAATTAACGAACAGCAACTATAAAAATATCGTCTGTGACATGAAATACTTATCTTTCGTTTTTAGATTTCTTATCTTATAAGCCGTAAATATTCAGTAGTATTGCTTTTCTACTTCTTTGAACCACTTATAATTAATATCATATGATTAAAGTTTTACCCCGAATAATTAAACCAAAACCACATCTTGTTAATACAAATTGTTTCTCATTTAACATATCTTATCTATATAGTTGATCCACTGTCGTCATTTTTATCTTCAAAAATACACGGATAATGTATCTAATCAATCTATATTTATATACAAGGAGTTTGGATGGGGTTTACGGACTAGAGAATAATGAGCAAAAAAATAAAGAAAGAAAGAATAGAGAAAGATAGGGGAGAAAAAAACAAAGAATAAAGAAAAATAACAAAAAATACAAGAATAGTGAAATATGGGCTGCTAGAATATAAAGAATAGAGAAATATACGGCTGCTAAACTATAAGGAATAGAGAACTATGGGCTGTGAAACTATAAAAAAAAAAGGAATACAAATAAATATGACTATATTTAATTGCAGTAAGATTTCTCTTTTTCTTATCCTTGGTCCAACATATAGGTATAGCGTACAAGGTTTAAGCCCAACTATAGCCTCTGCACCCACATACGACGTTCGTGTGAGTCATATCCTTAGGTATGCATCCCCATGTCGAGTCCAACTCTGATGTCCGTGCTGAGGCCCAAATATAGCGTGAGTGTACGCGCGCAGGTCTAACTATAACGTCTCACGTCCCGATTTCAGGTCCAAATATGGAGTTGGTGTCCCGATGTCAGCGTGAAGGCCCAAATATAGTGTTCGCGTCCGCGCTCAGGTCCAACTATAGCGCTCGCGTCCGCGTGAAGGCCCAAATATGGCGTCGGCCTGTGAGTCATACCCTTAGATTTCAGTCAACTACGGCGTCCACGCTAAGGCCCAAATATAGCGTCAGCGCATGCGCGCAGCTCGCGTCCCGTGTCCGAGGTTTGGGGGTCATACTGCTCGCACTATACTACTGACAACCGTTTGCCAGATACCGTCAGATAATTCATTATCTCAATTCCAGATAATTCATCATCTCAATTCCAGATAATTCATTATCTCATTTTCCAGATAATTAAGGTTTATTACGGATTCTAAATATACCAAAGAACAATGTAACGAGTGTTCTGGGTCACATTTATTTATATCTCGACCAATGAAAAGCTTTAGGATGCATTTGTGTCAGTTCTTTGTAGACGTGGGGATTACCCACGTTTTTTTGGAAATCAACGGAGGTAGTCTTTTGTTCCAAAATCTATTCTAATGAAAAATTAACCTCAAATACTGATGGATGATAAGTAGATTTAATAAATTTATTGTCTGAAGCACAGGCTACGTTTTTGTTTACACGCTGGTTACAGCGCCACCTCGAAATTTTTAGATTATGTCCCCTTTCCCGCGTGACCACCGGAAGAAGCTCTTCAACGTCACTGGCTTCCCACTGAAAAATAGGTGTAGGATTTCAATCAATGAATCGAATTCAGCATGATTCTATATTCAATTTGGAAGTTGTGCTTACAAAAGCGTATTACATAAAATATTTGACATAAATCTTTTAAAAAAAATTACAAGCAGTAAGTTACAACCTTCAGAGTATTATGGGTATAAATATAAAATATATCATAGTAAAAAATTATAAATATAAATTACAATCTGTTTATATAAACATGATTATATAACAACAAATTAACAGATATGCAAATAAACAAATGCAAAACTTTGATCTTCGATCATGAAAAAATTAAAACAATGCAATAATCAACAGTAAAACCAGGGCGAAATAAGGATTTTGAAAGGGACATTTTTGATAGCTAAACAAGAGATACACAGTGAAGCCTTGTTAAGTTGAGGACAAAATCAACAGACAACTGTGTTACTTTACTCAGTTATTTGTACACAATCTTATCAAATATTAAATCCTTTAATTTCTCCTGTTTTGATAGATACATGTTATAAAATTTAAAGAATACAAAAATTAAAGACCCCCTCATCCAGTCCCTCATTCAAAGATTATATGCGAGAAAAAACAATAAAATACTTGAAAATACAAGAATATATAAAGGAGGTACATTTTAAAGCTGTTTTTCAACTTGTCTGAGTCATAAATTACCTATACATATTCATTACAAATAGAATATGTTTAGAAAAAAAATCACAACATAATTTTTTTTGATTTCTAAAACTTAAAATATTAGAACAACAATTTACATAGATTGAACAGAAAATGACAAAAATAAAATATGAAACAATAACACATTTTCAATGTTCAGTTAATCACAAATTGGATGAACGGACTGGAAAACATAACGCCCCATTATAAATTAGGTGGGGCATAAAAAAAATCAGCATTACAACATGTCTGAGGACCTTCACAATGACTTTATATTGATTTTCAAAATAAGAGTTAAAAGTTTTGGAAATGTCCTTTATATTCTCGTCTTATAAATATGAATGCTATCCATTTTTTTATGAACCCGTTATGTATATTGTTTTTCACAGTAAAACATTTTGTTCTGAACCCTCGTCATGAAGCCTGATGGAATTCTTGTGATGTAGTGTTTTGGCTGATCAACACTTTCTGGTAGATAAAATTGCACAACATTAACATGGAAGCAATCAAGGTTTAACATGCAGCCACAAAACTTATAGTTGTCTTGGAAAAAAAGAAAGTTGGAATGTAATATTTTGTATATGTATCACATGAATAATTAGTAATAGTAAACATAATTAACTAAAATACATGTGTTAATGTTCATGCAGTTAGTTTTGATAAATTAGATACAAAAGAACTTCAATCTTTTTTAAATGTTTACAAAACCCAAGCAGGTCAGCCTTAGTCAGAAAATATGTGTCCTAACACTTTTACAGCTTGTAATTTTTTTTTTAATAAATATACATGTGTAAGCTTTTAATATTTCCTGAAATGGGTAATTACTCTTGAAAACATTTTCAGTTAAATTTAAGGAGAATTTTTTCAAACAAGATTTAATAACAGAATATCTATCAATTATTACCTGGTTAAAGAGGGACAACTCTTATTAGCTTCTAGAAAGTGTAAGTGCAGGAAATAAAATATATGTCGCCCCTGGTTATAGGTGGGGTTCCTGTTTTTTGTTTTCTATCCTGTGTTTTGTATTCTGTTGTTTGTCTTTTGATAGTTTTCTGTTTTTGGCCATGGCATTGTCAGTTTGTTTCCAACTTACAAGTTTAAATATCCCTTTGGTATCTTTCACTTCTCTTTCGTAAACTGTAGTTTACATTTCCAAAATTTGTTTGCATGTTAAATTCTTTCATACATTGTTTTGCTTGTGGCACAGTAACTTGTGCTAACATGTTGATGTTACCTACATTCACAGTAGAAATTAAATAAATAATTATTAATTACATTCAAAATGAAGTATTTCTATAATGCATTTGCTGTAATAAGATTTAATGTATTGAAGCTGGTCTGTTTTGTACTAGAATGGTTTTAACCACCCTAACTCATAGTGTTAAAGTAAAAAAGAAGACATATTATCTTGATTCCAAGCCAGCCAGTGTTCGCTCTCACCTTATATGCAGAGTACTTAATGAAGAAGCTGCAAATACCAACTTAAAAAAAAAGTCTTTTTATTTTACAAAGTTAATGAAAGAACTAACGACCTTCTCCACAATTGATGAATACTATTTCACCAAACAACCAAGGGGTTCAATGTGAAATGAGGACAAGGGATGTTATAAAAGAGATACAAAGTATATGTGTCTTCTTTTAAATTTTGCATACCTGTACGATAGCACCTGTACTGTACTATAGCATTATGCTATTGTTGCTATTTTGTGTATTTTTCCTTTGATCTTTTTTTTGTGATCATTTTCATATGATGCTACTTGCATGAGATAGAAAATTATCATCACAAACTAAGGCTTCACGTGACATTGTCAACGTAAACATCAACGACGTCATAGGCAAAATAACGATAAACATATTATAAATGGTTTTTCAATCTCTTGGATGTTTCTCAGCCACATCTCGTCTCAGGGCTAGGGCCCTACGATGAGATTGTAGCTGAGAAACACCCTCTCGTTTGAAAAACCATCAATAATCTATAATTATCAATAGCCTTAACTTTGGAAATGTTCCTAGTCAATCGTATTCTTAAAATGATTATCAAATTAATGTCATTTGGTCTCTGGTGGATACTTGTCAAATTGGCAATCATACCATATCTCCTTATTTTATATCAAACCTTAAGAGAACTTCGCCTGCAAGTAGCTAGTACTGACTACCGGTTTTATGATCAAAGGTCTTTGTTCTATTTGTTTTTCTTACTGAAAATCTATATAAAGGAATCTATAGTTACTTGGAAAACAAGAACCAACCTAGATATATCTGGTGTACAGACTGTGGTCATTGTCAAGTGAAATCAATTAAAACCACAAAATAAAAATAATCCCATGGTAATGATGAATGAACGATGATTATGTCATCCTATTCAGCAATCAATCCTAAAAAAAAAAAAAATAGGTATTGTAATGGAAACTAAAATGTAAAGATTAAATACAGCAATCAATCACTCACCCACTTCCCCCCCCCCCCCCAAAAAAAAAAAGTATCAATAAAATGGCAACAAATAAACAAAATGATTGAACCGATACTGCTGGTGTCTATGTTTTCAGTGTGATAGGGGAATGCACATAATATATATTTAGAGTTAATGAAATAAAAAGTTTGAAATGTATGAAAAAAGGTATGCTTTAAAAAATGAATACAGTATGCAATCAAATATACAGATTTATAAGTAATGTACGGAAAAACAGGACATAAATTTTTACAAACTTTCCTTCTAGATACTAGCTTTTGATCATAAACAAGCTTCTGTCCAAGTTTGGTAGAAATCCAGGATAGTGTAAGAAAGTTATTAAAAATTCAAAAACTTAAACCACACAGTGAATACTTATGGACGCTGCTGTCGACAACGACAGAATGTAGCATCACTTTTGCGACATAAGTCGCAGGGTCGACAAAAATCAAAACCCTGACCACATGCACACCTTTAATATATGTACAAACAGCCAGCAAAGTGAAAACTTCCTAGCATTCAAACTGTAGGAGGAGTTATGTGGAATAACTATATACCCATAATGGGAAGGATGAACAGGGGTAAAACAATATGCCCCCCCCCCCCAACTTTTAAAAAGGCCATATTCAAGACATTTTCCATTTAATGTTTTTTTTATTTATTACCTGTTAAATTCACTTTTTATTGAATAGTAAAATTCTCTGTAGAATAGCTTGAATATTGCCCTTTATTCCATTTATAGTGCAATAATTCTTCAAAATTGTTATGTTAGCAGCACAATGAAGTTAACATGGCATTTTTGTAATTTTCAAAGTTTTGCTGAATAATCATGATAATTCAGTTGTGATTATTTCCCTTGTAGAAAATTTTTTGCACTAACAAGTTTGTGTTATATAATTTTTTAACCGAAACAATATAAGTACAAAAGTCTTATACTTAAAGCTGTCTTTAATACTTATTTCCTGATGTCAGAATTCGAATATAAAGAACTAATGGCAATACATATACTCATAATTTCTAAAAGCCAGTTGTATGCAACTTAAAAAACATGCTTAATTGCAATTAAAAAGCCAATTGCAACTGATTTTTACAGCTTGTTCTTATGTTGTGCTGTTACACCACTTTCACAGGCTATATATGGGAGGGTAAAGTACTCACAAACATGTCCACCTCTGCCACATTCTTGTGACTGTCCCAAGTCAGGAACCTGTAGTTCAGTGGTTGCCTTTGTGTTTTATGTCTGTCATGTTTGTTTTTCGTAATTATTTTGGTTATAAATTGGGCCTGTAGTTTACCTGTTAGAATTGTTTCATATTGTTCATGTTGGGGCCTTCTATAGTCAACTATCCGGTATGGGTTTTTTCTCATTGTTGAAGGTCGAACAGTAGCATATATATCCACATCATTTGAACTTTGGTGGATAGTTGTAACATTGGCAATCATACCACATCACCTCATTTTTATATTGAATTTACCTTGCATATTTTACAGTTACTATAATATCAAACTGCAAATGACTATTCTCCATGGGGAGAGGTTGTTTTAATAAAGTAGATCCAAATCATACAGACAAAACCTACCATACACAATGATGATCTCTGACTGATATACAAGCATTACATATATTACAATGTTCAGATCTTGGAGGTTTCTTAAAATGACAATTTTCACACCAGATCTTTAACTTCCCATCTACAACAGATAAACAAATGTTAAATTCAGTAGTTGTTTTAACAGATGAACAAATTTTAAATTCAGTGGTTGTTTAAACTAGTTGTATTATATTTTTGTGCAGCTTTGGCATAGTAGAGACTCGTGACCTAGTATAGACACTTGTCTTTTGACATCTTGTGTTGTTGAGTTGGTGTCTCATTGACTTAAACTCTGCATCACCTTTTATGTATGTTGTACAATTTATCAATACTTTGCGAAATTAAGCTTGTATTTTTAGAACGCAGTCTTCTCTGTTGTTATCTCAATCAATGAAATGACTAATGTACAAAATTGGCGTCTGTTATTAAAAACGTTTAAACCCGCTGCATTTTTATGAACATATCCTAAGTCAGGAGCCTGTTGTTCAGTGGTTGTCATTTGTTGGTGTGGTTTATAGGTGTTTCTCGGTTCTTGCTTTTTATATAGATTAGACCATTGGGTTTCCTGTTTGAATTGTTTTACACTTGTCATTTTTGGGACTTTTATAGCTTGCAATTTGCTGTTTGGTGGGAGCCAAGGCTCTGTGTTGAAGGCCGTTCAATGACCTATAATTGTTAACTTTATACATTGTGACTTGGATGGAGAGTTGTCTCATTGGCACTGATAACACATCTTTTTTATAAACACATGTAACAAATATCAGTTAAGAACAGGAATGTGTGTTCATAGGACACCATTCATGTCCTGCTAGTACTATCTCATTTCCATTATTTGTGTCAAATGAAATCAGGGTCAGAACCTTAATTTGACAATGATTTTTAAAAAGTTCACATCAATATGAACATTCGTACTACAGGTACTTCAAGTTGACCACAAATGCATGATCAACTACCTTTACTTGATAAGGGACTGATTAAAAGGACAGAAAAACAGACAGACTCACATACAAGAAAACATAAAGCCCCCTCCTTTTCTTCGGTATAGATGAGCCACATATTAGAATGTTTAACAAAGTACATTTTTTTTATGACAGTCAAGGGTATAACTTAAACAAGTTATTACAAAAAATAAACAGGCATACTGTTATTGTCGGAATTCTGACAGAGTTATCTCCTTCTGTCAATTATACCTTACTACTAAATGCTTATAAATCCTTCACTTTCAGTTATAAAATCTTCTGTGCATTTAGGATAAGTATATGCACAGATGTTTACAAACAAGGTCAAGCCTGAAGTAACAACATACTTTTTACATGTATTACACTTTCAATGATTTTTTTGGGGAAGACAACTTCAAACTGTAATATAAACAAGCATGTTGTTATTTTTGGCTTGACATATCTTATTTGTAAACATGTTTTCAGTTTTTTCCCTCAATGCACAGTGGATTCTATAACTGAAATTAAAGGATTAATAACTATTTAATCTTCAGGTATTATTGACCAGATACTAAAATAATGCAAAATAAGTGAAAATATTAAATCATTTCTGCTAAAAAAAATTATTCATGAAGAAGTTACCATCAAGGTACGTTAACTGGCAATCACTGTGCCTACCTTGTTTCACCGCAAATACTAAATAATGTAAACATGTTAAAATCACACTAGACCTAAACAACAAAACAAACAGCGGTACTTAACATTTGAAAGTATCTGATTTGCGTTTCACCCCACAACAGATGTCTGTGGTAACTGAAAGGGGTTATTACAGACATTTTTTTTGGTACAAAAACGCCATGTGTTATTTCAATACAATTCATTACAAGATGAGATAACTCTGTCAGAATTCCCATAATAATAGTATGCCTGTTATTACTGTAATAACTTGTTTAATTTATACCCTTGACCGATAGATGTGTTTGCAGACTTTGGAAAAACCATAAAATCCAATCTCCAGGAAAAAACAATATTTTCTCAATCCATGAAAATTGGTACCGACGAAAATAAATGAATCCACAGTAATATATAAATGTAGAAATCAGGCCTTCTTTAATTAGTGAATTTATCCTTATTCTTTTAATCATAATTAATGCACAGACCCTTTGTATCCAAATACCTACCCATGTGTCATCTTTCTCTACAATTTCCTGTGACAAAATATCATCTACTCTATCATGAATATTGTTCTCTAGATTACCAGTCACCTGTTTAGAACCTTTTCCCCTGAATTCTCATGACATGTCGTATTAAAGATCCTAGGACTTTTCTTTGCTTCAATAAAGAAAAAGATCATAAGACTGAATGCTGTTAAAAGTAAAATATGCTCCCACAATAAGGTCTTTATTACCTAAGCACATCTATACTAATAAACGAGAAGACCTCATTTTGTGTGTCGCTTCTCCTCCTTCCACAATAAATTATTCATCATGCCTCTGTGTTCTATAGGTAACATGCATAGTCGCATTTGTCATCCATTCTTATGATTATTCAGATTGAGTTATTTTGGGAGAAAAACAACAAAATAGGTGTTTGCATAGATGCCAACCCCCTTTTGACACAATCAGTAACAAACTATCAAATTTTCCGTATTTTTGAAAAGTTTTCATTAATCATTCATAAACGTGCATTTACCAATAAAAATTACTGACGAGTGGTTGCAAAGTGATGTACACTAAAATTTGTCATTTAACATGTTGTCTGTAGTATGTATTCCATTCATTGATTGTTCAGATGTTCTCGACTCAAACATTTTTGTTTTGTCAAGGAGAAGTAGAGAAAGGGGGAAAGCTACTTAATAAAATGCAAGTTTGCCTCTTCGGAAGTCAGTTAGTTACCCAACAATAGGTTGATAACTCCCGAGAAACCGGAAGCATTACATTGGCGTTTCCTAAATACTGGACCAGGACGGAAAAGTAATGATAAAAATCCGCGTTTTACAAAATTGAACGTCGATGATTGGGAATCCGTAACTATTCGACTTTGACCGTAATAGCGTAGTTTTTATCGCAAAATCGGAATCAAAGAGCAGAATGCTCTGAGGGATACGATTGCCATATAGTTTTCAATGACACATGTATAGCAGTTCTGCCAACTTTTCATTAAGCAAATTCGTGAGATTTGGTCAAAATAGAAAAGATCTAAGAGGAAAATATTGATCCAAGGATACTGCTGCAAAAAAGCATGAACATGCGTGAGTCTCACGCATTTTTGGCAGCCTTGATAGTCCAAATAATTATGATGTCTTAAAAGGCTATTATATTTTTGTTTCTTTGACGCCTTACTTCGACGTCGAAGTAAGGCTTCAAAGAAAAAAAATATAATAGCCTTCCAAGACGTCATAATTATTTGGACTATGGCCTTGAAGGCATAAAACTTTGCTCAGTGCTTGGAGCACAAAAATCATGCTCGAAACAAGAAATCAAGCAATTTCATTGGTTGAGTTTCGAGTATGAGTACAAAAAAACTGACTCGAAAGTTTTATGATCGCAAGGCCAGGCTGGTACAGCTGGATAGTATTATTTTCAAAACTAATTCAACTGCACATGCAAAGGTTATATAAATCTGAATAGTCACTCAACTTTAAAAATAGCTAATCCCGGATACAAGTGTACGATCAATGTACTTATTGTGTTTTATTTGTGTGCTATCAATTCCAAGTTTACTTTCCACAGCAGTCACTGAAAGAGAGAGAGAGAAGGTATTTCACTTCATAGTTCGAGATTACTCTGATGTCCGACGGCTGATTTGCCAGACAAGCTGGGACCGTGGGGGACTTTTATGCTAGTATACTTAAATTACAAACTTAAATAGTCCCAGTCCCATATATTATATCAAGTATTATTGGATGCCGAATTGAATTTTAAATAGCTGATTTGACTAGATGCCGATTTAACCAGGTGCCGATTTAACTTTTTCTATGGGTGCCGATTTGACCAGGTGCCGATTTGACTTGTACCCAGTAATCTCGGGACCATTCACTTCGTATCTTATCACCGTTAATTCTAGGAGGAATCCCATTTCCCAGTCCCATATATTATATCAAATATTATTGGATGCCGCATTGACTTTTAAATAGGTGCCGATTTGACTAGATGCCGATTTAACCAGGTGCCGATTTGACCAGGTGACGATTTGACTTGTACCCAGTAATCTCGGACTATGCACTTCGTATCTTATCACCGTTAATTCTAGGAGGAACCCCATTTCTAACTCTTTAATTATTAATTTCCTTTGGGTCAGTGGGCATGAATCCTTCCGTACACACTCCTCTGTTTAAATTGAGATCGTTCTTAATATAATAAGACGTTTATCGACATCTAACGAGTTAATTTTTTCTTGACGATTTTTACGGGAAATACTTCTGAAAGGGAGACAACTCGAAACATAATATGGAAGACTCCATTTCGGCTAAAGGGGTGTTATAGGTAAAACTTCATTGGTTTTAATTTAAATGATGCATATGATTTTAAATTATGCAACAACAATATTAAACCCTCAATAGCAGGCAGACATAGAAAGAATCCAATGAGTTTCAAATTAATTAATAAGCGGGGAATCCAGAACAACCACTCAATCTGATACCCCTTGAAATCAAGAAAACTATACGCATGCGCATTAATACATAAACAAACCCGCGACTTGCGATTTGGAACAAGAACGCTTATTTAATTTATGATATGATGAATGAGTCTCAATTTCTTTATGAGAGTACAGTATCAGTTGCATAACGGTAAAATATAGAAAACTCCACTTCAGTTCTTATATGACAGAAATAGAATTATCGGAATTCAAAGGGTACGCACTGAAACCCGGACCGGACCGGACTCCGGACCCGGACTTTGGTATGAAACCCGGACCCGGACCCGGACTGGCCGCCGGACCCGGACTGAATGCCGGACCCGGACTGTGGGTTTTTTACCACTTTGATTTTTTTTTAAAGATTACTGTCATATAATAAGTTACAGTATATATAAATTAAAAAAAAAAGAAATCAACATTCCGAGCGCAAAATTGAACAAAAAAGAGTAAAGTAAAGTAAGGAAGAGATATATAATAATTCCTTTGTCGTTATTGTTTTATGGAAATTAATAAAATCTTTTTATTATCAATGAAAGCAAATTAAATTCTTTTCATAGGAAGAGTGAAGCGCAATAGTTTGAAACATTCGAGGTTATTTTTTTGTGTATTGTTTTCTTCTTCTACACATTAAGGGGAAAATAGAATTCCTACTTTTCTTAATAATTCGCCGGTGTGTTTATATTTCTCTAAGAAACTGTATATATTGTAAATATGTATTTCTCTATACCTTGTCAAAATGATGGTTTATTGAGATTAAAGATTTATGTATATATATATACAGGCAATTGGACAAGAAAGTTGATCTATTTTTTTGGCAGTCTTAATTAATCACTTTTAATATTGGTTTCCTGTTATGAGAACATCAATTAAGGTAGATGGGGTGTCTAAATTATAATCCATAGAATCTTTTAATAATTTGCCAAAATGTAGTTCATATCCTGCTTGTTTAAAAACATTAATAAAAAGAATGGGTCACCGGACTTATTTTCACACTACAGGTTGTGCAAAATTGTCAAGATTTTGTATAGATTATGCATGGAAAACACATTTTTCCGCCATAAAACGCAAACCACACCATAGAATTGTGAGATAAAATATGAGAAGATAGCTCCAATATTATGCTTTCAGATAAGAAAACGAAAAAATGGGGTCACCGGACTCGTTTTCTTGCTACATGTAAAAATGGGTAAATTCCTAACACATTCTATTGTAAAAGTAACACTTTCTGAATTATCTGCCCTTGCATTTGAGTTGCCTCCCCTTATTTGACAAAGTTGGAAAAAACGAATCAAACATAGGAATTCTTATTTTTGTAAAAATACAATCATAAATATGATCAAACATGGCATTTTCTATATTATAATGAAAATTCTTACACATGAATTACAAACTACTATAAAAAATTGCACATTTCATCAAAGATCTAGACCTTGTTTTCTAGTATTTCAAAATCCAAAATGGAGGAAGACACCCTATCTACCTTAAGCGTTAATTATGTCACTGTGTAATGAAAGTCTCGTGTTTTATTGGGTGTTTGACATTTGCGCCGATTTTTAAAAGTTTCGATCTTTCATTTGCGCCGATTGTGCACAGGTAAATTGCAGGTGAATGTAAATTTCTATTCATCAATAATATATGAACCTCTTTCGTTAGCCAATTGTACATATGTTATGAATTGTCAACTAGTATCATAAGAATTCCTATGATCTCTTATTGTTCTTCCGAATTCTTATGATATCTTATTGTTCCCCCGAACTCTCATGATATCTTATTGTTCCTCCAAATTCTTATATCTTATTGTTCCTCAGAATTCTTATGACTTTTTATTGTTCCTCCGAATTCTTATGCCTTTTGATTGTTCATCCGAATTCTTATGATCTCTTGCTGTTCCTCAGAAGCCTTGTGACTTTTTATTGTTCCTCCGAGTCAGTATTATAATCTCTAAGACTTATATTGTTCCTCCGAAATTCTTATGACTTTTAATTGTTTCTCTAAATTCTTATGATCTCTAATACTGTTCCTCAGAATAAATTATTGACAAAGGTTTACACTCGCTTTAGGATATTGGTTTAATTGAAAGAAAAAGAAAAAAGAAGACACAACCAGGAATTACTTACAAAATACATTACATTAAGGCTATTGGTAATTCAGTGTTTAAATAAGGGAGCTACCATTTGATTCTTTTTTTGGGGGGGGGGGGGGGGGGGGGGGGGCTAGAATGAAAAATTTTGTCCTGCCTTTTTTTTTTAGTTGTAATATCTGTCCTGCATTTTTATTTTCACTTTTTTCGGTCTTGCCCCTTATTTTTCTCAGTTTAATAAACATCAAATGGTAAATCTATTTGTATCCATCTGATGAGTTAATAGTTTTTCATCTGATTTTTATAGTTTGTTCTTATTTTACATCACTGTTCCAGGTTAGGGGAGGGTTGGCGCCTTCAAACGAGGTAAAACTGGCAACATTAAGTATGTGCCTGTCCCAAGTCAGGAGCCTGCAATTAAGTGGTTGTCGTTTGTTGATGTACGTGTAATACATTTGTTTATCTTTCATTATTGCTTTCCGGTATTGAATTTGCTCATTTTTGAAGGTCGTACGGTGAACTATTATAGTTGTAAATGTCTTTGTCATTTGGTCTTCTTTGTCAGCTGTCTCATTGACAATCACATCACATCACATCATTCTTATTCTTATATCACCATCGCAAATAACGCTTCACTTGTCAATAACATGTTATTTTAATTACTCCCTTTTTTCAGCCGTAAAATAATAAAAAAAAGATTTACTTGCTCATTTGATTGTCATCACAAAGTCTATTAAAATAATTCAACAAGCCGATGTTTTACGCAAAAGGTGTCAAAGACTACACTGTCAATCATAATCAAGCATGTATATAAGTTAGATTTAAAGGGGCATTAGCTCCGAGATATAATGAATTAATAAATTAAAATGTTCAATATAGTGAAATAATTTTATTTTAGCAGCCATTGTCAAAATAAACTAAGATACATCGCTTATGAATCATTCACGTAAATTAATTTCCGTATCAGTTGTATTCCTTTGGTAAGAAATACAGAAATAATCTTGTGTTATATATAATGAGTGGCAAAAGTTTACAAGGCCGTACACGTTAACCGGGATATTTTTTACCCCAAGATGGTACTCTGAATAAAATCTTCTGCGGCTCCTGATTGGATGATCATACAAAGTTGGAATTGCTCCAATAAAATTTAAGCAGCGATCGATCATCCATGTAATACACAATCTTGAACAGGTGAGTCCGGACTGTGACCTGACATGACCCCGGACTAGCTTGAAGTTTACTATACCTGCGTGTATTGCATTACGACGACTAACTGTATGTAAACTGTTTATTGTCGTAAAGTATATTGACGGGACATTTGATCAAGCATGTAATACATAAGAAAGTTATAGGATATTTATCCGACATTTAACGAAAAAATTAAATGTAATAGGCGAGTCCGGATGGTGACCTGAAGTAACCCCGGACTAGGTGTATTCGCAAACTATAGACATCGATAGAGATATAAAACTTCACAAATTATTTGATGAGACGAACTTATTCATTTTTATTCATTCAACTTTTTCCTTATTGGATTGTCGTCGGAAACATTAATAAAAGACGTTTACCCGAGAATTAACAAATTAATATTAGGCGAGTCCGGACTGTGACCTGATATAACCCCGGACCAAGAGTATACGGATTGTATATGAATATACTGAATAATTTGTTTAATTGAAAGATTTTTTTTTCCCTTTTTGCTTTTTACTTTTCCTTTATTCATTTCTCTATTTCTTTAGTTATTCGATTGTCATCGGAAAAATCAATAAACGACACTTAAGCGGCGTTCAACAATGTAATACACAATCTTGAACAGGTGAATCCGGACTGTGACCTGACATGACCCCGGACTAGCTTGAAGTTTACTATACCTGCGTGTATTGCATTACGACGACTAACTGTATGTAAACTGTTTATTGTCGTAAAGTATATTGACGGGACATTTGATCAAGCATGTAATACATAAGAAAGTTATAAGATATTTATCCGACATTTAACGAAAAAATTAAATGTAATAGGCGAGTCCGGATGGTGACCTGAAGTAACTCCGGACTAGGTGTATTCGCAAACTATAGACATCGATAGAGATATAAAACTTCACAAATTATTTGATGAGACGAACTTATTCATTTTTATTTATTCAACTTTTTACTTATTGGATTGTCGTCGGAAACATTAATATAAGACGTTTACCCGAGAATTAACAAATTAATATTAGGCGAGTCCGGACTGTGACCTGACATGACCCCGGACTAGCTTGAAGTTTTCTATACCTGTGTGTATTGCACTATAATAACTAACTGTATGTAAACTGTTTATTGTCGTAAAGTATGTTGACGGAACATTTGATTAAACCTGTAATACATAGGAAATGTAAAAGACATTTATCCGAGATTTAACGAAATAATCAAATGTTGATTGTAGTAGTCCGAGTCCGGATGGTGACCTGAAGTAACCCCGGACTCGGTGTATTCTATTATATATTAGTAGACATCGATAGAGATATAAAACTTCACACATTATTTGATTGAAATATGTTTTTTATTTTTATTCATTTAACTTTTTGTTTATCAAATTGTCATCGGAAAAATTAACAAAAGACTTTTATCCGAGAATCAACGAAATAATACTAGGCGAGTCCGGACCGTGACCTGAAATAACCCCGGACTGGGAGTATACGAGTTATATATACATATACTGAATTAAGTGTTTAATTGAAAGATTGCATTTCCATTTTTCCTTTTTCGTTTTTCTTCATTTATTTGTCTATTTCTGTAATTATTTGATTATGATCGGAATGATCAATAAAAGACACTAAAGCAGCAATCAACCATGCAATACACAATCTTGAACAGGTGAGTCCGGCAGTGACCTGACATGACCCCGCACTAGCTTGAAGTTTTCTATACCTGTGTGTAATAAATTTATTTTCATTTCAAACGCCATAGATAAATATTATAGGACAGACAAGAAACAACCAATGAAATGCATATGCTATGTTTTTAATAAAACTTTGGTCAATCGATTGTGTATGAAAGCTCCAAGTGATTGTACAGTAGATTTGCAAGCGATTGTACAGTCAATAAAAATATCTGACATAGAGAAAAGGAATACATTTGGAATTTTTCCGGGACAATGGCTTTGAAACTTTCAGACAGATGAGACTACATATCAGAAAAGGTACACGAGAAAATTCTGGTAGAAACGATTGGTTTTACGATGTTTATTTGACATTTTTGATCGCTGTTGTGAGACAGTTTCAATCGTTTTACTCGGAGCTCCACCATTCTAAGAAAAATGTTTGGATGAAAATATCTTTTTTATTATCTAATTGGTTCATATTTACATAGAGAATGATTTAGCTACCAAAATTCGAAGCAGAAACGTCATTAAGTAATATTAGAGTTCATCAATGTGTCCATCAAGCAACTTATTTTTCAAATGTCGGAGCCATGCTTGACAGTCTCCCAAATGACAAAATATTATAAAACTGTCAAGACTTAGATGTTATATATTCATAGAACATATTTTATTTTGAACAGACGAAATTATTGTTGAACAAAACACAATCCTTTTCAGAAATGTACATGGTTATATTCGCCATACAAAACGATCCTTTGCTTAATATTACTGTATTTTAAAGTGTACTCGTATCCAGCTGTTATTGTTTAAACATAATATATTTATTGTATATATTTTTCAAACTATACTGAAATATATAATTGCTGTCATCTTGAAACTTTGTAGATTGTACTTATTTGGAGAGGATTTAATTATCTTAAGTTGTTATAACTGGAATCCAATACTATTGTATATCTAGACAATAAAATATGTTTAAACTAATGAGAAAATCGTACAGTTTCGTTCCCACACTGTGTATACACAATGCTTGTGACCACAAAACACAGATCAAGTTTAAATTTTGTAGGTGTCATTTAAACCATTCTAGAGTTATGTTCTTTTACAAATGGAAAAAATGCTGAAATTTTCGTTTCCGTTCTCTTATACGTACATGAAGGTAGAAAAGAGATAGAAAGAATAAGCAGAAAACTATGCTATGACCTCCATTGTGGAAGAACATTATTACACAAAAGGATAGCAGTATCAAAGCAGTCTGAGGCAAAAGACCCCGGGTGCAATGTCTAAATAACTATTAATTTTTACCCCCCCAAAAAATTAAGTTAGTTAATTATCAGACATATAACTTAAAAGGAAGCTTAAGAGTAAACGTAAATGGACAAAGTAACATAAATAAGGAATATTCAATATTTTAGATTAAAAAAAAAAAAGCCTAAATTAGTAATATTTCAGATCAAATATTTTAGATTTTATAAAAGTTCCATGATTCGTTATAATCAACCTCTATTTTTAACCGTAGAACAATTGGTAAAATAGAAATATACTGATATGAATTCTGCATGATTTGTACAGTAACATAACAGTTAATTTTAATTTTAGTGGTGTACATAGTAATGATAAATCCCAGACCATTAAATAACAATCTATATTTTTATTAATCCTTTTATTTTTTTCTGTCAAAAAATAAATGAATAAATTATCTATCCCCTTTTACCTTTTAACAGTAAATCTATTTCACCCCTTTTTAATCTGTGCGTTTTAAGATATTTTGACTAACATTACTATATGCTTAATGTACATAAAATAGTAGGTGTAAATATTTTTATTTTAGTGTTCTTTTACATTAATAAATGGTTTTAGGACAACAATAATCTTTTAAGGATTGTATATATTCTAATCTAGTCTGCTCCATGTTTTTACACAGCAATAAATAAAGATTAAGGGATTTTTTTTATACCGTGTGACACGGGTGCTCCGTTGCGGAGGAATTTACTTAGAGAAGAAGAAGAAGGTTTGACTTTACCAAATGTTAGGAAATTTATACACAATGCTTAGTACCACAACACAGACATAAGTTCGAATTTTGGTAGCGTCACTGAAACCATTCTGGATCCCGGAATTGTTATACTCCGTTACAAATGAATAATGAAAATGATATATGATATGCAAGCGGGTGCATCGTCTGTGTCCCATGGACACATTCCCCATTTACTCTGAAACATGTTTACTTCTCACTGCTGCTGCATTAGTATTTCGCAATTTAATATATGTAGTAGCTTGTCGCTTGCCTATTTTGTAAAAAAAACACAAATATTGACGGATGGGATCCATAAACAGTTCATTGTAATTATTGTAGAATGCCTCTGCTCCATTAGTTGTACGTCTTTCGGTAGATGGGATTTTAGCACTTCCAGATGGTGAAACCAACGCACTATCATCAAATATTTGTTTATCGTTATTATGTATGATACAAATGTGTCACAAGTAAACTGGTGCAAATAATTTCCGAATATTGGCGCAATTGATATATTTGAAAGAAAAAATGGCGCAAATATGATACCCTTAAAAAACATTAACTATCACAAAAGGACTACTGCCAACTATAGTCAGTCGTTTTTAAACTGTTTTTTTTCTAAGTTTATGATTCAAATACATGTATGGGATTATAAATAAGATTATTTTTTTTAAATCATTTCATAGTTGAACAGTTTTCAAAATATCATTTTGTTCATAACACTTTTATGTAATACATTTGTTTATGATTCGGTCTTTCCCTAATTTGATTATCAGTATGACTAACGGAATTATTGCCAGAGTTATTGAGCGATTTCCTGTTGGACTTTAAAACACATATAGTACACAATTACGTAATGCGTGTTCATGCATCGCGTCACTGCTGCCCATATAAACTACTGTCACGGTATATATCAGTATATGGGGCCGGTTATACAGGTCTGATTCATTTTCATAATTATTATACATGTAATGCATCTTGTTTATTTCTGCCAAAGTTAACTTCCTTCTGAATAGTTTTAATAAAAAAAGGAAAAAATATTTCTAAGAAAATCCACTTTCTCCCTATAATTTATAAAAAAGTCATTTGTAAACATTCATACTGTATGTATGATTTTTTTTTTTAAGTAATTGCACAACTGTAAATTGAAGATACAGAATCATTGCAAGGCTAACTTGCATGCACGCTTCTCTTCTAGCTAGCTAGACTATACAAGAGTAAGAGCAAAATTTGATTATCTTATCATTATTATAATGTACTGTGTTACAGTTCTCAAAAGATTATCTTCCTTCTCCTGAATAAAAAAATAAAAGGTGATTCTAAGAAAATTAATAATTTTTAACCAGTCCGGGTCCGGCATTTTAGTCCGGGTCCGGCGTCCGGTCCGGGTCCGGGTTTCATACCAAAGTCCGAGTCCGGAGTCCGGTCCGGTCCGGGTTTCAGTACGTACCAATTCAAAGAACTCTCGCATTTATCAAAACTGGGGAATTCCCTCTGACGTGTTTCTAAATTTATAAAAACACTAAATATAAATACTGCTTAATTCTGATTTTCCGTGTTGTTAAAAACACGCATATAAGTCAAGGGAAAAACCAAAAATGAAGATTATGAGAAGAACATTACAGGAAAGTTGTTTATGTTCAATCCTTTTGCTTGTTTTTACCTTAATCATAAGAATCTGAGATGTTGCTGAATGTTTAGAAAAAAACGGTTGACGTGAGGGAATGAGCCCTGAGTCAACGGTAAAAGTCTACAGATTGCTTAAAAGCAATCGTATCCCAAAAACTACGGAAAAATCGTAATGGTTGGCATCTATGTATCCTCCATGCTATTTCGATCTGAGTTTTTATTCATACATAGTCTGGTGCTGTTCCAAGTAGTCTTTTTTTTTCTGTTTCTTGAGAAGTATTTGTTTTACCTGTTCAGTCACTATAAAGTGTTACAATTCATATTTAAAGGCAACACATAAATAGTGACCAAAAAGGTACCGCTATCACATGAGAGAAGCTAGGAAAAAGTAAAATGTATACATTTTAAATATCTTTGTGGGACCATGAAATGTGGTATATAGATAGATATAAATAGACCATAAAACAAATAAGCAAACAAATTCAAAGGAGATGTACATGTATTAAATATGAATAATATAAATAGAAGAGCCATGGCCAGCGACCCCAAACTTGACAGCATTTGGTGTTGAGGTAAAATGTCTGCATTGACAATAAATATAGCCTTTGTAAGAGGTGAGCCAGGTCGCCTTTCCCTAAATCAGCCATCTTAAAGGTAACCGCATATTTCTGGGCTGCCAGGGTTGAAAAATGAAAATGATTTGAAAAAAAGCTAAAATTTTAAGCTAAAAGAAATACACCAAATTGGGGAGACATCAATTAAAATGTTTAAAATAATAAGGAAGTTGACAAGAACTAAGCTTTTCAGATAATATACAGACTATTACAGTCAGTCTAAAGACTCTTTATCTCCTGAAATGATTGCTTACACAGTGCTTTCCTAAAATAATTTTAAATCAGTGTGATAGTTTTCGTGAAAAATGCTGAGCGTACAGGTATAATGACAAAATAAATGTTATGTTACATGTATCTACCCAAATAAGTAAAATATAAAATTCTTGACTTCTAAAACAATGATTAATCTCCTGATTTATATCTTATCACTCTTTGCCAATGCTGCGTGAAAATTAAGAAATTTGACTTATCAGTATGCTTCCATCCACTGATAAAAATTCCATATGAGTTGATTTATTATTAATTATTGTGCTTTGAATACACCTTATTGCTACAATATGTACATGTCTGCCATTACTAACTGTACATCACAAATGTTCCTATATATAATTATGACGTCTGGCAAGCTATTTTAATAAAAATGTTCCATGTAAAATTTTGATGTTATAATTATAAATATCTGATGCCACAATGGAAAAATAATTGTTGTATGACGTTAATGGTTGAAGAGGGACAGATTCTCCAGTCAGCTGGGACAATTAGGGGGGAAGGGACTTCTCCAGTCATGCTTCAGTGATTCCCTACATAATTAACCAAATAGTAATTATATCATTACTAATTGTAAGACCTGATCGATGATGATATGAATAAATTGAAATCAGACATATCAAATGCAGTTCTCAGTGCTGTTGATATATCAATGGACAATGACTACTTCTAAATAATATACTATAAGCTTTCATGTCGATCCAGCCCACGTCGATCCGGCCCAGGTCCAACAAACAGTGGTGGAATTTTCATTAGTGAAGGCCAACCAAATTTTCCTAAATCTGACTCTGACAACTCAGAGTATACATCAAACTGTCTACCCCACATGTGAACATCTTTTGGTAGCTCGCTACCCTCGCTGTGTTGCAAGTATTTTGGGTTTGAAGAAAATTAGATGCGATCGTATAAACTGCTGCCTTCAATAATAATATCATCTATAGTCGAGGACGTCCAGCTAGAGGGGTCAGATATACAACTTTATTATATACTTAGAAATACAGATAAATTGTATGTGTAATACAATCAATGGCAAGCGTGCTGTACCAGCCACCAGTGATAAAATATCGATATCAGCACGGTTGCAAAAGCTTTATCACACCTTTAATCTGTATGACGTCACGTCATCGATTGCAGTCACTGTTGCAAAGGCTTTATGTTATCAAATCCCTAAGCTGTATGACGTCATGTCAACCCTATAATCTGTATGATGTCATTTCAAATCTCTTTATCTGTATGACGTCATGTTGCATAAAAAAACATCTACTTGAGGTATATGTATATAATAAAGTGTATATGATATGGCTTTTTCAATATCACACACCGTATCAACCATCAACCAATATAATCCCTCGAGCAGAGCTCTTGGGATTATATTGGTGTCTCGGGTTGATACGGATGCGATATTGAAAAAGCCATATATATATGATATTCTCTATGTATCCAGCTATGCTGATATAAAGACGTTCACCTAAAGGACATTTTTTTTCTTATTTTTTCAGTAGACTTAGCTTTGATTTTTTATTACCATGCATTGTCAAGCTTGGTAACTCATAGTCATAATTGTGTCTCAGTTACTCAATGAACGATGCTGTCCCATATTGAGTCCAAATAATTATGACGTCTGGCAAGGCTATTTTAAATTGTTTTCTGGGACGCCTTCCGTACTACCCCATATTGTAAAAAAATAATATTGCAACAGCTGACACTATAGTGCACTGTAACCCTTGCCGATAATAGACCACTTTCGAGTTCATCCGTCACCGGCAAAAACTCGTCAATTATGCACGCCTTTATGACGTCATTTACCAGATAGAGGGGGTCGCCTGTATCCCTGCACTATTTACGTTCATCAAGCGTCTTAGTGATCGTCTTTGTGCAGGATAAACTAGAAATAATTGTTGCTCTGTAGGTACTTACTGACAATTCCCTAATGACAGCAGTGTTGATTGTCAATTTTGAAAATTCAATTTGCCGAATAATTCGTATAATATAGAATTATAGTTTTCCAACCACTCGCTCAACATTGGAAGGGAAGTGACGACGCCCCCAAAACGCACAAATGACGATGATAAAAGCGCGTATAATTGACGAGTTTTTTCCGGTGACGGATGAACTCGAAAGTGGTCTATTATACCGTGATGCTTGGTATAGGCTTCTTTGCACACAAGAAACCATATTGCCCACCTTGTAAGTTTTGTATTCTTCTAATCAGTTAGCTGTTTTCTGGTTTTGTTTATTTACACAAGAAATCAATGAAGCGATGAAAGCGCGGGAAACGAAATGACATATTCGGTAAATTCCGTGAATTTAATATTTTCTAATCAAAATGTCCAAGCAATGATAAATAAATGGTTATAATTTTTATACATAGAGCATTACTACGTTTTGTGTATTTACTATTTAAAATCTATGCTTACGAAGAAATCTAACACTAAATAATCTCAATCATTCAACCGTTTTAATACACAGTTTATAATAAGGTGTAGATTGTGTGTATTACTGTTCTATTTTCAAATAATATCAATGATACATAGATTTACAGCCTCGTACCAAAATTGCAACATAATTTCAAGATTACATGATTCCGTAATCACAGAATTGTATTGATTTAATTAATTGCACTAAATTGACAGTGCTTTGTTAATAAACATTATAGCTCTTTACGATAGCAAATGAACACTTCATTATAATTTATACTGATGACCTACTATCATGATTTTTTTCCGACCGCACATACGGACGCGTTGACACGTAATGCATACCACTCAATAATAGCCAATCAGACGTTAATATGGCCTTCATTTCCCCCAGAATCATTCCGGAAGCAACCACGAAGCAGCCATTAAATAGTATTTATAACCAATGAAATACCGTTAACAGATTTACCCGATCCTGATGTCTAGCCTCTGAGTAATCAGACCGTATCACCATGTGATACGGTAGTATCACCATGTGATACGGTAATCAAAGCGTTCTCCTGATCATGGTCATGCCAGTTGCATATATATTGAAATAAGAAAAAGATGTGGAAACAAGAATGTGTCCATAGTATATACATATGCCACATCGGCACTGTCATATTCTATGTTCAGTGGACCTTGAAAAGGTGCAAATTCTTTAATTTGGCATTTAAATTAGAAAGATAATATCATAGGAAACATATTTACTAAACTTCGAGTTGATTGGACTCCAACTTCATTAAAAACGACCTCGACAAAAACTTTAACCTGAAGCGGGACAGACGGACGGACGAACGAACGAACAGACTAGAATACATAATGCCCATAGATGGGCATACAAATTTCTTGTTGAAAGTGAAAGTAGTGATTTGGCCAAAATGAAAGTAGGGTAGAGATTAGAGGGAGGCACGGCTTTTTCGGGACGTCGTGGTCGGTGGTTTTTAAGCTCGGGATTTCGGGATTGATTCGTACGGGATCTGGGAATACTTTTTCGAATTTCGGGATGTCGGGATATGAATTTCGTTAAATACGCTTCTCGGGATTTCGGGATCAGGGCCCTTCGACCACCTCTCAAATTAGCCTTAGTCATTTTTACAAGATTCAAATACTACCATTGGCACGTTAATAGGGCTCTCAAAAGGAAAAGCACTGATGGATTGTCCCAGAAACATATTTTCTTAGAATAATAATGGTATATAAGCAGTTTCATTAATTCATGTTTGAAGCGGTGCAAATTCTTAATTTAATTAGACTTTTACCATAAAAAGCATTGTAGAAAAGGGGAAGAATAATTGTGGTATAGGGCCAGAAATACGCAACTAATTGAATTTAACAGAAAGGAAACAAATAACGGGCTTTGGAAATAAGGGAAAGGGCTTTTGATATCTTATATGAAATTCTCTAGACATAATATCTTTTACAAAATGCATCCTTCAACAGTTTACAAGCTGCATATGCCCGCGACTTCGCGGGTGTGTTCTAGTATGGTATAAATATGAAAAACCAGAAACATCAAAACAACTGATGTCAACCCCATGGGTAAACAAATTGAGTTTCAGTAATTTGAGTATTCTTTCTCCATTTAATGCGAATATAATGCGACTGGGTGAGTATCGCAAAAATTATTACTCACATTTTGATATCTTATACATATAAAAATTATCTGTATGCAGCTTTTCCTGAAATTGCAATAATTGATCTCGTATTGTTGTCAATTCTTCCAATTCTACAGTGTCATATAAACTTAACAAAATCACTGGTATTAGAGTCAACATGAAGAATGTTGTATATGGTCCACTGTTTTTATATAAATACAGGAAACCACAAGACATCATGGTGCAACGATATCCAAGTTCATTTGACTCTTCAAAAAATTCCTGGAAATCGACATCTCTCATTCACAGTATACAATGCTAGTTCAATTGCGGATCTTATCTCATTGAAATTTTTGCAGTTTTATAAGTATTGCAAAATATTCTGAATATATGTATAAGTTTTATTATTTAACTATATTAATTTTACTATGAGCTTGAACTCCATCTGGTATTTTCTCTCATTTAAAACATCCGAAAATTATATTTGTAAATAATAATAATAATATGCGTAGTAATAACACAAAATGATTTAGATCAAATCATAAATCTTGGTATAAAATATTAAAATAAGGAGATGTTGTATGATTGCCAATGAAACAATTGCAAATATCCACCAAAATTCAGATGAATTGGTAGTTAGCAATGAGAAAAACCTGTACCGTATAGTCAACTGTAAGAGACCCTGACATGAAAAGTATGAAACAAATCAATTGAGAAAACTAACGACCTAATTTATAAAAAAATTATTTACGAAAAACAAATATAACAAACATAAACCAACGACAACCACTGAACTACATACAGGTTCCTGACTTGGGACAGACACATATATGTCATTATACAATGAAGAATGTGGTGAGGTTTTACATGTTTGGAGGCACCAACTCTCACCTAACCCGTATCAGGTTTGTTTGCTCATAGGACATGTTCCTATTCCACAGGTTCACCCCTACATGTTTTATTCAAATACCGGTGGAATTATTAGATATTTTTTAAGATGTATATATCTAAATATTTATATTTTCATGAATAAAAATTCCTGAATCTTCTTAATGAAATATTGTTATTTAGATGATTAATTCTTTTAAAAAACAATGTTAATTATGTATGATTACTGTTAATTAGTATTTACAAAGCCAATTCTGTATTATTATTGTGTGTTTAAAAATTGTTATAACTACATATAGTTTGGTGTAGTTACCCTAAATAATGTTTAGCTCTTTATTAGTTGCTGTTGTTGCAATGTCATTGTGAAGAGTTTGATAGCCGTTTGATATCTTCCGCCTTTATTATTCAAACTAAGATGAGCGAATAGGCTATTCCAGAAAATTTGGATCCCCCCTATCCCTATGGAAGACATGCAGTCATTTTTTTCCTAGGAAATTTTTAACAGATTTTGCAAAAATTACTGGATTTCCACATATTTGTCTAACCAAATATTTGTCTCAAAACAAAAAAAAAAATGCTGGAAATCCAGCATCTTCCATCTATAGGGTTTAAAAATGAAAAATTGTCTGGAATTCCAGCATCTTCCATTAGGGGGGACGGTATCAACTATTTCTTGAATAGCCCATTTTAGGTATTGATCATCATGACAATAACACTAAAGGAAACTGATTTACGTTTTTAGAAGCCACTTTATTTTAAAACAATAAAAAAAAAATATCATCTTTATTTTATAGCAATCCATGACTCATTTCACACAAAAAAATCTTACAGAAAAATATATGACCTCGGTGGCATTTTTTTTCTATTTCTGTTTATTCTGATATCTCCTTTTTACTTATTTTGCTATTTATTATTTATTATTGTCTATTGTAGTTTTTTTTATTTCAATATGCCACCCGAGGTCATATTGGAAGCTGCTGGATAACTAACTCGGCCTAAAACAAAGTTGTTTTTTTCAAAATTTACAGGATTACCATTATTCATATAAAGAAATAAAGTGAACAAACTCGACCATGATTTGTAGACTGTGTTGCTTACTGTTTTTTTATACTTTACTTCATTTATAACAACTGTGTATACGCATTCATGAGATAATGATAAAAATATATAAGAAATGAATTAAAATAAACTTAGATCCATAAGATAAAATATATGTTTAATATATAATATACAGTTTAATTGAAATATAAGTTTGAATTTAATATATCAAATGAGGATAATTTAAAACTTCTATTTAAAGTTTTGTTGTGAATTTCTCGTTTGTACTTTTATCTTGATAGTTGATATTATGTTTTTTTATTGGTAAATGCTGTTTTAATGATTGCCCCGCGTGTATGTTTGTATTGTGTTCAATCTTTACTGTTCATAATTGGTATACAAATACAGTGGCTCCCAAAGTATTGAGAAATCAACTGCCTGGACATTTGGTCCAGTAAACCATTCTTCTTAACTGGACCAGACTCTTTTTTACAGGACAAATTAAGTTTCACTGGTCATTTGGTACAGTAAGGCACATTACTAACTGTAAATTCAGAAATTATGGAGAGGTTTTTATTAATGCGACTGGGTGGGTATCGCAATATTAAGAAATCGCATAAAAACATAGATCTGTAGACAGATTTTTCTGAATCGCAATAATTTAACTCGCATTTTTGTCATTTCTTGAAAAATCGCACTAATAAATGCATGCAACAATTTCTGAGTTTACAGTTACTGGACCAAACCAATTTGTACTGGTATTTGCCCAATGTCCGGCGACCTTGGGAATGATTGCAAATAAAAAGAAATTTGATTGACAGTGAATGGCTTGTTTATAATTTCATTAAGTTGTATAGTAATTCATTATTAATGGATTCATTAATTTAAAGAGTAATTATGTTTTAATGGTCACATAAAAAAAAGTGTTGGTAGAGGCAAGCCAAGTCAAACATTTATAATACATATTTCTAAAAATAGATTTGGAGTAAAATCTGAAAAAAATAAGAGGTTTGGTTTGATAAATGATCTTACCAAATAATTCTATTTAAGAATATGAAACAAGTTGTATAATATCATTCTCAACATGGGTATTGACCACTGCATTGAGTGTTCCCGAAAAATGACAACAAAGTAACATGCATGCCTTACAGTGTGAAAGCGAATGCCACTTTATACGTGCTGACCATCCCCTTGGTTTCTGAGGAACAGGTCATCAGGAACTAATGCATTCACTACAACACATGTACAAGGAGCGTGAATGTCATCTTCATGGGTTATGGGACCAGTATAAAGATGATGACATAACAGCATCCCAGCTACTTCGGGTTTGTGGCTATATCGACTACAGCCCGTCCAACGACTTGGTTTGAAACTGTTAATTAGACTTCTATAGTGCTTCTTGCCTACGATTACAAATATAGAGACATATATGTATTTGATAATGTTTCTGTTGATTGTGTCTCAGTGTGATTTATTTTTAATATTGATAAATAAAGAAAACATAAAATTTTATTTTATTCAAACAAACATATCGATGCTTTCATCATTCAATATTATTTGTTTATTTGACACATTCGTATAACGCACATACAAAACACACATAGCACATACAAAATGCACACACTAAAGCATATAAAAAAGACATCATGCAAAAATAAATTGTCATTGTCAAAGTATATGTACGTAAAACATAAGCAATGTAATTACATAAGAATTGTAATCAAATTAAAGAAAACATAGGGACTTGGGGACAGGACCATTTTTTTTTTTAGCCCTCCCCCTTTTTTAAAAAATCCATTATTTTTTGTTTTCTATTAATTTCAATTATTTTCGCATTTTTCTGTATCATATGAACATGAATTTACTAAAATTAAATAGAATTTGCTATTTACTATTAATTCTACCGTAATTTTACTATATCAATATCAATGTGGTCGAGGTTAGATGAACCATGAGAGACAGACATGTACACCTTACAATCAATCTATGCATTAAATACGTTGACCTTTTGCTTACAGTATACAAGAAACAAACTTAACCATGAAAACTTAACATTGATCAATGAACCATGAAAATAAGGTCGAGGTCAGATGATACCTGCCAGACAGACATGTACACATCAAATATAGTTGACCTATTCATGCTATTGATTATAGTATCTAAGAAACAAACTTAACCATGAAAACTTAACATTGAACAATGAACTATGAAAATGAGGTCAAGGTCAGATGATAAAATAAAATCTGCCAGACTGACATATACATCGTAAAATATTTCCATACACCAGATATAGTTGACCTATTGCATATAGTATAAGAAAAAAGACCAAAACACAAAAACTTAACCTTTACCACTGAAACATGAAAATGAGGTCAAGGTCAGATGACACCTGCCAGTTCGACATGTACACCTTATAATCATTCCATACACCAAATGTAGTAGACCTTTTGCTTATAGTATCTGATACACATGTATATGGACTTGACCACGAAAACTTAACCTTGTTCACTGATCCATGAAATGAGGTCGAGGTCAGATGAAAACTGTCTGACAGACATGAAAACCTTGTAAGGTAGGCACATACCAAATATAGTTAACCTATTATTCCTAACAAGAGAAAAATTAATGTTACAAAAAATCTTAACTTTTTTCAAGTAGTCACAGAACTATGAAAATGAGGTCAAGGACAATGGACATATAACAGACGTAAAATTCATAACATAAGGCATCTATATGCATTGATATACAAAGTATGAAGCATCCAGGTCTTCCACCTTCTAAAATATAAATCTTTTAAGAAATTAGTTAACGCCGCCTCCACATCACTATCCCTATATCATGTATATTGAGCTATCTGCGACAGAAGTCGCAGGTTCGACAAAAAACATATTCAAGCAAGATAACTTAAAACTTTATTTAAATGTTCATTTCACAAATTAGTAAACCAACCATAAAAAAGATTTTATCATACTATATTACTTATGCACAAGCTTCAATAATTTCTATTGCAAAACATTTTTTAAGTAAATTTATAAGTAGTCATTAAATGAGAGTCAACATCTTCCTAGGTTTATATCTTTAATAATAAGGATGACTGATACCTGAAATATATATATACACAGTACATTAGTAAATGATTAGTTATCTCCTCCCCCGGGGACAAGTTTTTTTGTATACAAAAAAATAAACTTAAACGAATAAAGTCAAGTCTATTAGAAAATAAATCTTCAGGAATGTTCTGTTAAAGTCTTCCGGACGCGAACAAGATTAAACGTATGATGTCCTTTCACAATTTTAAACGCAAAGTCTCTAGATTCACTTATCAATGTCTATGCATAATTCATTAATCAGTTCCTGATTCATCAATGTTATGTTCTGTTGTGTTGCGGCGGCTCGGTCTTCGTGGTGTCAATAGTTCCTTTTCTCCAGCTTTATTGTGTTACTGAAGACGGGATAGAGCACGTGGTATCCTAGACATAGAAGGTACATCTGGTTCAGGGGTGTGGTGGAATGACTGGTCCAAATCGATTTGTGTAGGCTGTTGAATTGTCTGAGTCTGAGTCGCTTGTTTTTGAGTGGGGACTATAATTGGCGTCTCATTCAATGCAGCTGGTTGACTTAAGATTCTTGTTGGTGATAAAGACACTGGAATCTTGGGCACTTGTGGCTGTGTCGTCTTGGATGTAGTTGGAGAGCACAAGATCACTTCTTGATGTTGAACTTCAGTTGGTGCCATCGAAATACCTTGTGTTTGGTTGGTTTGAAAAGGAGTGAACTTTCGAAGGTGTTGGCGGTTGCGGATAGTTACTCGACCTGTGCCATCTACACGTATAACATACTGGTGGTATTGGCGTACTTCAACAACTGTTCCTGTACGTTCCCATCTCCTGGGATGGTTGCCTACCAAGTTTTGAATGTATACATGATCTCCAACCTGTAGTGTTCGCAGGTGATGAGTGTGTTCATTCCACCGTTCATGTTCCCTTGAATGACGTTTGGCAAGAGCCATCTCTCGATGAGACATTAACTCAGTCCATGTTTCATGTGGAGAATATCTACCCATCAGTATGGGAATGGCGTCACGAATGGGTCGTCCAAACAGAATCAATGGTGGTGATGCTTTTGTCTCTGGGTCAATCTAATTTCTGTACATCAGTAAAGCTCTTTGGAATTTGTCAACATCCAGAGATCCAACAGCAGTAATGTTGTCCACCAGCATGCGTTTTGCTGTCTTTACCGCTATCTCTGCCCTGCAGTTAGCGTGTAGGTTTGCAACTGATGAAAGTCTATGACGAACACCCCAGGCTTTTAAAAACTCTTGAGTCTTCCCTGCTGTGAACTGTGGACCTCCATCAGACGTCAACTCCTCTGGGATGCCAAATGTCACGAAAGTCTCACGAAGTCTCTTGACAAGTCCTTCTGCACCTGATACAGACTTGTATACCATTGGCCAGTTTGAATACCTGTCAACAATAACTACATAGTCATTACTGTTATATGTGAAGTAGTCACTTCAAATCATCTGGAATGGATAATCCGGAGGTGTTATGTCAGATGGTGGCTGCATAGGGTTTGACTTGGCCATCTGATGGCAGGGAACACACTGGTCTCTCACCCTGGCAATATCTACTGTGATCTCAGGCCAATATACAGAGTTCATAGCCCTTGCACGCATAGCGCTGACTCCTTGGTGGGCTGCGTGTAAAGCATCGAGTACTGGTTTGCGAAGAGCTGGAGGTATAACAATTCGTTGGCTCATAAGAACTACACCATCCACGGTGCATAAACTGGATGCAAAGCGGTGGTAAGGACGCAAGTCTGTTGGTAGCTCCTTGTTGTCTTCTGGGAACCCTGCTTCCAGCTGCCTAATGAGATTTACAAATGTAGGGTCTGATGCAGTGGCCTCACGAACCATGCTCCAAGTAACAACTGTGATAACAGCATTCAAGGCAAATGTGGCAGCATCGACTGTGGAGGTGTCATTAGCTTATCATTATCCTCTGCATGTAGACATAGACTGGTAAGGCAGCAACCATTTGATTTTCTGGGGGGGGCTATGGTTTTTTTTTCTGTGCAAACATTTTTTTTTCGCCTTCGGCGAAGAACAATCTATTTTTTTAGCGACAAACCGAAGACAATTTTTTTCTTTCAATTTTAGCATTACATATAGTGGCAGCTGAGGGTGAAACAAACAATTTTTTTTACTCAGGGTCCAAAACAAATTATTTTTTTCACCAAAACCTGGAAACAAACTTTTTTTTCCAAAAAAAACCATACCCCCCCCCCCCCCCCAGAAAATCAAATGGTTGCTGCCTAAGTGTATCATGATAATGAGCAGTCATGTTAACTAGGGAATCAAGTTCAGGTGCTTCACCAGGTAAGTTCAGACGATCTGGTGGTCCAACAGGATACCGTGACGCTGCATCTGGCCCAAGGTTCTTTCTGCCTGGTACATGAAGAATCGTGAACCTGTACCCTAAAGTTTTCATTTTGAGGTTGAGAAGTCGTCTGTTGTCGATGTCTGTGAGTGATCGATCGTTCAGAATCTGGAGTAGTGGCTTGTGGTCAGTTGCAACAAGAAGGTCTTTGCAACCAGGAACATAGTAGCGTGGTTGGTGAAGTGCATACACTACAGACAAGGCCTCACCTTCAATGGGAGCATATCTGCTTTCTGCTGGATGTGTGAATCTGCTGCCAACTAGACATAGTTTCCAACCGTCATTACAGCAGGTAGGAGTTTTACTTGAGCACTGACAGTACTTCTGCATCAAAAAGAATCCAATTCCATCAACAGACCAGTCGGTAACTAGGCATGTCATACGAGCAGGGTCAAAAAGACGAACACCTTCCTTCATGTCCTGAATAATGATCTCTTTGGATTTGTGAAATACTTCATCTAATTCATTTGTCCAGCAGAATGTTGTGGATGATTTCAAAAGAGCACAAAAAGGTTTCATGTGTCTTGCCATGGCAAATGCATATGCTCCTTGGTTTATAAGCCCAAACCAAGCTCTTGCACTAGTAATGTCAGTTGGTGTTGGGAAGTTGCTAATTGCATCTAGGAACTTAGTACTTGGTCGTATGTTTGTTAGGGTAATTGTAAGTCCTGCAAAATTGACAGTGTCTTGAGCAAATTGAAACTTCTTTGGGTTTAATGTAATGCCATTACGAGCACACAGGTCAAGCCATTCACATGCCTGAAAACATGCTGCTTCAATGGAGTTCGCCCACATACATGCATGTGTCATCCACACTTTTAACCTTGTCGTTGAAATTTGATATAATAGCATCAAATCGTTGATTGTAAGCGTCACCGCTGGCCATGAATCCCTGTGGAGCAACTTTGTACCTGTAGCGCCCCCCATGGTGTGATGAATGTTGTAAAATGGCGATCTTCTTCACGAATAGGCACTGAGTGGTACCCATTCAAAGCGTCTGTCACTGGTTTTTTTTTCATACCTTGAGGAACACGGTCAGCCAGATGAAAAGGACTTGGGACATGATGTGTTTGCCAAACAGAATGTCGACTTTGTGGTTGTAGGTCTACTGTCCGCCTTGGAGTGCCATCAGCCTTACTGGTTACCACCATTCTTGAGCACCAAGTTGTAGGTGTGTTTTGACTAACTTGTTCCAGTACACCAATGCGAACATCCCTCTCAAGATCAGCATAAACTTTATCCTGACAATGGATAGGAACAAGTGCTGGTTTGTGGACGGCTACCGGTGTGGCATTAGGATCAACATGGAGTTTGAGAGGCTCACAATTCATAAGCGGTAGAGTATTGATGTTCACATACATTAAATGTTGTAGCACCATAGTAATCAAGAAGCCACTCTTTTAGTGACTCTACATGTTCCTCTGTGGCCTTCAGACCGGGTGGTAAAGATGTGGGAACAGGTGGTGGTGAAGGTCGATGTCTAGGACAAGAGCAGGTTACATCTTCAGAGTTTTCCATAGATGCAGCAATGTTTGGAGATGTGACCGTTGATACATTAGGAAAGTTAGTGTGAATAATTCCCAGAGATATGAGTGCTTCTCTGCAAATGAAAGCTTTTTCCATGGTATCAGAGACATAACACAATAAACGTGTTGACATGGCACTGCTAGTATTGTCTTTTGTTGTGACGCTTACTGCGACTGCTCCAATTACACCAAGGTATTCCTTTATAGCTCCACACATTACAAGTTTGACTGGAAGGAGATCCTTTTCTGTTATTCCAAGATTGTTTGCAGATGGTAAAGGTATGATTGAACTCTGGCATCCTGTATCAGCCACCAAGGACATAGTGATTGTCTTAAGCTGAGAGGTGTCTTGAATGGGATGTCCAAACGATGCATGGTCCTTAGGTAGGGGTGTCATGTTCACCAGAAGCATTGGGTGTGGTTTTGAAGGTCTAGCCACCCAGTGTCCATCAAATATGTGATGTTCAAGACGTGATACTTGGTTTATCTGTTCAGATGTAGTGTACAGCTGCTCATATATATAACCAACTTGTTCTTGTTCTGGATCTTTGGTTGATTTCCCTTGATTGTGCGGGTTCCTGTGGCCCTTACCTTGAGCGCAGATTCTAGAAGATGCATCACGGTGGCCCCATACTCCACAGGTAGAGCACTTGCTGCATGATTTGGTGTCATGACCTTTGACTGTACATTTAGCACATGTGAATGTCCAAGCTTCACAGTATCTAGACCTGGCCTTGCGATCATTCCTCTGTCCGTGAGCAGGACCACCACAGGCCCAACATTTGGCTCCAGCTGCTTGCGGTCTTTTTTGAGTATTACATGTGGCACTCATGGCACTAGCTGAATCTCCTACTGCACTCCTTGTGACTTTACCCTGTGTTATATACCTCTGTTTGGTATTTCTGGTTACCGGAAATGTAGGACATAATTTAGTCTGTTTTTGTATTTTACGGGACTGTATACTTTTTTTTTATGTTTGTCGGCGGCGAACAATTAGTGTCGTCTGCCATACATGTGTTCGTTAAATGGCAGTAAAATAAAATTTGGATAACGAAAAGCGTGACTTCAATCCCATAGTCCCCCCAGACAACAAAAAGGATTGAGGCCCACGACATGGTGGAGGACTTAAAAAGGCTTTTAGCATAAATATTGCTTTTATTTGTGATATAATTTTTGGTGAACATTATTTTTTTTTTTTGCGATCACGTGGAAGTGGACAATTTTGTCAGCGACAAGTCAGCTACATATTTTGATTAGTATCTCATAATTATTTGGTGATAAAGTATCGCCAGTGCTTGTCTCAACAACTCAGCAATCCGATATTATCCGTTTTCGTTTATTTATGAAGGAAAAATGATGCATTCATAGACAGGGTGATAATAATATTGCCAGTATTATTGTATTGCATTCCAATTTAAATAAATGTGCAGTGAACAGTTTTGAATACGTGTGTAGACATAAAATATTTTCGATGTTCCTTAATTAATACTTGTTTGGTGATATTTGTATCGCCAATGAGTTTCAAGTAGTGCCCATTGTATCCATTCTATTAACATGAACACAATTTTTTGTACCGGTAAATGGTGATTATGTCAGATGAAAATTCCGAGCCTTCTATAGAACACAACCAATATCAAAGCGATTCAGAAACGGACAGTAACATACAAAGTTTATCTTCTGAATCATTATTAAGTGACGGATTCCTTGAGGATAACGAAATTGTAGGACTAACAGAGTTTGATTTAGGTGATGTTAATTCTCCAGACAACACTGCAAATTTTGAACCAGA
Source organism: Mytilus galloprovincialis (assembly GCA_037788925.1). Classification (NCBI taxonomy): domain Eukaryota; kingdom Metazoa; phylum Mollusca; class Bivalvia; order Mytilida; family Mytilidae; genus Mytilus; species Mytilus galloprovincialis. The sequence goes on along the minus strand of JAWDJN010000028.1, from coordinate 241,613 downwards.
AATAAATGTGTTATTAGCCCAGGCAAGTCCAATTACATCTACCCCACAACCGTTAAATGTAACAGAAATCCCCACAGAATCGGTTGATATACCTATTAAGATTCAGACTACTTCAACAATGAGCAAATTAGTCAGGTGTCGTGAATTTTCAGGATACCCCCAAGATAATGCGAAATGATTTTTCAGTGAATTTGAATCTTACGCACTTCTCAATGAATTGCCAGAAACAGACAAAAGACGCATTGCAGCATTTAATTTACATCTAAAGGGGCCTGCGTTAACTTGGTACAATTCTTTGAGTGACGAGTCTAAGAGTTCGTGGATAACAATTTGTGTTTTGTTCAAGGAAAAATATATAAATTTTAGTTGGCAAAGCGCAACAGTTATAATGGAAAGTGAAATTTTCCAAAACATGGTATTATCTCCGGGTCAGTCGTTAAAAGATTCTTTCAGTCAGCTGTCGGAAAAAGCTCAAATATTAAGAAAGCATGACCACGAGTTAGTAGCAAAATTTATAAGTGGGTTGCCAGAAAAAATGTCGTTTTTTGTCCGTGCTGGTCAACCAGTCGATGCACACCATGCCTTAACTTCTGCAAAAATGGCGGAAGCCTGTGGGTATAGACAACACGGAGACTCTATAAATGCTCTTAAACATGAAAATAAACATGCACCTCGGCAGCTGCCAGGAAAATCAAACATTATTGATTCCAACCAGAGCGAGGTTATCCGTGATTTACAAAATCAGGTTGCTATTCTTACCGACTTAGTTCAGGGTAAACACAAGGAGCATGTTCAGAGTGAACCATCCCATTCTGATGTTCATGACATTAGGGATCAAATCGGACAGTTAAGCGGTCTGATAACTAGTATGGCAGTCAGGGAAGTACCCAACAAAAAACCAAAAAGACCTGAAAATACAAGCAGGAATTATGCAAATACGTCTCGTTTTGACTCAGCTGAATGTAGGAGATGCAAAGGTCTCGGTCATTTTCAAAGGGTATGTAACTGGAACGGGTATGGTCAACTTCAACCGTCTAATCAATGCCAACTTTGTAATCAGAATGGCCACATTGCTCAATCTTGTACCAAACTGGAATTTTGTGCACAGGGAAACAGGACCAACCCGGGTGTGGGGCACAATCGTCCGGGTTAACTTCGTCTATTGGTGCCGATTTTGATGAAAATGCAACTAAGGATAAATTTTTGTACATAACTGTTTTATTTGGTGATCTAAGAATAGCTGCATTAGTTGATACAGGGAGCTCTATCAATGTCATTTCTAAATCTTTGTATGATTCGATATCCGATCGTCATAAACTTTATTTTGAGCAACTAAGTGAATCGGAAATTCGATTAGCCAACAACGATAAAATCAGAATTAACGGAATATCCAAACTTCAAGCCACAATTCATCAGAAAAATGAAATTATTGAAACTTATATCATTCCCAAAACATCTCATCCTTTGATTCTCGGTACTGAATATTTACGAGAAAATAAAATTGTTTTAGATTTTAGTGATTTTAGTTGTAATCAGAGGACTGTGCCGGTTAAAACAGGTAAGAGGATAGAACTTGAACCGAATACAGAATACTTGACTTTTGGGAAGTTACCAAATTACGTTACAGTCGGATTGCAAGGGATATGCGTAAACAGCAAATTTTCAGTTAACCACAAGTTTTTAGTTGCCAAATCTTTAGTTGTCGTTCCTGTCAATCGCAAAGTTCCGATTAAATTATTGAATGCTAGTAATGTGAAAATAACGATTCCAAAAGGCAAAAATATTGCTGAATTTTCAACATTATCAAATGAGTACACCTATATTGCAATGTCTGAAAAATCCGAGATACCCGAAGTGCAGAATATTCAGTTGGTTGCTAATGAAAATGGACTGCGGACCGATATTTCCGAACAGCAATGTGACATTACAGACAGTCCCGACAGGCAAGAAATTTTGACCAAGATCAAGACAGATTTTGATTTATCCGATCATTTAACACATGATCAAAAATCGGAATTAGCTGAATGTTTGTTTGATAATCTTGATTTATTTGTGACGAAAGAAAATCCAAACCTTGGATATACACATTTAGTGGAGCATAAAATACATCTGAAGCCAAATGCTGTTGGTAAACATCATAAGCCGTACAGGTTACCTCCTTACAAACGTGAGGTTTTGCGTGAGCAACTGGATAACTTGCTTGAACAGGGAATAGTTGTGCCAGTTAGTGAACAAGAGGAGCTACCCATTACAAGTCCGACAGTATTAGTCACAAAGCGAAATGAAGCGTCGAATAGTAAGACTTCAACTCAAAGTTATAGGTTTGTTTGTGATTTTAGACATTTAAACGCGCAAACAGAAGACTTTAAATATGTTATACCAAACTTACAGGAACTGACGGAATCCTTTGCTGAAATAGTACCAAATTATATAACTTCGATAGATTTATCTTCCGGGTTTTTACAGATGGGCATATCCGCCGAATCGTCAAGATATACCGCTTTCAACACATGTTTTGGAACGTACAAGTTTTTAAGGCTGCCAATGGGGTTAAAGACGGCACCTAACACATTTCAGCTTCTAATGGACAAGGTACTGCGTGGTCTAAAATTCAGAACTTGTTTGTGCTATTTAGATGACGTATTGATCTGCTCTGAAACCTTTGAAAAGCATTTAGACGATATCAAAGAAATCTTTAAACGATTTCGAGATGCAGGATTAAAACTGGGACAGAAAAAATGCCATTTTGCAAGTAAGACGTGTATTTTTCTTGGACACGAGATTTCTAAACATGGAATAAGACCCCCAAAAGATCGAGTGAAGGCTATTGTCGACTTTCCGGCACCACAGAATATAAAACAACTTCGTCGCACAATTGGATTATTTAACTGGTTTAAAAAGTTTATACCAAATTTCAGTGCTATAATTAGTCCACTCACTAAACTCCTGAAGAAAAATCAAAAATTTGAATGGAAAATTGAACAATCTACAGCATTTCAAAATCTTAAAACTCATCTTGTTAATACCGATAATCTCAGTTTTCCCCGTTTCGATTTACCGTTTATATTGGCTGTGGATACTTCATCAAAAGGAATAGGGTACATGCTTTATCAGAAGGACCCAACAAAGGAAAAACCAAATATCATTCGTTTTGGATCAAAGTCTTTATCACGATGGCAGCAGTCGTATGGTCCTACGAAATTAGAGTTGTTGGGAATGGTCACTAGTATTCTTGACTGTGCGGACTATTTAAGGGGTACACAATTTATCGTGGAGTGCGACCACCAAGCACTCCAACCATTGTTTATGAAGCAATTCAAAGGAGCTATTTATGAGCGTTGGCTTGCCATTCTCCAGCAATTTACATTTGAAATTCAATATAAGCCTGCAGAACAAATGAAAGTTGCTGACGCGCTCTCAAGATGTGAAAATCCCCAAAACATTCCTATCGAAAGCCCTGCAGAAGATGATCCGTTTTCCCCTTGGTAACAGAAAATACAGGAGAAATACGTTTACCCGGTGGAGTGAAATTTGTTGATTTATTTGAATCGAATGACAATACGGACGTTGTTGTACAGGCTATAGACATGGTAGCTGACAAGCACATCGATGTATACAATGTAGAAACGGACGAGCATAACTCGCTAAATAATCCATATGATGCCGATACGGACGAGTCAGACTCTTATGTACACAATCGCAAAAAGAAATTTGACAGAAATAATCAGAACGTTGAACAACTTGCTAATACTTTGCGCGATTTTCAAGTTGGTGCAAATACCTCTAACATCAAAAAGGTACAACGGAAAGATAGCGATTTAAGGAAAATCATTGCATATTTAGAAGATGATGTTTTGCCAGATTCACAAAAAGAATCTCGCCGTATTTTATTAGAGTCGTGTGATTTCATTTTAGTTGACGATGTGTTATATCACCGTAGAAAGGCAAAATCAGAAAGAACAAGGAGCATGAGTGAATTTCAACTTGTTATTCCTAAACAATTGATTTCGCAAATTTTGAAAATTGCTCATGACTCCCCATTAGGTGGACACAGTGGAATTCAGAATACTTTAGACTCTGTTAGAGAGCGTTATTATTTTGCGCGAATGGGTAAAATAATCAGTGAATACGTGCAGTCTTGCCATGAGTGCCAGTCACGTAAAGTTAGCAATTTAAAAACGAAAGCAAAAATAGTAGCTTATCCTACGCCTAGTGAACCATTTCAAGTATGGCAAATGGACATTTTTGGACCACTTGTTTCATCAAATAATGCCAATACATACGTTTTTACAGCAGTTGATGCTTTCAGTAATTTCTTGTTTGCTGTGCCATTACGAAATAACGATGCAATATCAGTTTCTCAGGCAATTTTCATTTTTTTCTGTAATTTTGGTATGTGTAGCACGGTTATTTCAGACCAAGGATCAGAATTTATTGGCAAATGTACAATGGAAGTGTGCAAAATGTTGAATGTAGAGCAAGAATTTACACCTAGTATGATGCATCACTGTTTGGGTCGCTGTGAACGAACGCATCGGACCTTAGCGGAGCGTTTAACGCCATATGTTTTAGACAATAAACAATGGGAAGAAATGCTTCCTGGAATAGTATTCTCAATCAATAGTTGTGTAAATTCAGGATCAAAATACTCTGCTTTTGAAATTGTCTACGGAAAAAGGCCAAATTTTCCGTTATCGCCTTCTTACATAGTTGATTTTAAAGATATTCCGAAAGATGTAAAAACCTATGTTGAGAATTTGGATGCCCGTTTGAACATTATTCGAGAGCATGTAAAATTGAATACCCTTGTTGCTCAACGGAAAATGGTAGAGACCGAAAATAAAAATGCACATGAACTAGATTTGACTGTAGGCGACAATGTTTATTTATCCACAGAGCCCGTTGGACAAGGCAGGAAATTTCAGCATATTTATGATGGACCGTTTACTGTAACATGTCTTCCGAGTGCACATCTAGTTATTTTAAGAGATCCAACAGGAAAGAGAAATTTTCGCCGTCCCGTGCACATCAATAGATTAAAGCTTGCACATATACGGGTGCCCTTACCAGCACCTTATTTTAACCAACAAACCGACGAAAGTGAAAATACTAGCAGTAAGTCGGATAATAGTTCTAGCTCCGTTGACAGAGACACCTCGGAGAATTCTAAGTCTATATCTACAAATGTTACGACAGAAAGTGAAGCCCTGGATACAGATGTGGTTTCTCAACATGATACTACGAATTTAAATAGACTAAGAAGGAATATTCAGAAGCCTGTGCGGTACCGTGATGATAACTTTATTGACCCCGATAAAATAGTGGATTCATGCGAAAACAATCAATTGAAAGTAAAACGTATTCTTGCCAAGCGAAAAGACGGTGCAAATTTCGTTTACTTGATTCAGAAAGTAGGAGAACCAGCACAGAATGCGATTTGGCTCCCTTTATCAAAATTACCACCCAAAGCACAAACCTTGCTACTTTCAAGACCACCGCCGTTGATTCAGTAGTTATATGTTTAGTAAAATTTCGCATGGTGATGATTGCATCGCCAAACCATTAGTTCAAAGTCAAATATGTCATATATTGCAAAGTTATTCAAATGAAACAATCAGTGCCGTAGATGAAATTTGAGAAATCAGTTTAATTCCTTGTTTTGGTGATGATTGCATCGCTAAACAGAAAATGCGTGCGTTATCAGTAAAAGTGATGATTGCATCGCTTAACTGAAACTACACTTCGTTTAAAAATAGCAGTGATTGGATGTCTTACAAAATTTAGTGGCGAGCTTTATAAAGTGATGATTGCATCGCTCAATTTATTTACACTTCGTTAAGCAATACCTATGGTTGGACTTTTGAGGAAGATAAATATATTTATATATATATATATTGCTGTTTTGGTGATGATTGCATCGCTAAACTAACATAACATTCGATTGAGGGATTTAGACAGTTTATATAAACTATGCAGAAGGACATAATCTTCTTGATTTGTGACGTTTTTTGGTGATGATTGCATCGCTAAACTTGCATACCTTAGATCGCGAGATGTGAGCAGTTGCAGTTCTACCCTGATTTTCAGCTATGGACTATGCAGAAGGACATAATCGTTTTTGATGATGATAGCATCGCTGTTATTGCATTGTACTAATGTCAAATGTACTTTTATTTACTGTTATTTTCGTATGAAATTACGATTGATGGTTGTTTTTTTTTTCTTAAAGGTATGCATTTCTATCATATGATACATTCAAAAAGTATATATATCATGAAGCTAGATAAGGCATTATTATGAACTAGATGTGTTACATGCAACAGAATTGAAAAGTTTTTCAAATACTTGTGAAAGTTTTTCTCAGTTGAATTTATAACGGTGTACAGAGTGTTAGTGTCTGCTAGAGTGAAAATCTGTACATTTTCTATAACATTGTTTATTGAGACTGAGAGTGTATGTATACATGTACATGTATATCAAAATTATTTCATGTGAACTTTTGGCTAGTTATATAAGAGTGTGTGATAGTGTTATACTAGATTGTGTTATTTAAAATAATTGTATTAAGAGTTTCGGGTCTCTACTAGCATCACTGTGATTAGAGCACAAATTGTCACCAATAATAGCAAACTTATGAGTTGAGTCAACTTTATGAAAATTTATATTCATCTTATATATGATATAGTATTATATGCAAGTACAAACAAAACTGTGCCCATGTACGAAGTTAGTAATGCCAGAGTGAGAAAGGGTGTATACAAATTTGAAATGTATTTTTTATTATTATTATTATTGTATTATGTTATATTGCTGTCTGCATTTCCAGTGACCAGACCAAAATTTTTCAAATTTTATATTTGGGCGGGGGATGTTATATACCTCTATTTGGTATAGTCCCCCCAGACAACAAAAAGGATTGAGGCCCACGACACCTGCTCTTTCTGAGCAATAAATGATACAGTCTCTTCTAGTGTTCTATCTGTCTTGAAGTCACCTAGCAGGTCAGACATAATTTCTGGGTCTGCAATACCTCTTACTAAATTGTCCTTGATTATCTCATCACTATAGTCAAATATATGGTTGCAACCTAATTCGAGTAACAGGCTTGATCATTTCAAATTGAAACAATCCACATTATTGTCTGAGACATCAAGGGAAAATGAAAGAAACTATGGCATGGTGTTGGTTGCAAAAATTTGATATTTTTCATTTAAATGCAATATTTTTCATTTAATTGGTATATTTTTTCATTTATATGCAAAAATTGATATTTTTTCATTTATATGCAATATTTTTTCATTTGTATGGTATATTTTTTTTTATTTAAATGGTATATTTTTTCATTTAAATGCAAAATTTTTTATTTTAATGGTATAATTTTTCATATATGTGTTTTTTTAGGGGTTCGTATGGATAGTAAACCCGGCAATTGTAACAAGCCCCTGTGCCCTTGTGTTGATTCAATACTAAACATATGGAAAGTTTATAGAAAATCCATAGTCCAAAAAATTATGACGTCTGGCAAGGCTATTTTGATTTTTTTCTTGGACGCCTTCCTGCGACCAAAATAGCCTTGCCAGACGTCATAATATTATTTAGACTAGAACATCCACAGCCTTTTCTATTTATCCTTGTTCCCTCAAATAAATAAGGCAATTTAATGACTGATAGATATAGGATTATTGGTAGCATCGAAATTTCCTCAAAACAAGTTTATTACTGTAGTTTATATAATAATGGTTAAAACAAATAAAAATTTAGCTCAAATTAAGTACACCTTTTAGGGTGCACTTGACTGGCTCAGCACCAGATGTTTGAGAATTTACAGGTTGCTTATATTTGTTTGTAAACATTTAATAAACACAAGCACATTTTAGAAAAGCAAGTGAGTAATCTATGTTTGAAATTTTATAACAAAAATCTTTGTATTGAAGGCTGTGGATTTTCTATAGAAATCTTGGTTTATTTGCCACAAAGTACTCGCTTTGTTTATAAAAAATCCGTAAACCAGAACTGGAAATTGACAGCAGGTTCATCAGATGGAAACACCTGTTGGAAACAGTTGCGGTACATCTAATAACCAATGTAAAAAAGTGCCGAAATATGCACCACAATGGCCGTTTATGGAAAAATTGGAATGTGTTCTAGTTCCCATCTCTGAATCCCCGAAGTAGATTTTTTTCCACGTCCCACTGTGGTTAATAATTACTATATGTCTTTGCATATTTCAAAACATATTTTTCTTCAGGAATTCTTAGCTCTCTAGAACTTTTATTTGTCAGCATATTTTGTTCATATTTATACACATAATGCGAGCTATATATATATTCATAGCCTCTCATAGGACAATTTCGAATTTCAGCCAGATTCACTTTTATTTCAAGGAGAAATTGCCCTTTAGAATGAAATTCAAAACAGTGTGGATGTGGCCATTGATTGACACATTAAATTCATCCATTGACTGGGAAAATTTAGTGAACGTTTGTATGTAACAACTACTGCTCACTATGTACTTTTTAAAGACACCTAAACTATGGGGTCACCAAAGGTTCTCAACACCTTAATAAAGTAATTCGAAAAACTAATCAGAAATAACACGATGTTTTGATTTATATCAATTATATAAATCAAAACATAAAGGTTATTCCTGATTAATTTTTTGAATTATTTTATAATTAAAGGCGTTAAGAAACCTTTGGTGACCCCACAGTTTAAATGTCTATCGTAGGTACGTCGTGAACAGTGGTTGTTACAGACAAACGTTCACGTAAATTGTCCCAGTCAATGGATGAATTTAATGTGTCAATCAATGGCCACAGCCACACTGTTTTGAATTTCATTCTATATGATTGAAAATGTGTCGTTTCCAACTTGTTAGCACTGACTAGGATTATACCCCGCTTTAACAAAAAGGGGGGGGTATACTGTTTTAACTCTGTCTGTCCATCCATCTTTCCATCAGTCCGTCCCATGAATATTTTTGCATTTTTACTCAGGAACTACAATACAATGATTTCTGAAATTTGGTTTCAGGGTTTATGTAATTCAGCTATACCTTGTGATGTGTTTTCATCACTCAACAACTTCCTGTTTACCGAACACTTGTATGATTTTACACATGATAGCCAAGTTGAAAATTTTCATCACATTTTTTCAGGAACTACAATACATTGATTTCTGAAATTTGGTTTCAGGGTTTATATAAGTCAGCTATACCGTGTGATGTGTTCTCCAAACATGACTGCTTGTCAGATATACTTAGGGTTCATAAAATGTTAGACTAAATAATATGGTTAGGGCACAGGCCACAGGCACTTGTTTCTATCCATAGGAAGGTCGACTATCCATATAAATAGAAGTTATATGGATAGTTGACCTTCCTATGAATAGAAACAAGTGCCTGTGGGTTAGGGGTAGCCCAAATAATTATGACGCCTTGGACGGCTATTTTATAATTTTTTTTGGACGCCCTCCTGCGTGAAGGAACTAAAAATATCCAAATATAAAAATACCCTCAGAAGACGGCATGATTATCTGGACTAGGTTAGGAGCTTTCGGGTCGATCCGGCCCAAGTCGATCTGTCCCACGTTGATCCGGCCCCACGTCGATCCGACCCAAATGTAAAGTCGATCCAGCCCCAATAAAAAATATATTTATAAGGAATAAAAATAAAGATATATATTAAAGTAATTCATAAATGTTTATGATTTTTATTATAATGTAAAAGGTGTACGGTAAAAAAAAAATAAAAAAATATTTTCTTCAGATGAGTATAAAACAACGGCCAGAATCAATTTGCGCCAAATGCAGTTTTGAAAAGGTATTAATTGCGCCACTCTCTTTTATTTTGATGGTATTAATTGCGCCAATAAATGAAATGAAATTGCGCCACATTTACCTGTTAATATTTTTTACCTATATCATACCTGTACATGTTTTACCTATATCAAGACAAGACAAATACTTTATTAAAGTCTCGCCACTTGTTACATATAAAATATACAGCTTTTTAAAACACAAGTTAACAAGAGCCACTCTATAAAGAGTTTTGAGAGACTCATTAAACATAAAACTATAAAACATTTTTTTCTTAAAATTATAATGCAAATACAAGTCAACTATCACGAGTATAAAATACATTTTCGCTTTATTAAAATTTCATAGCAGATTTTGGCAGTATAAAATACCATATTTTCATTTGTAAAAAGAAATATATTTTTTTCGTTATCAGTGTCCAAAAATTAGAACGTCAAATTTTGAGAACTGCGTGTAAAAGAAAAGCAACCAACGTGTTGTCAGAGCGACCTTCAAAAATAATAAATTTAGAGATCTTCAAAATTGAAGAAGAAAATTTAGAAAAGAAAGATTTAAAATATGTGTGTCAGTCTATATGTAGAGAGAGAAGAAAACTGCGTCCGGCTAAATATAAAAATCGAGCAGAATTTCACAGAATATAAGATGATATTGGTGTTGTTACAAACAAAGATGATGACTTTGTATTGTGTAACGATCCAGAAAGCGGTATAATTTTATTAGGATGTGAGGCTAATTTGAAATTTCAGTGTACAATGTCAGAGGAATTTTTTGCTGTTGGTACCTAGTCAATCATTTAGTTGTTATATATGAATAAAAATATATAAAATTGGCGCAATTAGATGATTATTTTATTGGCGCAAATGATAGCTATAGTTTTGAAAATTAGGTGGCGCAAAAGAGGTATTGGCGCAATTAAGTTGTGGCGCAAATGAGTTACTTTTTGGCGCAAAAAGATATCGCCCAAAACAACTAGGTTGATTATGTTTTCATTACAAGTTTTCAAGATTATTGGGTATAATTATATTAAAACAATTCAGACATCAACATTAATCAGCAGTAATTAGCATTTTCTTTCAATTGACTGTGATCCTTACAAGTCTTTCATCTTGTGTAATAACAACAACGGTACAAGCCGATCCCCAAGCTGATACATACAAACTTTGTTTTTCTTTTAAGTTCTTAAAATTTCTTAAATTGAGAAACGTTGTTTGATTTGCCGAATCCTATCTATAAAAGAGTTAGAGAAGACAGAATGCGATTGATTTTAATATCACCATGGCTTTTCCTTGTGTGGTATGCGACCAACATGTTAGACCTCGACAGCATGCACTTCAGTGTGAGGGATGTTCAAAGTGGCAACACCGTCTCTGTAATACCGGTAAGTTTCTAATTTCTCTTTTTGCTTTAATATAATCAAGCTGTAATTTTGTGTATAAGTTTTCAATTTCATCATTAAACCACAAAGAAGGACGTATATTAGACGTCCTTCACCATAAATATGAGAAAAAAAGTATACTATATACTAGTTTTGTTTCAAATCTGGGAATGTTAATTTGCGTGTTTTTCATATGTAAAATGGTAAAAAGCTTAATAGAAAAAGAGTAAAAATAGTTCAAATATTTGATTTATAAATTTACATCATATATTTGTATTATATATTAGCATGATATATTTGTATTATATTTTTGCATCATGAATTTTTATTATATATTTTCATTCTACATTATAAAGACAGATTTTTATTATCTTTTTTATTTCATTTATAGGAATGTCTCTTTTGGAATACAGACGCATGGTAAATGCAGAAATAGATGTGATCTTCAGGTGCATCGAGCGTATGCCAGCCGAGCCAGATGCAGCTCCTGAACCAGAAGCAGAACCTGAACCTGAACCTGAAGCAGCACCTGAACCTGAACCTGAAGCAGCACCTGAACCTGAACTTCAACCAGAAGCAGTAAGTTAATAGAATTGTCTAAGAAAAATACCACTAAGTTACAAATATATATATTGTATTTAAATAAACTATTCTCCATAAAAAGAAATTCATAATTTTTTGTTAACATCTTTATAAGTAATATATGTATACTTTGAATGTACCGTATCTTGTTGTATTAGAAGTGGTATAATATAGAATAATGAATCATAAATGTGTTAAAATTATGAATTTAAGTGTGGTTTTATGTTTTATTTGTTATTGAAATATATACTGATTCAATCGGTGCATTACGTTTGCGCGCATTACCATTACATTTGCGCGCAAAAATCATTACGTTTGCGCGCAGCTTTTGATTACAATTGCGCGCATTTTTTTGACAGGTAAACTCAGGTAAATACAGGTAATAATACTTATTTATTTATAATTTGTTCAATTATTTATAAGTACAAATGTATAAGTACTCAATCCTGTTAGTCATAGTCCCCTGCTCACCAACGATGAGACTGAAGTGGGGTTTCGAGCAAGATAAGTCCGTTTTATTATGCACAAGCACTAAATCCTAGAAATATATACATATGAAAATGTTAAAATGTTAAAACATAGCTGTTATCTTTAATAAAGTTAAAAGTATTGATAAATTCATTACTTTACATGTCGGTACGTGCGGAAACTCCATGTTTGTACCTTGGTGTAACTTCACAAACTAATTTGAATTACTAAGTATTAACTTTACTCATTTTAAAAACGAACACTATAAGTTGAAACACTTTTCATCCTGAAATATTCACAATGAACAATATATAATTTGACTTAGGAAATGTTTTCAAAATTAATAATTGATAGTCATATTTATTATGAAAATAAAAATAATATATAGTCAATTACAATTTGATTTAATCTTTATTTATATTTTTACCTGAGTTTACCTGTAAAATGAATGCGCGCAAATGTAATCGAAAGCTGCGCGCAAACGTAAAACATTTTAATCCCCAAATGCGCGCAAACGTAGTGCGCCCCGAACATAAGACCATTGTTTTATTAAATTAAAAATTAATTAGTTCATTAGATAATTATGATATCACCTTGATAAATGTAATGGTAATGCGCGCAAACGTAATGCACCGTATGTTCGTTTGTGTTCATTTTATAGGTTATACCAGACCAGTCCCTTATTCAATATTTGCTATTGAAGAAGTAGAAGATATAGTAGAAAGGTAAGTTTTTTAAAGATAAGATTTGAAAGATGTGAAAGACTATCCTAATGATTAAAACAAATATTCATCCTTTGTCCAAATATTAATTAACGTTTGTTGAATCCGATTGAAAACTTAATCTAATTATACCAATTATCTTTTATAACATACTATGTATTCGTGTTTCGTTTGTCCTGTCTTGCTTTTAATTAATATGTTTTTATATATTGTCCTCTTGCACACAAGTATGTGTCTGAGGTTATGAATAAAATCTTGAAATCTTGCTAATCCAAACATTCAAAAACAGTTATTTGATATAAAAACTAATTATGACATTCAATTAATTTTGTAGTGACATAGAAGACCAAGAACTTTCAGATAACGTTGTCGGTAACAGACCAGTAACATACCACATAGAAGAGCAGGGTAGTAAGAGAAGATTCAAGAAACTAGTTAGCAGTGACGGTTTTGCTTACACAGTCAAGGTAAGTAAATAGTATAATCTAATTCATTGTTTAGAGCGCATAATAAATAAAAAAAAAGATATGGTTTGAGTGCCAATAACTGGGCTTATATTTTTTTTATATTAATTGAGCATGAAATTGCAGAATATGTCAAAGAGACAACAGCAAAAAGAGCAGACAGCAGTCGAACATTTTTTTAATTTTTTTAATAGCGTCATTGTTATAGTGCATTAATTATTTTGATGAGCAAATATTACATATGTACGGCGTATGAAAGTTGCTGTATATCATGTTATTGTAGTGCTGCAAGTGTGACCCCTTTAAGTAAGTGACAGTGTAAAACTGTTAGTGTAAATTTATGTGAGTGTCAGAGATAGTAAGTATGTATGATGTTATTGTTTTATTTTAGTAGTGCTGATATTATATTTTAGAGAGTGAAAACGTGCATTCAGTGTCATTGTTTTGTTATTTTCTTGCAATAAAGAATAATGGATACTCATATAACTTGTGTTTTTTTTTCTACACACAACTATTCAAAATACTGTCAAATTTATGAAAAATATATCGATATAGGAAGATGTGGTGTGAGTGCCAATGAGAAAACTCTCAAACCAAAAAAAAACAGTTTATAAAAGTAAACCATTATAGGTTATTATTATATACACCAAACAAAATATCAAACTATAAAGACCTTGTTGATATTACAAAAAAAAAAACAAACAAGTAAATAGAAGCCTGTGATGTTACCTGAAAAAAAATACAATTTATAATTATTATATACACCAACCGGAACCAGAAGATCAATTAATCAGGATTTGATTTAATTAAGTGATTACAAGTGGCATTACCTTGACGTTACGCACGATATTGCGTCCCAATTGGTAACGTAAAAATTTGACGTTTTACGTCGGTAATCGAGTATACTTTGTTCGTTTTGTTTGTAATAATTTTTGATCGATATGGATACTTCAAAGTTTTGAATATGTATGAAATATGTCCTACTGGTAGTTACGGAAGCAAAAATAAACAATACAAAATAGGTATTTGGTTGAGAAAATAGTGCCTATTAATAGTATATTATATAATGCGTTGGTCACCCTTTTAAATTTAAGAAAAGAGGGAAGGGAGGAAGCAATTCATGTTGCTTAAGGAGGTAGACCTTGGTTAAGGGAAATAACTCTTAAAATCATAAGTACGTTTGTGTCAACCATTTTCATAAATATATTCTAAGCTTCAAGGTTACATAGATTATTTCCAATCTGTTTCATGTAAATGCTTAAAATACATTGATGAAACTTGACTTTTACAAAGGTATAACTGATTTAAAGAGTTATCTCCCTGAACCAAGGTCTACCCCCTTAAATAACATAGTTTTTATGTTTTGTGCTTTTATCTTTTATTTTTTTTTTAATGTTGTTGGTTTTTTTTTGTGTTTTTTGGGGGAGAGGGGGAGGGGTGTGTGTGATGATAAGTTAAAAGATTTTAATGAAAAAGTTTATTGTTTACAACAGAGTAATTAAATCAAGAAAGAGAATGATTGCGTGAAAAATAATTATATTCATCTGATATGTTTACAAGCTTTGTATAATATCGAGGTGTAACTCCTCAGGTACAACCATTTTACTGACCCCTTCAATTTCAGCACAAATAAACCGTATTGCAGATGAATAGCAAATCCCAGTTCTGCGCTTTACAAGTTTGAAAATAAACGGTTGATCTTTTATCCTCTAGTAATATAGCCCTTTCTCAACTTTAGAATCTTGGTTAAATGAACAACCCCAGTCATCTGAAATATTTTACCTATTTATTGGCAAATTACCGTTTTTTTTCTTTTCATTTAAGATAATTATTCATTTTCTATTTGATTATAACTACTATTATATATTACAGTTCTTATCGTGGTTTCTATGATTCTATCTATTTTCAAAATTTGTAATTTTGTTATTTTGTTATGTCCTCTGATCTGAAAACATGAAATCGAACCGTATTTGTTATTTAAAAACAATGAAATATCGTTCATACATCATATGATATTACGAACTGCTTTCAATTTCGATGGTCAAGGAGGGTGATTGGCATAATGAGTTCATATAAAGTGATAAAAAGCCTGCGGCGATTTTAAGATACGCTCGTGGCGATATTTGATCGGAGTCTGAACAATCGACAGTTATTGCAAATATTTTAACTAAAGCTCGCCTGATGTCCGGCTTCTCCTACCTATGCAGACAGGTCAATAGAATACAACAAATGTCGCTTATACGTATAGCGGTGTTTAACACCAAAACAAAGAACACACTTTTAGAAATAATTTGAAAACACATATATGTATTAGCGTCCCAAATCGAAAACGTTCAAAACGTAAGAAAATTGTTCAGTGGACAAACTTGCAAGACATTTGATTTGTTAAAAAACGAAGTCATTTCGACTTCACAGCTTATCAAAATGTATGTTATCGTATTGTGGGGTGAAAGCACAATTACGCAAAAGCATTATTTTGTATGCTACAAATTTAATATAAAATATAATGACGTTGAAACTGACAGTGTTTTGGTAAAAAGCGTCGAAATTCGACATTGGACAATCTTGCAAGACATTTTCCCGAAGCCAATGCGTTTTTATTTGTGGTGCGAGTGCTGTAAAATTCCGGATTTTAATTGGTCTATCTAAGCACTTTTGTAGGAATAATTTATGAAAACAAAATTTTATATCTTCTGATATTTTAAACAGCGGTAACTTTTGATAACTTACCATTTTCCAAAACCTGACCATGGCGAGGATTATTCATTTTTGAAAAAATCAGCTTTGACCGTTCCATCAACACAAAAAACAGCAATGACTTCATAAATTATATATGACGTTTATCATTCATGCGAATTTTGGCAGATTTTAAACTCTTTTTTAGACCACAAAAATTCCCGCAAATGTTATTTTGCGAATAATTTGTTACGTCTGACACGCATATTTTTGACGTTTTGGCAATATTTGTATCATTATTTGAAACTATTATGAAAAGTTAAAGAATATTTTTTTATATTTTTGGAAACAGTAATACCTGCCTAATCAATAGATATAAATTTCATAAAGCTGAACTATTTAGATTTCATAGAAGAGCTATTTATCAAATTGCTCTATCGTATTTTACGGCATTGACGCAATAACGTGCTTAACGTCCTTAGTTCACAATCATCAGACAATTGTTGAATAAACAAACCAATTATAGACTAATGATTTGATTAATCAAGTCATTACGATGAATTACATTTTATAGATTCCAGTGGACTGTAAATATTTATTTAGATATTCTGTGTATGAACTAAAAAAAAAAAAAAATGAAATCGCCATGACATTCAAAGTTAGAGTTAAAGTTATCATGGAAAATAACTTCATATTTTAAAATATGTTGAAGCTGCTATACAACCAACGACACAATAACAATCATTTTCGTATCGATTTAAAATAGTTCTGTAACTGGTACTCCAATACTTCACTTACCTGTTGTCATCCATCATCGGACACTTTTTGCAAATTACATTTATACTGTTAAAGTGTGTCACAAATTCCTACAAGATCAATATACTAGTTATTTCATATTTTATCATGGGGCCGGATCGACTTGGGGCCGGATCGACGTGGGCCGGATCGACTTTGGGCCGGATTGACTTGGGGCCGGAACGACCGGATACCGGTTAGGGGAGCCATCAATCTTTCGTTTGTGCATGCAGTATCGGGGTTTATTAAGGGGTATTTTGGGGAGGCATAAGGAAGGGACAGTTTTACTACAGAACCCTATGGGATTTAATTTTTTAAAATTTTTAAATGACTATAATGTTAAAGGCGTACATTGACCTATAATTAGTATTATTATACTGGTTTACTTTTATAAATTGTTATTTGGATTGAGAGTTGTCTCTTTGGCATAATTTCACACAACATGACTTCCTGGGGAAGTGCTATTTTGCAGGTTGCGGGTTGCGGGTTGCAGGTTGCAGGTTGCGGGTTGCGGGTTGCGGGTTGCGGGTTGAAGTTTGCAGGTTGCAGGTCACACATAAATATATGTATGAAAATACATGTATAAAATCTACCCCATGACTAATAAATTTAAAATAATTTCTAACAGAACACATCCTGTAGTAATAAAGCTTAAAAGTAGGGAAGAAGTTTTTGGTCAGTTTTCAGTTGTCAGTTTTAGATTTTGTCATTTCATTATAATTCAAATTCAATAATCATAAGTTTAATACACATACATGTATCTTTTGATGCTTATCATACTGCTCAATTGCTATTAATAGTTCTAAACATTGATTCTATAATTAAAGTGAAAGCAATGAAAACTTATTTACATAGGCTGAACAGGTTCTATAGAACACATTAATCTGTTACATAAACAATTAAATTCCTTTCAGTGGACATTTAACATCTTTGAGGCTAATATTAAGAAATTATTAGGTTTAAATAATTGTATATGCCCTTTCTTGCATGAACATAATTTAGTGCAAGAAGCAAACAAAATAACTTGCTTCCTTTGGCAGTCAGTTTTATTATGTAAAGACGCAAAATAAAAATTTAGACATTACAGAGACGCTTGAGAGTCAACATAAGTTTGCAGACCCAGCCAAAATAAATGAAAAGGGTAAGTATTCTTATTTCTGCTATTTTTACTTTCTTTTCTCTTTTTTTTTTGGGGGGGGGGGGGGGGGGGGGGGTACTTGAGCCAGTTCCACTACAATTGTCCATTTACAATTTGACTATTGATTGAAAAGTAAAAATAGTATTTGTTATTTTCAAAAAGAGAATCATTTGAGTATGTAGAATGAAATTCAAAACAGTGTGGCTGTGGCCATTGATTGACACATTAAATTCATCCATTGACTGGGACAATTTAGGTGAACGTTTGTATGTAACTACCACTGCTCACTATGTACTTTTTAAAGACATTTAAACTATGGGGTCACCAAAGGTTCTCAACATCTTAATAAAGTAATTCAAAATAATTAATCAGAAATAACACGATGTTTTGATTTATATCAATTATATAAATCAAAACATAAAGGTTATTGTACGACTTTGCCCCCGCAGAGCTATAGAAAAACAGTACATTAACGGGTGTTACACGGACTCTTTTTAGTTGTTACACGAACACTTTTTATGAATAGAATCACTCGTGCATAATCAGTGAGTTCATGGGCACTTTAACTTTCAATTAGATTTGAACTTTTTGGTTCACCGACTTATTTCCTGTCTTTTTATTGAACAAAATACTTACGTTAGCATCAATATCTATTTTCAAACATTTCCAGTAAAATACTATTCATATCAGTACACTATGGGTTTAGACATTTAACTTCGAAAAGGGGGGGGGTGTATGTTTTTTTTCCTAAAAAAAGATATTTTGATCACAAATGTTATCAGAAAAAAATTATTGTGGTCAAGCAGATGACAAATTAATGTTTTGCATGATTCCTGATTTTCCGAATACCGTAAATAGTGCTAATTTAAACAAAAACATTTGGGTGATGGCGTTGAAAAGTAAATAGTTAATTAATATACTAAAAAAAAAGAACATACCGCCCCCTTTATGAATCAAAATATTCGGTCAATAAACGTTTTCTTCAATATATGGATATGAATAGTATTTGGACAATGCTGAAAGTAAAGAAATGATGATACTGACGTTTAATTTCAATAAAAATAAGACAGGAAATAAGTAAATAAAAATCAAATCTTATCAAAAGATACACGTCCAAATAAGCAGCAAATCTAGAAGAAAATCATTCAACTTATGTCATTAATTTTGGGCGGTAAGCTGCGATTGGATCATATATAGTAACACGTGTTTATTCCCGATCAACACTTGCAGATCTAGAGACGAGCATGAATTTAAAAAAAAATTAAAGTACATGCCTGAATATATTTAATATTAAGACAAAATTCATTTTTTCATAAACATTTCATTTACTAATGAAGTAGGAAATTCATTCTTTTGATACATTTATATTGTTATCGAAATTTATATCAGTGGCGGATCCAGGTCCAAATCCAGGACAAAGCAGGGGGTCCAAATTTATGTCCCCATTTAAATTCATTGATCATCCTAAAAAGGGTTGTTCCAACCCCCGGGAACCCCCCCCCCCCCGGGAATATTAAATTCATGTATTTGGCAACAAACGTATTTTTTTAAGGGGGGATGTTTCATCTATAAAGTTCAAAAGTAATCCTACTTACCACTAAAACATTTCTTTAATATATTACTTTTTTACGAAGTTGCCTTTTAAAAGTCTTAAATGTGTACAACATTCATCTTTTACTTGAAATGGCTCTTTTTATCAAATAATTAGATTCCTGATTTTTTTTCTTTTTTTTAAATCTCGGTTGAAGGGAAATGTTTAAACTATAACTTACATTTACTGCTTTATGGCTATCTAAGTATCTAAAATGTTTAGTCTTGCAAAATGTATTATTACTTTCTTGAAACGTCGTACAAGTCAGATAAAAAAACAAAAGTAATAAAGGAAACAGGTCGGTAACAACCCGCCGAATAGTTGTTCTGCACTTATAGTCAGGTCAAGGTCCTCGGCTATCGCCTCTGACCTTGACCTGACTACTCGTGCAGAAAAACTATCCGGCAACGGTTGTTACCGGCCTGTTTCTTTGTTACCTTTGTATTTTATCTAATACTTCCTGATTAATTTTTCGAATTATTTTATAATTAAAGGCGTTAATAAACCGTTGGTGACACCACAGTTTAAATGTCTATCGTAGGTACGTCGTGAACAGTGGTCGTTACAGACAAACGTTCACGTAAATTGTCCCAGTCAATGGATGAATTTAATGTGTCAATCAATGGCCACAGCCACACTGTTTTGAGTTTCATTCTAAAGGTGAACATGTATGTATGGTTAAGGCTAATTTTGGCCTAATGAAATTTCATGTGAACGATTTGAACTGATTGAGTCAATTAAGACCCTCAAATTCAAGCTGCAATCGGAAAAACAATCAAATATGCCAGGCTTAAATTAAAATTTTGTTTGTTTGCCCTTTACCGACCGACCCTATAAATTCGTTCCGCCTGAAAATCTTTTATTTGTGTTTACCAGCAAGATTTTATTTTATTTTATTTTTTGTTCCTACCAAAAATCTTATATTTGTATTTCCCGCTCAAAACTTTTTTACCGGAATTCTCAGGTTTTATCTTTCCTGTATAAGGTCTAGTCCGTTTGGTATCACATGAGCGTTTGACATGAATGAACACTTGCATTTGGAGTTTCAAAGCATCTGTTTGAAATCGATATTGAAAGCTTTGAAATCATGATTTAACGAACGTTACTCTGTGTCTTTATACATGAAGAGCAGGGTTCATTCAAAAAAAGTTCGTCCAATACTAAATTATCAACGTGTGTACAAAATATTTTGTAAACAGACTTTGTATCCTATGTAGGGATGGCCTTTGGTGGTCCGTAGATTAGGATGATTATGTTAATGATGCCTTCGACCAGCATTGATATATTCTGATTTATATCTGACATGAATCAAAGATCTGTAAAGGGGAGAATATTTGGCAGTAAAATCGCCAAGTTTTTCCATACAGATCATTTATAAATGCGGTGTAAAATACGTGACAATTGAGTTTCAAGTCTTGTAGCATTTTTATTGGAAACACAGGCACACACAAAAATTTAAACACTCTAGGGACTTTTTCTACTAGTAATGTACAATGTATTTCTGCCTGGACATATTTTACCAGAACAAAGTTATCTCTTACCTGCTTACAGAAAAACTTTAGGTCTAGGTAAGCGTTCAAGGTACATAGTACTATTAGTGCAAGTTAAAATTCTTAAAAATTCCAGGTATGTAAACGTTTAAAATATGCCGCACAGCCCTATATTTTGAAATTTGAAAAAAATTGTAGTGCATATGAATTAACTTCACATTCTACATGATATTTTTTTTCCAAAACTTGGGACTATTATACTAATAGTCCTAGAAACTTATTAGCAAAAGCATACTTAAACAAAAGCAATACAGACAAAAATGACATCATGCAGATTTTGTATCTATAAAATAAAATATTATACCTACCTGCCTACCCATGACAAAAAATGTACCGAGCTAAGTTATTTTTTGGGAAAGAAAAATAAAATATTTTACCTACCTACCTACCCTGTTTCAAAACATAGGGTCGGAAAAGGGCAAACAAACAATATTTTAATTTAGGCCCCATACTATGTCACTTTTCAGATGTTTTTTGGTCAAAAATAAAAGTGGCCACATCCGTGTTCACTCTCAACCTTTATAATATGTTATGAACTATCATAAAATACAACTTACATTTAAATATTAAGAAATATAGATTCCACAAATGCAACAAGTGTGTTACGATATTTCTCCACTCCAGACAGTTTTTTTTTTAAATATTTAAATACTTAAAATTTAATTGTTGAGAGTGGGCAAAATATTGTAATACACGAGTTATAGTGGTGGAATCTGTTTCTCTAATGATTTTTATCCTTCCTTTTTAACTTGACCTCGACCTCATTTCATGGAACAGTGAACAAGGTTAAGTTTTGGTGGTTAATTGCATATCTCAGATACTATAAGCAATAGGTCTAGTATACATGTGGTTTATGGATGGACTGTAAGGTGTACATGTCCAATTGGCAGGTGTCATCTGACCTTGGCCTCATTTTTATGGTTCAGTGGTTATAGTAAAGTTTTTGTGTTTTGGTCTATTTTTCTTATACTGTATGCAATAGGTCTGCTATATTTCATGTATGGAATAATTGTTAAGTTTACATGTCTAGCCGGCAGGTGTCATCTGACCTTGACCTCATTTTCATGGTTCAGTGGTCAAACTTAAGTTAAGAGTTTTGGTCTTTTTTTCTTATACTATATGCAATAGGTCAACTATATTTGGTGTATGGAAATATTTGATGATCTATATGTCAGTCGCGCAGGTTTTATTTGACCATGACCTCATTTTCACGGTTCATTGCTCAGTGTTAAGTTTTTGTGTTTTGGTCTGTTTTTCTTAATTTATAAGTAATAGGTCAACTATATTTGTTCTACGGAAGAATTGTTAGCTGTACATGTCTGTCTGTCTGGCATGGTTCATTGGTCAATGTTTAGTTTTCTTGGTAAATGTTAAATTTATGTGACAGTTGTAATAAAGCTATATATTTAGGACTATCAACATAATATCAATGACTAGTAAAGAAGGCGATACATTTTAGCGTGTGCACTCTTGTGCTTTAAATTGGCAGAAATAAACACCTATAGACTGAAAACTAGAGGTTAGTAGAACATATAATCCTGATACAAAAAACAACATGAGTACAACACTGGTACACAAATAAGAAGATGTGGTACGAGTGCCAATGAGACAACTCTCCATCCAAGACAATGAAGTTAAAGTAAGCAGTATTATTTTACAATACGGCCTTCAACACAGAACCTTCAAGTTGGCTCAATTTTGCGTCCTGATGAAAATTGGAAGTGCAATTATTATAAATATACATGTAAATTAATATTTTGACAATACATGAAAGACAGGACCGAATACAGAAATTTTCAAATGGGAAGATATGTCCAAGTAATCCTGGAGGCTCTACAGAGTATTTCAAATGT
Organism: Mytilus galloprovincialis; assembly: GCA_037788925.1. NCBI lineage: Eukaryota > Metazoa > Mollusca > Bivalvia > Mytilida > Mytilidae > Mytilus > Mytilus galloprovincialis. The sequence continues at coordinate 218,582 of JAWDJN010000028.1, read as the reverse complement.
TTTCCGAAAAATTGAGATTTGTTTTGGCAGAAGGGGAAGCCCTGTTTGATGGTCTATATTCAGTGATTCAAAATTTGTGCTTGTCTTTTGCAATTATCATAGTTTCTCAACTCTCAGTTTCTTTGAAACTTTACTCAAGGACAGCAACAAAAAACCCAGGTATACATGTATATGTTCAGCTCACAGGACATTTTCTAAAAAGATTAATACTTCTTAGGGGCATAACTCTTTTAAATACGTCAACCTTTTTAGAACTTGTCATAGATGTTGCTGATATTAACCTATTATAACCTATTCATAGAATAGTTTTATAAAAAAAAATGGCAAGAGTTGTATACGTGGGAGCGATAACAAAAGCCGGATAGACAGACCGGCGAAGAAAGGACTAACAGACGTTCGGTATTTCTATTTCCCCTGCAACATGTTACTAAAAAAAAATGCCTTTCATAGCGTATTTATAAGCCAGTAAAAATTTAAAGCAGCATCAAGCGAAAACAAGACTTTTGAATAGGTATACTTTTGAGAAGGACCCTTGCTAAGAATGCAATAGAACTTAGCTAAAAAGAATCCATAAATACTGTTACTCAAAAATATATACAATGATGTACATATATATCTAGTTTAAAGGCAAAAAGTCTTTAATTTACCACTTAAAATTAAAACCGTGTCAAGTGCAGGGTCAATTTATTTCAACACAGTCAATTTGCCCACTGTTTTTTAGCTCACCTGGCCTAAAAGGCCAAGTGAGCTTTTCTCATCACTTGGCGTCCGGCGTCCGGCGTCGTCCGTCGTCGTCCGTCGTCCGTCGTCCGTCGTCGTCGTTAACTTTTACAAAAATCTTCTCCTCTGAAACTACTGGGCCAAATTAAACCAAACTTGACCACAATCATCATTGGGGTATCTAGTTTAAAAAATGTGTCCGGTGGCCCGGCCAACCATCCAAGATGGCCGCCATGGCTAAAAATAGAACATAGGGGTAAAATGCAGTTTTTGGCTCATAACTCAAAAACCAAAGCATTTAGAGCAAATCTGACATGGGGTAGAATTGTTAAACAGGTGAAGATCTATCTGCCCTGAAATTTTCAGATGAATCGGATAACCCGTTGTTGGGTTGCTGCCCCTGAATTAGTAATTTTAAGGAAATTTTGCTGTTTTTGGTTATTATCTTGAATATTATTATAGATAGAGATAAACTGTAAACAGCAATAATGTTCAGCAAAGTAAGATCTACAAATAAGTCAACATGATCGAAATGGTCAGTTGACCACTTTAGGAGTTATTGCCCTTTATAGTCAATTTTTAACCATTTTTCGTAAATCTTAGTAATCTTTTAGAAAAATCTTCTCCTCTGAAACTACTGTGCCAAATTTAACCAAACTTGACCATAATCATCATTGGGGTATCTAGTTTAAAAAATGTGTCTGGTGACCCGGCCAACCAACCAAGATGGCCGCCATGGCTAAAAATAGAACATAGGGTTAAAATGCAGTTTTTGGCTTATAACTCAAAAACCAAAGCATTTAGAGCAAATCTGACAGGAAGTAAAATTGTTGATCAGGTCACGATGTATCTGCCCTGGAATTTTCAGATGAATCGGACATTTCGTTGTTGGGTTGCTGTCCCTGAAATGGTAATTTTAAGGAAATTTTGCTGTTTTTGGTTATTATCTTGAATATTATTATAGATAGAGATAAACTGTAAACAGCAATAATGTTCAGCAAAGTAAGATCTACAAATAAGTCAACATGACCAAAATGGTCAGTTGACCACTTTAGGAGTTATTGTCCTTTATAGTCAATTTTTAACCATTTTTCATAAATCTTAGTAATCTTTTAGAAAAATCTTCTCCTCTGAAACTACGGGGCCAAATTTATCCAAACTTAGCCATAATCATCATTGGGGTATCTAGTTAAAAAAATGTGTCCGGTAACTCGGCCAACAAACAAAGATGGCCGCCATGGCTAAAAATAGAACATGGGGGTAAAATGCAGTTTTTGGCTTATAACTCAAAAACCAAAGCATTAAGAGCAAATCTGACAGGAAGTAAAATAGTTGATCAGGTCACGATCTATCTGCCCTGGCATTTTCAGATGAATCAGATAATCTGTAGGTTGCTGCCCCTGAATTGGTAATTTTGAGGAAATTTTGCTGTTTTTTTGTTATTATCTTGAATATTATTATAGATAGAGATAAACTGTAAACAACAATAATGTACAGCAAAGTAAGAACTAAAAATAAGTCAGTATGACCAAAATAGTCAATTGACCCCCTAAGGAGTTATTGCCCTTCATAGTCAATTTTTAACAATTTTCTTAAAATTTGAAGATTTTCAATAACATTTTCCACAGAAAATACTGTTATAGATAGAGATAATTGTAAGCAGCAAGAATGTTTAGTAAAGTAAGATCTACAAACACATCACCATCACCAAAACACAATTTTGTCATGAATCCATCTGTGTCCATTGTTTAATATTCACATAGACCAAGGTGAGCGACACAGGCTCTTTAGAGCCTCTAGTTTTTTCTTTTCTTGTTTAACTTGAATTCATTCTCTCTATTCATATAATCAACAATATAAGAAATGGCTGCATTTTTTTACAACACCTGATCAAAATAGGCTCTAAAACCCCCCTTTTATTGCACTTTTTACCCTATTTAAGCTAAATAGATTTTTTTTAAAGAAGGTTTACTGTTGAACACAATTTTCATTTGTTTTTTTTTAACTGAAAAAAGTTTTAAATGTCTGAATATTTATATTATTTTCTTTTTATAAGTCATAATTGATCAAAATTTGTAAACACCTCATTTTCCCCCTTTTTGCCACTTTTAAGTCCTGTTACCATGGAAACGGTAAACATAAGAGGCTAAGTGTAGTAATATTTTTTGTTAAGCTCATGTGGCTCTATTGAACTAATAAAGTTTAAAACAAATATATTTTAGTGCGTGCCGAAATATTTTGGTGATTACAGAGAATTGCTCTTAATATGTATTAGTTAGTGGTGAGAATCTACCGTTTGTTGAAGGTTTTACCCAAATGTTTGTCAAGCTTTCTTTTTTCATACGAAAATGTGTGTATAATATTATATAAACCCATCAAGATATTGTAATTAAGGTTTATGTACCCTTCTGTAGCCATTTTTGTACGAATTTTTCAAACCTCAATTGTATCAAAACTAAAGATATAATAAATAATAGCGATAGGCCATTTAGTACATGTTCCAAGGGGAAACTTGATGCAAAGCATTATTTTTTTACTGTTTCATTGCATTTGATAGAAAAAGAGGACTTTGTGGCAAATAAATCAAGATTTTTATAGAAAATCCACAGCCTTTAATACAGAGATTTTTGTTATAAAATTTGAAACATAAACTACTCACTTGATTTTCTATGATGTGCTAGTGTTTATTTTTTACAAAAAGTTCTGAGTAACCTGTAAATTCCAAAACACCTCGTGCTGAGTCACTAAAGTCGAGCGCACCCTAAAAGGTGTACTTGATTTTGGCCATATTTATACTTGTCTTAACCAATAACTACATTTATAAACTTGTTTTAAGGAAATCAATGCTAGCACTGCATGCAATAATCCTATATCTTTCAGTCATCAAATTGCCAAATATGAGAGTACAAGGATAAAGGCTGTGGATTTTCTATAAAAATCTTGATTTATTTGCCACAAAGTCCTCTTTTTCTATTAAATGCAATGGAACAGTAAAAAATAATGCTTTGCATCAAGTTTCCCCTTGGAATATGTACAAAATGGCCTATCTCTATTATTCATAATATCTGTAGTTTTGATACAATTGAAGTTTGAAAAGTTCGTACAAAAATGGCTACAGAAGGGTACATAAACCTTAAGGCCAAACAATTTTTTTTGTCATATAATACTTTGAACTATTCAATAAAAAAAACCCAAAAATGTCCATTTTCAACAACATTTTCCAGCAAATTTGGTACTAAACTAGAATTGCCCTGTATTCACATAATTTGAGATAAATTGTCATTTTTTAACCATAGAACTATTAGATGTACTTTTACTTTACTAGGAACCCAAAATCAGCTGAAAATTCCACAACCCCTTTCATAATTTTTTTTTGATTTTGCATGGTTTTCTCGTAGACATCCATTTAAGAAGAAAGATTCGACTGAGGTGTGTCTTTTTGGGGAGGTTCTTTATGTTCGAAAAGGACATCTGTGATCTGCTAAAACGGTGCATATAGTTATGAAAATGTGTCAACAGAAGACATGAAAGGCTTATAATATCTATGTTAATATATAAATACATAAAATAGATACTTACAGACTTCTGTTGTCTATCCTGATATGTTCCTGTGACGTTTCAACCACGACAAAAACAATAAACAAATGGAAATTGAATCGTCATTCCTAATCTTTAAAAATACATTTGACACGGACCTTTCCTCCATGTACTGACAAATATATTAAGATAGAGTCAAATGCACACGCTGTGGATTTATTAAGTAATTTCCGTCGTTTGTTTGTCATTATCTATCGTGCTAAATTTTACATTCGGATGTTTATTAGGTTTATATGATGGCCACAGTATGTGGTCATTAAAATATGATATGGGTAATTAGCATATGATAACAAATCGTTTTTGAAGAAAGAATCGAGAGCTTTTATATTACACTTCTCTTTTTCGTTTAATTCCTAAAATTAAAAATCATTTACGTTATTAAAAAAATCGAAGAAAAAAAAATATACCAATATTTTTGTTGTTGTATAGGAACATTTTTTTCCCATAGAAAAACAAAGAATATGGGGTATCGATCCGTGACACAAAATGAATATAAGCACATTAAAAAAACACATACAAAAATTAAGCAAAGGAACAGCTCTTTAATTGCTATATTTAAACACAAAGTCACATTAAACATTCAACATGAACAAAAGGGATCTCATCACACTGCAAGTGTAAGACGGCCCCTACCACCAGCCAGAGCAAAATAGTTTGCAAAAAAAATTTGAATAGACTTCGTAAGATGTTACACCACCATTTCGGGCACGTTAAAAAAAGAAAGAAGTACGTATTTAAAACAAAGTAGTTCGTACGTGTTAAAATCAAACTATTATATTATAAGCAGAATAATTTTTGGTAAGTTATATAGATTCATGTATCAAATGGAAGGGTAAGGACTGTTGATCCTTGTAGAACACACACATTTGACAGATGAATACAAATGATACAAATATAGTTATAAATTAATTCTATAAAATTGAGGGCTGACATTGCCTGTTACTCAGATATGAAGTACCTAGTTTGGTGCATCCAAAGTTATGGTATAACTAGCACAGTCTGATGTGTAAATAATGGTATACTTATCCCCCATATATATATCTGCATGCTGTTTTTGTGTTGACGTCCGGAATACTACACTGTACAATACAATACAATACAATACAATATTTTTATTTTCCAAATTAAAGGGCCCATTAAGAGCATAACATTAATTACAACATGACATAAACATTACAGAGTGATTAAAGAAACATAAAATAATAATTGAAATTCAAATGCATGAAGAAAGGATCAGTGGTCAAGGGGAGATAATTTTGATATATTTTAGAGTATCTAACTAATTTTCTGATTTTCTTAGTTGCAGGCCTTTATCCAGGTATGCACATAAAATAGATAGAAATCTGCTATCTTCATTAATCATGATCCATGAAAAAAGATCATTTATATTTAAACTATCTAAACTGGGGTATTTTTTTATATAATCAGTGATATCTCTTCTGAGGTTATTGTAAATAGGGCATTCCAGAAGAAAGTGCATTTCATTTTCAATACAATTTGTATTACAATATAAACATATCCTCTCATGTCGAGGTAATATTTCATATTTACCACATACATTGGTAATTCGTTCATGTCTGCCAGTTTCTATTCTTAAACAGTGATTGCTAAGTCTGTATTTTGTTAATAAATGTTTTTGTGGGTGCTTTAAATCTAAATAATTTTCATAGTCAAATGACTTTTTGAATGAAAAATAAGTGTCCAATTTGCCTTGATTCTGTAAATAAAAATCTCGCATTTTCTCCCAATCATTTTGAAAATTTGATTTGAGCTGTTTTTTCAATAAGTTTTTAAATTTATTTTTTCCTAGATTTTTACATATATTTAGGTCAATACCCAATTTTTCACTGTAGAAAATGATATTAGAGAGCCATGAATTATTGGAACTGGTTTGACCTTTACTTTCTATCATTTTTAACTCAGCATAAGCATTTTTCAATAAATCAGATGGAGAATTCTCTAGTCTATGCCAATACATAAACATATGTGTTAGCAAATTTATATAAAGAGGATATCTACCCAATTCAGACAGGACTGCTACATTTGTGCACATCTTTGTAACACCAATAATATACTTACAAAATTTTAAATTTAGCTTCTCAAACTCCCAATCTTTAAATATGTCATAAAGGGACAAATTTTTCCTTTTAGAAGTAATGTTAATAACACCCCAATTTTCACAACCATAAGTTACAATTGGCTGTATACAGTGATCAAATAAATGCAAAAGAGTTTTAATAGGAGGATTAGATGATTTCAAATCTTTATAAAGTTTAAAACTGGCCTTTTGACCTTTTTGGAATAATTGTTTCCTGGCTTCATTAAAGTTTCCAGTATTTTGGATGACTATGCCAAGATATTTGTATTGTTTAACACATTCAATAGAATTATTTCCTACATTAAAATTTTCATTAAGGAGTCTACCACTCCTATTGAATATTATAATCTTGGTTTTCTTCACATTTATTTCCATACACCAATCTTTGCAGAATGTGCACAAAGTATCAAGTCTCTTCTGAAGCCCTTCTTTTGAGTCAGATATTAATACAAGATCATCAGCATAAAGTAGACATGGTATCTTTTCATCATTTAATTTGACATCATCATAATTGTTAGATAATATATCTGGCAAATCATTAATAAACAGTTTAAACAATGTGGGACTCAAAACGTCACCTTGTCGTACACCAACATTATATCTAAAAAAATCAGTTATTTTGTCTTCTACTTTAACACACACTCTGTCGTTACTATACATAGATTTCAAAATGTTATAAAAAATACCATTATTTGTATGCTGTAATAATTTGTATAATATACCAATATGAATAACCTTGTCAAAGGCCTTGCGAAAATCTACAAAACATACATACAATTTACCTTTGCCTCTTTTAACATATTTTTCTATGAGACATTTTAGTACAAAAATGTGATCCGAAGTGCGAGCTTTCTTAGAAAAACCAATTTGAGTTTTGTTTATGATATTATTATCAGATAAAAATTTATCAAGTCTGTTATACAGAATGGTATTGAAAAGTTTGCCAAGACTATTATTGATGGCAATACCTCTGTAATTTTCAGAGTTCTGCGGGTTATCAGATTTGAATATAGGAGTAATGTAGCTCTCAGACCAATTACTGGGATAAATGCCAGATAGAAGAATGGCATTAAAAAGTTTTAGTAAGCAATAAACTTTTAACATTTCATTTGTAATAGTGTCTAGACCTGGACTTTTCCCAGATTTTAATTGCCTCAGGGCTTTTTGGAGTTCACCAGGGGTGATTTTAAAGTCAATCTCACTGAATCCAAAGTAGACTTAGCTTATTGTTCCTGATATCCGTTAAAAAAAACAATGGCTTTTTCATGATATAATATGTTACATTGCTCCTACCAAAAAAATAATGAAGGTTAAGAAAGTCTGTTGTCATTTATGTATTATTGTCATTTTGTTTATTTGCTTTGGTTACATCATCTGACATCAGACTCGGACTTCTCTTGAATTGAATTTTAATGTGTGTATTGTTATGCGTTTACTTTTTCTACATTGGCTAGAGGTATAGGGGAGGGTTGAGATCTCATAAACATGTTTAACCCCGCCGCATTTTTGCGCCTGTCCCAAGTCAGGAGCCTCTGGCGTTTGTTCGTCTTGTATTATTTTTAATTTTAGTTTCTTGTGTACAATTTGGAGTTTAGTATGGCGTTCATTATCTGAACTAGTATATATTTGTAAAGTGGCCAGCTGAAGGACGCCTCTGGGTGCGGAAATTTCTCGTTACATTGAGTTGGTGACCTTCTGCTGTTGTCTTTTCTATATGGTCGGGTTGTTGTCTCTTTGACACATTCCCCATTTCTTTTCTCAACTTTTTTCGTTGATAAGTAATGAAAGCATTTGAAGACTGGTACGATTGAAGTTAGAATAGTGTGTCTTGGCAGAGTGGCATGTCTTCCTGCAGAGTTATTTGTATCTTCAGAAAAACGCGTCAAAAAATCTGACTCAGTTTGTCTAGTACAAAACGTGTTGATAACATAAGCATGTTGTCGTTCTGGGTGTATGTATGTAATAGTTACCACTGGACATTAGACATCGATATTATCGTCATCCTTATCATTCTGTATATAAATAATCACGCGAGCAACTTATGGTAAAAAGGGACATAAAAAAGTGGTTTGCTCCATCATATGGTTATCAATCTTAATAAATATAATTCTCAAATTTCGTTATCTTCTTATAAAATATACAAGCACTATCATGTTTCTGGAATGATTTATCCGGGTTATTGTTTCATATGTAACTTATAAAATGATAAATGGCGAATTAACGAAAAAAATATATAAACTATGAAAGTACCGAAGCGCTTACTACAAAGTTGATTAAACCCGCGGGGATTTCAAGAGAACTTTTTTACACAAGAAAAAGTCAATGAAGACATTTCATTACGAACCTATCTACTGGATTTATTGTTATTATGTTCAAGTCCTGAATATGCACGTGATTTTAGCCACTCACGTTCAGCAAACTTCAAAGTCATCTTTTTTATCTGAAAATGCTGAGAGCTCTTATAGTCGAGGGTTTCGTTGTTGGATTAACCCCTCTCCCCCAATCCCACCCGTAGTATCTTCAGTCAGCACTGATGCCGTTTCCTCCTTCGACTCACTAACAATCGAGGTATGAGAGTCAAGTAACGCCACTGGATATAAAGCATGAACAGATTTATCATCAGCTTTGAAGAGAATGGGATACCAAAAAACATATCCATATATTTGTTTCGCCTATATATTTTTAAGCCTTAAAATTCTTTAACATATTTTTAAATTGTTGAAATTTCTATTACAATTAATGCACTTTTGATTATAAGTTGAAAAAATATATAAATATATAATTAATTATATATAATATTAACTTAAAACACATGCACGCGATTTTTTTTCTTAATCTTTTCGTGTTTAGGGGCCTGAGGTTGTGATGGTTCAAAACTCGCACATGGCAGTTGCGTTCAACTACAATCTTAAAAAATAAAATTGAGAATGGAAATTGGGAATGTGTCAAAGAGACAACAACCCGACCATAGAACAAACAACAGCAGAAGGTCACCAACAGGTATTCAATGCAGCGAGAAATTCCCGCACCTGGAGCCGTCCTTCAGCTGGCCCCGAAACAAATATATATACTAGTTCAGTGATGATGAACGCAATACTTAACTCCAAATTGTACACCAGAAACTAAAATTAAAAATAATACAAGACTAACAAAGGCTAGAGGCTTCTGACTTGGGACGGGCGCAAAAATGCGGCGGGGTTAAACATGTTTATGAGATCTCAACCCTCCCCTATACCTCTAGCCAATGTAGAAAAGAAACGCATTACAATACGCACATTAAAATTCAGTTCAACAGAAGTCCGAGTCTGATGTCAGAAGATGTAATCAAAGAAAATAAACAAAATGACAATAATACATAAATTACAGCAGACTACTAGCAGATAACTGACATGCCAGCTCCAGACTTCAATTAAACTGATTGGAAGATTATGTCTTCATCATATGAATATCAGGCACAATTCCTTCCGTTAGGGGTTTAGCATCATAAGAAATAGTTCTTTATGTCGTACCTACAATTCCGTTCCCTTTTCACGAATGTGACCCGCCGAAATTATTACCGGGTTTGTAATAACGTGAGCAATACGACGGGTGCCACACGTGGAATTCTTCCCGTTAGAGTTTTAGTATATTGATTGAATATGATTATCAGTTTTCACGTCAAAAATCTTAGATTCTCTCTTGGCATTCCGGCTTTCTCCACCATTACAGTTTGATCACCACTAAATGAACAATAGTGCTGAAAGTTACGTTGAACACTAATAAATCAATATTTCGGTTTTAGTACCCAGACTCATGGCAAAGGGTTTGAAGATCGATTGAAAAAAAGCAACCGTTTCTAATCACAACATTTCATAATCAAAATAATATAATACTTTACTTTGAATACATGGAGGGCAAGGCCTCAACCTATACGTTCTCACAAGTACGAGGGTCAGAATGGAGTCAAATTTTAGACCATTTTTCTCTTACTGTTCTTTCTATTTTTTTTGTTCATTATTCTCTATTCTGTAAACCCCCATCCACACCCTCATTTATAGACGAAGTGTCATATATGTGGTCTAGTAATGTCAGCAGTGTGATCTGCATATATCATTTTGTAGAAAAAGATGAACGGGTGGCGTTATGCATTGTTTTGATGTAAGATCATACATCTTTTCTTTAAAATCGATTGATCGACAGATTGCAGTGTTAAATAGTTCATGCATGCATGCACGGAACGAGAAGCTATTTTTAAACAATACATACCATGGGGAATAGCTGTAATAAGGGTAGACCGCAGTGGCGGATCCAGAAATTTTCATAAGTGGGGGCCCACTGACTGACTTAAGAGGGGGCCCGCTCCAGTCACGCTTCATTGATTCCCTATATAAGCAACCAAATTTTTTCCCAAAAAGGGGGGGGGGCCGGGCCCCCTGCCCCCCCCTAAATCCGCCTATGGACCGGGATGAAGTGTGGTAAGCTTTTTATACGGGTTTTACATTTTACTACATGTATTTTGGTGGATGAAGACAATTCTATTCCCCAGTCACCCTTAAGTGTCTATGAAATCAGCAGCACATACCTACTTTCAAGTCGTGAATGTGACCTAGTCGGAGTTCTATTCAGATAACACGGTTGGATCAAAGATTTGAATGTCAATACGTCGCAAATTAAAAAAAATAAATCTTTGAAAACAAATAAAAGAAAGGATAAGACAAAATGGTACACATTCCCAAACGCCTGTTTATCGGTAACAATACTTGAGGGTCTTTTTTGAGTTGACAGATAGAGAATAATGAGCAAAATTATAAAGCATAGAATTTTTTTTTAAATTAAAAGAATACAAAATCGATGGACCATCCATCCAGACCAATATAGTTTTGTAGTTGTCCATTTTTTGTTTATTATAATATTTTATTTAAATGATATAAAATGACCACACATTAATAACCTCTATGAAATGACACATATTCAAATAATTTACAACCTTCGATTTGTTTCATTCATGTTAGCAAACAAGTGCCGCATATCTATCAGAAGCTGTTAAAATAATTAGTACTAATTACAACAAACGCGGCTTAAAAGCCTTATCAATTTTATGTAATGCACGCGTACGTCGATTGTAGGCCCCTAGTGTTACCACATGTCGAGAAGACTTCAAATGGAAACACAAGATAACTAATGACAATACGTAGGACACTGATCTGTAATTTTGTATATTATGATCACTTGGTATTTCTCTCTATGTACATGCACCGAAGATGACAGACACGTTGACATTAAAAGAAGGGAAGTTGAACATAGACGGGATAGTCTACTCTTCCAGTTTCGTTTGAAACATTCTTCACAGTTCAAGAAATTGGAGGTTAGTTTTGCTCAGTTTATTAGAGGTGGGTTTAGGGTGGGAGGCATGGATACTGGGATTCCCGACAATTATGCTCAATACATACTAGACGTTTAACAAGCCTTTGTTTATGCCCTTCTCAAATCCTCGATCGATCCGCATCTGCGAATATCAATTTGCATAATTTTTACGATAGCACCACATAAGAATAATATCGATCACTGCATCATAAACAAGAACAATTTGGAATATAACACTTATGGAACGCCACAACTGCCTATGATAATAATATCATTAATTAGGAAAGAGGTATATCATGAAGCAAATGTTTATAGGTTATACTATAACGAAATTTGACTATACTACTCCGACAATTTGTTATATCACTAAGATAAATTAATATACTACAAGTGTGGACACAGATCAGTGTGGATAATATGTTTGGATGTTTGACAGTGTTTTGTATGACAAAAGAAGTTCTATGTTTTTCCCATTGGGTTCTATATTATTAACTATGTTGCATAATATGACAACCAACCTGAGCATTGGGAGAGTTGTTTATTTTATATTTTACCCCCCAAGGGTGACTGGGGAATAGAAATATGGTCACTTGGTCTTCTCCCGACCGGCAGTAAAACGCTTGCTGAAGTGGGGCGTCCGTTTGGCTGTGCGGGATGTATCAAGTTCGCAGTCACGTCCGGTCAGAATGGGGACGTTAAATCCGATGTCTCGTGTAGAGAGAGTGCCACGCTCTTTGCACGTAAATAACCCTTGCAACAACTCTTTGAGGGGTCCGTAGGTGGCCTGTTGCATATGTCCATATCCAATATACCCTCATTTTCCAGTGGCAGTCCAAATTTCATCGACCATCATCCGAGATGCCCACTATTGTGACAAGACCTACCTATTGTGTTTATTGTGAACTTGTTCTCGTCCTGAATATGCATGAAATATTTACCACTGGACGTTAAGCAGCCAACAATCAATCTATTTTATATTATGTATTTTATGTTCAAGACGGGCATAAAAGAGCTGGAGACACTAATTGCATCAATTACCAAATGATTATGTCAGATAGAATATGTTCCACATCTTTGATTTTAAATACATTTTGAAGCTAGGAGAGGAACACATAACAAGTTATTTTTTTCATGAAGTGATTTTTTTTTATATTGAAGATGGTATCTGAAAAGATGTATTTGCTTATTATTTGTATGGTTCTATTTATATTACTTTGTGGAGAATCAACATTATCATAAGTAAAAGATTTCGTTTAAATGATGAAATTGTTTCTCAGATTAGAAGACATTTATTTGTTTTAGTAATTAATTTACTCAGATTAGAAGACATTAGTAATGACAATGCCTGACATGATGCTTGGGACTAGATGAGCTAGAGAGTAAACTTCTGTGTTATTTAATATTAATTATTTGTGAATATTATACTACAAAGACGTTTTGATAAAACACGAAGTCCATGATAGAGCAGTGACCCCCACCTCTTGATTGGAGAATATATAAAATTTTAGCTTAAAAATGTTTAAAAAATTAAGAAACTCTCTACTCGCCATTATAGACTCAGTTTTATCGTTATTTATTATTATTATTACAAGTTTTCTATAGCGCTTAATCTAAAGCAATATTACTCAAAGCGCTTTACATCACATGTTGAACGAAATATACACACAGACAGTGATAAAAATAAAAAATAAAACGAGTAAAAAATTATACTGAATAAAGTTGGTAAAATAAATAGCCAAAAAAAAAAAAAAAAAAAAGTCTAAAATAAGATTGCTATTAAAAATTATCAAACATAAGTTAAAAATTTGAAAACGTATTCAAAAGATGAAAAAAGGAATATAACCATGTAAAAAATATAATTACTGAAAAAAAAAACATACAGTGTACATATTATAAATGAAACATATCTCCAGTTAAAAGAAAGGTTCGATAAATCAAAAGCAGGCTAACGTCTATGGCACAATGTATCACAGAAACGAATTTAAGGGATTAAAAATGCTTGTCGAAAAAAATGAGTTTTTAAGTTCTTTTTGAATACAGGCACCGACTTTGCATTTTGAAGTTTTTTTGGTAATGCATTCCAAAGGATGGCCGCTGCCTGATCAAATCTTCTATTGCCGTAGGTTTTGGTTCGCACAATAGGAGTTACGAGTGTTAAGTTGTTTTCAGACCTTAATGATCTTGATGGCCTGTATAAATTTACAAGTTCACTAAGATATAATGGCGCTTCATGTTTCACGGACTTGAATACATATAATAATATTTTGTATTGCACCCTGTATTGCACAGGCAGCCAGTGAAGAGACTCAAGTGTCGAAGTAATGTGTTCGTATTTCTTTTTTCTTGTAACCACTCGCGCAGCAGTGTTCTGAACCCTTTGTAGTCTCTGAATCATGTAAGCTGGTAGTCCATAGAGTAAAGCGTTGCCATAATCCAATCGAGAAATGATTAACGAATTGACCAGAGTTTTACATGCATCCTCGTTGATGTACGGACGTATGCGGCCTATATTTCGTATTTGATAAAAACATGCTCTCGAAACTGAACTGACTTGTTGGTGCATTGACAGAGTCTTATCAAAATGAACACCCAAATTTTTAATACACTCAGAACTTGTAATGATGTTTCCTTTAAAGGTGAGATTGCAATCCTTCAAATCTTTCACTCGGTTTTTCGGAGCAAATAGCATAGTTCCGTTTTGTCCTCGTTCAGTTTAAGCATGTTTACACACATCCAGGAACTTATATCGGCCAAACAGTCCTCAATTCGATTCGATGTGTTTTTCCAGTTATTAAGAGGTTCGAAAACTAAATAGATCTGCGTATCATCGGCGTAGCATTGATAAGACATGTTGTGAGGTCTACAGATTTCGCCGATCAGCTTCGAAAATATAGTATATAGCTTTGGGCCAAGCACGGAGCCCTGCGGCACACCGCAGTTAAGACGAAACTCGTTGGAGTGGGCCGAGCCTACTGCTATACGCTGTGTCCTATCTCGGAGATAAGAGAGTAACCATTTCAGAGCAGAACCTGAGATTCCAAAAGCATATTCTAATCTAGCTTCGATAATGTCATGGTTAACTACCCCCCTTTCTATTGTTTCTAATTTGTACTCTTATAATTATTTACTACGGGTGAAAGTTGAAGTAATCTTTAAACATTTAAAAAAATTCAAAAGTTCACTTTCTTTACGCTTAGTCTTAGGACAGTTGTTATGGCACACTAGCTATGAAATTGTTGCATAGAAAGATGGAACATGTACCTATTATTTAAGCAAAAAGTGAAAGATACCAGCCATTTCTAAATGAGGGTTCTAAACATTTGTTCCAATTCAAAACCATTGATCGTCAAAAAAGCGTGTGTTCAAACCACAGAACCCTAAGTGGATCCGTCACTGAATCCAAAAGGATATTTATACTCATAATGTCTATGAAAAAATAACACACCAAAACAAATAAACGACCAAGAGACTATTTTATGTAAAAACTAGTTTTGAACATTTTCATAAGTACCTAAAGAACTGTACTTACAATCTTATGCAATCTGTTTGGCACACAGAATAATTGACGAAACGTCTCCATCTTCATGGATAATATGACCATTCAGGCAAAATATAATATGCTGTTCTTTATAGGTCACCAGACACTTCTATCAAAAGGAATTTAAAAAAAAAAAACACAAAAGTTTAGAAGGCAGACAAAATGGCAGAAATGACTACAACCACAGAGAACTTTAGTGAAGGATACATTTGGAGAAAAATCTACCGAGGTAATTTAAAAGATTAAACTTTTAACTGGCTTAAAAGAAGTATCTTAGAATGCTGAAATTAAGAATCATAATTGTTGTTTTATAAAAAGTGCACTTTCTTAACGCATTGCAAAAAGTTTTGAAAGTGCTAATATAATTCATATTTTGACAATTGTAGTTCGGCCGGAATAGTTATTAGTGAATTAAAAGTCATTATTTTAAGAATGCGTGCAATGTATCGGTTAATCTATGAATAGGAATATATTATGAATTTTAGAGCGAGGGCCTGATATGTGATGTGCAGTTGTACAATCATTGGCATATCTTATTTATACGGCGATAAGATCCGGCAGCTCCTTCAGTCCTTGTATATTCTCTCTGAAAAATTTGCTTACTTTAGAAGTTAAAGTTTTTGATAAGGTTAGTGTAAGATGTTGCATGGGTGGCACCACTTTTACCATCTTATAAACATAAAAACTGCTGGATTTTTGGCTTCTGTTCTCTAACTTTAGTTGCCTCAAGCAAATGTAATAAATCGTATACACAATGCATATTACCATAATTCAAAGATCAAGGTTTAAATTGAGTGGCCTCACTTCTACCGTTCTTGAGTTAAGGCCATATATAAACATAAAAAATGCTGATTTTTTCGTTTTTGTTCACTAACTTTAGTTTGCCTCAACCGAATGTTAAAATCACAAAACAGTCCTAATTACTTGAATCCTGTACATGTATCTGAATGTGGAAGTTGACACGTGCATATTTCCGAGCGGGGGCATTTGTAGGCCATAGACACATTTTCATTTTTTTTTTTTAATATGAACTGCATTTTTTTATTTGATCTTTCAGATAGCTTTGATTGAACGGAATAATGGAAACATGTATTTGGGAATATTAGAAGATAAAATGTTGACATTTACAAAGATAATTGTTCGAAAAGTTAAGAAGAGTTTGAAGATGAAAAATTCCAACTACAGATCTGTATTTTACTAAAAGATCAGATTACTAAACGATAAGTACCAGATGCATTATAACGAAGCTTGTCTCTTGTGTGAAAAAAACCCCTAAAATTATTCTAACAGATGATCAGTGACAAAACATTGAACAAAATGTTCAGGATTATATAAGCAAACAAAAAAGACTTAAATGTATTTTTGAACTGTTTGTATGCCATCACATGATAAATCGAACCGATAAGGAAATTGATTTTTGGCAATATAGCAATTGTTTTACATGCATTCTGAACTGTTCCACTAGAATATTTGTGATAAGATAAACTGGACAAACAAAATGTAATTATAACTGCACTATGTATGGAATATTAAATAATATTGAAACTGACAGAGAAAAAAAGGTATAATTCATGTATTTTTTATATGACCGCAAAAAAACATTTCAGCGTCGTCCGAAGACATTTGGTTTCCGGACAATAACTTTAGTATAAGTAAATAGAAATCTATCAAATTTAAACACAAAGTTTATAACCACAAAAACAGACTATGAATAAGGGGCCAAACAGAGGCCTAAATAAGCATTTTTTTTTAGTTTCAAGACAATAACTTGACGTGGAAGGGTGTATGGATATCTCTGAAATTGTACCACAAGTTTCCATACCACAATGGGATGGTTTGGATTGGCTTTTAGGGTTTATGGCTCAAACCGTTTAGAAATTAGGGTCAACAAAGGGGAAAAAGAAAGGTTTCCTGGTTAATGATTTGTCTGATGATGATCAATTTGTTTATTTATTTAAAAACATTAATTGTTATGATATGGTTGCCAAAACCTGCTTTAATATTCTAAATAGAAGAAATACCTTTTCATATTCTTAAAATGAAATTATTTTAATAATCGTATGTATTTTAACTAATTTTATTTAGAAATTGTTTTACAGTCTCTCATAATTCTTAATAGAATGGTACTTGTATTTTATATTGGTGTATTGTCTGTTTTATATTGTGTATATACTCTGTATGTACTGTATATTTATGTATTGCAAGTAGTGAGACTTTAATTTAATAAAATATTGAATCTGAATCTGAATCTGAATCTGGACAATTACATTAGTACAATGTTAAGTTTGGATTACCTTCGTACACTGCTTTTAAAGTATGTATAAGGAAATGTTGTATTGTCTTGAGGTGATTACCTCAATTATTTTTTAGAATTTCGAAGTTACTATTTTAAACATGCTGATTAAGTAATAGTAATGTTAGCAATGATTATGTAGTATGTCATTTTCTATTTTAAAACTTTTATATTGTTTCATTACAGATTTCAGAAATTTGAAAAGAAAATTTCAAATATCATTTTGCCCAAAAAAGGGGGAGGGGTACATATTTTTTGAGGGTGAGGGATCAAATAGCAACGACAAAAGCATAAAAAAGAGGTATTTTTTTTCATTTTTTTTGGGGGAGGGGGGTACCAATTCGCAACAGCATAGTGTATTGCACAAAAGTCAAAAATTGAATTTAAATTCAAATGATATAACCAATTCTAAGTTCTTTGGCTACCGTTATTCTGTATCAGAAACCTATGTTGCATCAAACATCTAATTACAATCCAAATTCAGACCTGTATCATGCACGAACATTGTGTCCATTTTTGCTCCAACTGTTTAGGGTTTGACCTCTGCGGTCGTATCCAGCTGCGCTTGGCGAAGCAATTTATTGTAACAGTTTGTCTATAATAAAAAATACCATTGGAATTTTCTTTTAAATCGTTTTAATTTTATCATGAAATATTTTTAAGATTATAAAAATTCACAATTATCAAAACAACCAGTGTTGCAAAAAAAAGATATACATTTTCAAAGGATTTTCAAAATAAAGTTTTTTTCATATACATTGTATATCATTTAATAATCATTATTATAAAGCAATTTGAATGTAGAAAACATATATGCTGTGTATCAACCTTAACATAATTACTGTACTTACGTAATAAATTTATTTTATATATTTTTATATAAAACAAAATTCATATTGGATGTAGAATAAATTTATTCTGTGTCTCAGCCTCATCATACACTCAGATAACTTTACTTCAAAATAAATTTATTTTATATATTATCATAATCCGAAATCGCATTGAATCTAGAATAAATTTATTCTGTGTCACAGCCTCACCATACAGATAACTTTACTTCAAAATAAATTTATTCTATATATTATTATAATCATAAATCACATTGAATGTGAAATAAATTTATTCTGCGTCTCAGCCTCACCATACAGATTACTGGACTTTCAAAATAAATTTATTTTAAATATTATTATAATCATAAATGACATTGAATGTAGAATATATTTATTCTGTGTCTCAGCCTCACCATACAGATTACTGGACTTTCAAAATAAATTTATTTAAAATATTATCATAAGCATAAATGACATTGAATGTAGAAAAAATTAATTCTATGATTTTCTTGAACTAATTATAGATATTAAGGCTCTATATAATAAATGTATTTTATAAATGATCACATACAGAAACCTCCATGCGTTTAGAATAAATTTATTCTATGTTGCATCCTTTACAGAGAGTTGACTGAAAATGGAATGCTAAGTGTAGAATTCAGTATAAATTCATTTTGAAATGTAACAAATAAATACTAATTTAACAGAATTGTCTTTGTTTTACATGATTTTTTCTCAAATACATGGGTTATAGAATAAATTTATTGCGTTCTGGTCCAAATTTAGCCTCTAATTGCACTTGTCAGAAAAAAGAGTGAAAAAAAAGGAAAATTGGGTTTTTCCTTTTTTATTCTGCTCTCAGTTCTAGGGAGATTTCATTTCAGAAAAATGGCAGTATTAACTGAATCTGTAAATAGTGAGCAGCAGGTCTTAGAAAGTGAAACCTGATTTAGATGACAAGCAGTATACATTTGTTAAAAAATCAAAATGAATTAAAATAACATTCATGTATGATAAGTTGAAATGCTATATGTGCTGACCAAGAATACTCTGCAATTGTTTTACAATTTGAAATTGTTTAATTTTAAGTCGGATTACCCTGTTTTATAGATAACATTTCATCCATCGTGCTTAGAACGTAGAGAGCGTAGATCTCGATTAAGCTTGCAGTCATCTACTGGTAATGATGCTCCGGCATGTCCTTCAACTTACAGGTATTTTATTTGTAGATAATCTGGACACAATTTCTTGATATAATGAATCACTGTAACCTATATTTTTTACTTGACTAACTTACATTTAAGTTTACTTCCAAGTTCACATCTTTCTTAGTATTAATACCAATTCACATACAAATGTTTTTCTTATAAATGCAACTTTTTTGTCATTCACAGCAAGCATTGGAATTTAACTCTTAAAACAACTCTTATACATTCTGCTGATCACTGATTTGACATGTCAAATAATTTTCAACAAATGGCTGATTGTTTTTAGATAACTTCATTCGTAAATAGCTCGCCATCCAGTCTTAGTCATTTGTAAAGAATTGTTAATTTAATGTAACAACACAAACACTATTCTTAAAGAATGGTGAAAAGTCTTTTGTGTGTAATTGAATACGATTGCTTTATGAATCAATTACAAATGATTGAGTATAGTTTCTAATTGGTTGGCCACACGTTTAGGAATAAATATAAATACTTTCTTGATGTATATGAATATACATTTCCGATTGTTTTGGGATATATTCGAGTACTTTGCAAATGTGTTTGATTTTGATTTAAGATTTAGGTTTGATTGATTGGTTAAGGTTTAATGCCCTATCAGCAGCTTGTGAAAGTTTTATGAATCTGGTAAAGTTTTGAGATTCGTAAGCAATCGTAAGAAAAATTTGTGTATGTGAAGCGTTATAACTATACATGGTAGAATCATCTCACCTTGTATTTGCATGCATATTAGATAGTAGATTATCATCCAGGCAAAGTCATGTGTTTCGCAGTTTAACCCTCAGACAATATTAAGAACAAGACAAACTTAGTGATAGTTGATTATTTATATTTTTGTCAAAGATATGATACGAAAATCCAGCATACTTTACATGTATTTTTTCAATTGAATATCCGTATTGGTGACATTAGTACCCAACCTGGAGGTTTCAACATATGTTGTGTCATAAATGTCTTTAACTTCATATAAACATTACAGACATAAAAAATAGCATTTAAGTAAAAAGGAAAACAGAATGTACAATAGGTTAATCAAACCAAGATTTGTTTATTACTTAGGTCATATGTCCAGCTGTTTGAAACTGAAATAGTAACAGTTGATGACTATGATGATGAAGGTGACAAAACCATACCAATGGATGTGTACGTATTTGAAGATTTCATGTTTATTTATGTATACTTAAATTGCACTAAAATTGGGATTGATTTTGGGAGTTTTGGTCCCAACAGTTTAGGAATTAGGGGCTAAAAAGGGCCCAAATAAGCATTTTTTTTTATTTTCGCACTATAAATTTAGTTTAAGTAAATAGAAATCAATGAAATTTGAACACAAGGTTTATGACCACAAAAAGAAGGTTGGGATTGATTTTGGGAGTTGAGGTCCCAACAGTTTAGGAATTAGGGACCAAAAAGGGGCCCAAGTAAGCATTTATCTTGGTTTTCGCACAATAACTTTAGTATAAGTAAATAGAAATCTATGAAATTTAACGACAAGGTTTATGACCACAAAAGGAAGGTTGGGATTGACTTTGGGAGTTTTGGTCCCAACAGTTTAGGAAAAAGGGGCCCAAAGGGTCCAAAATTAAACTTTGTTTGATTTCATCAAAAATTAAATAATTGGGGTTCTTTGATATGCCGAATCTAACTGTGTATGTAGATTCTAAATGTTTGGTCCCGTTTTCAAATTGGTCTACATTAAGGTCCAACGGGTCCAAAATTAAACTAACTTTGATTTTAACAAAAAATTAATCCTTGGGTTTATTTGATATGCTGAATCTAAAAATGTACTTAGATTTTCTATTATGGGCCCAGTTTTCAAGTTGGTCCAAATTGTGGTTCAAAATTTAACTTTGTTTGATATCAACAAAAATTGAATCCCTGGGGTTCTTTGATATGCTGAACCTAAACATGTATTAGATTTTTGATTATAGGCCAAATTTTCAAGTTTGTCCAGATTGGGGTCCAAAATAAATCTTTGTTTGATTTGAACAAAAATTGTATATATGGGGTTCTTTGATAAATGCTTAATCTAACCATGTATTTAGATTTTTGATGTTTGGGCCCGGTTATCAAACTGGTCCACATTGAGGTCTAAAGGGTTCAAAATTTAACTTTATTTGATTTCCTCAAAAATTGAATTCTTGGGGTCCTTTGATATGCTGAATCTAACCATGTATTTTGATTTTGGATATTGGACCATAATAGGTAATGTCCAATTTAAAATTTAAAGTTTTTAAGTTTAAGTTCTTAGACCACATTCATTATGTGTCAGAAACCTGTGTTGTATCAACTATTTTTTGTTCATTTTAGTGATATCAGTTTGCCAGAGTTATTAATAAAGTTACAGTCACAGGTTGACCTGGAGAAGATAACGAAATTCAATATCAACAGAAACCTTGTTTTAGATGGTGCTCGGAGAGCCAACAAAGGAAATCTTTCTGTGCTAAAAGCAAGATAAATGTGAAGTTTACGGACGATGTAGGAATCGCAGAAGGTGCCATAGATGAAGCTGGACCAAAAAGAGAGTTCTCGAGAATGCTGATGAAAAAGATCCAATACCTGCACATTTTTGAAGGCCATGAAAACAGAAGAATTTTGGCCTATAGTACATCAGGTATGATTCCAGTGATATTGTTGCCTTTTTTCTAAACTACCTCTTCCCTTTTTTATTTAGAAAATATGCGTCATTTTCATCAAATTGGGAAATTTAAATTAACCATGAATTTGACTGAAACTTCAATGTCAAACCCTGCTTTAAAATAAGACCTCATTTTGTCAGTGATGATACATAAATAGACCATCAAATCTGCAAGTATAGTCATTTTAGGCATGAAAAATGTTTAAATGAGTGTTTTTCAGTTTGTATTCATGCACTTCATTCATTTCTACTGAGACAGCACTGTTTTGGAAAAAAAATTGTCTTTTTGGGAATAATTTTAAGCCATTATTTTTTCAAATTGGGATTCTTCTCCAGGGGAAAAAGCCTTTATTCTCCACTAATTTAAGTCAAACAATATCACTGATGATTATATTGTCTCATCTTGGTGAAAGATTAAAAAAGGAATTTCATGTATTCTCTATACAGTTACATTTTTATGTCTCCCACTTTATAGGGATGGAGAGGTATTTTGTCATGTTCAATTATCAATCATCTGGGTCAAGGTTTGCAATTGTTTCTCCATAGGCCGTAATGGTAACGTTTTCTTCTGTTGCTCAGTCCATATCGTTAACTTGGATATATATGATGGCTCGTTTTGAAGCTGAGACATTTTCTTATTTGTGGTTAAATTTTCAGGGTACGAAATGAGATTACTTTTTCTGTAAATTAGCAAACCCAGAGTATTCTTTCGTGATGCGGCTCCTTGTGGTCAAAAATCCCTGTTTTAACACAATAAGTTCTTTGAACTTTTAATAGCTCCATAGTTTTTACACATTTATTCTATGTCCCTCTACTTTCCTTATCACCACAAATGGTTAAGCTCAATCATTTGTAAAAAATAGAAACATTTCCAATATCAATACACAGAGATTTCTTTTACACATTACTTGGGGTTCCTCATCTAGAGCTGGTGCATTAGAGATCTTGACCCATCTCTCACATTAACCCGCACACCATTTACAATAGGGGACACTTTGGGGATCTAAACACTTGTTACAGTTTTAAAGGGAAGGACCATTTTTATGCTTCATTTATGGGCATTATGTTTTCTGGTCTGTTTGTTCGTTTGTTCTTCCGTCTGTCCGTTCATTCGTCTGTCTGTCCGGCTTCAGGTTAAAGTTTTTGGTTTAGTTAGTTTTTAAAGAAGTTGAGGAAACTTAGTATACTTGTACCTTATGATATTATCTTTCAAATGTTAATGCCAAATTAGAGTTTTTACCCCATTTTTACGGTCCTGTAAACAGAAAATTATAATGCAGATGGTGCATCCATGTATTAGGGACACATTTTTGTTTTCCTTCATTTTGCTTCTGATTTCTGGAAGGTCTGTGAAACACAAAACAAACATGATATATATTATATCACTGAATCAGGGATTGATAATATATAGTTATGAATAGTAAAATTTATTCTTTGACATCTATCATGTCTATTATAGGCGAGCGCCAAAACAAGTATTCGGAGGTTTTTAATGCACCTACCTAACACACGGCTATAAGATATATCATTTGAAAGGTAATTTATTGTACATTCTAACATGACGTCCTTCAAACGCTTTGAGTACACACCCGTGGTAAAATATGAATATATTTCATGGGCTGTTCCCATTGTACCCCCACGTCATATGTTTTTAATGAATGAGGAACCCGACGTCATAGAACGATGACGTAAGAATATAAGCATTTTACGGGAAAATTCACGCTTGTGAATCCGAAAATCATCACAACAAGGAAACGTAAACAAACGATGCTAAAATGTGTTATAAGACTTTTTTTTTATATACATGTTAGACATATAAGTAAATTATCATTTAAATTTATCTAAAACTATCTAAATACGTTATTTTAAATAGTTAAAACATGTCACTAATTCAGTTTGCTCCGTTCTTTTACGTCATTTTAATAGTGCGTTTATTTATGAGAACGGCAAATATTTGCCTCCACCTAGAGCGCTTTGATCCAAAAGAATTGCCGTATTTGTCCTATTAGAATCGAAATAATTCATGGGGGCTTGAATATATCTAGATTTTACCACGGGTTGTCCCTTTATGCCGATATTTTACCCCTCGCTAACGCTCAGGGTACAATATTTGTCATAAAGGGCCAACCCGTGGTAAAATCACGATATATTCAAGCCCCCATGAATTATTTCTTAATTCAGAATTGCCTGGTCGTCAAATTGGGAAATGGTCACATTTTTCTAAAAACGGCAAAAAAGGGGGAAAAATATATGTAATAATTTGACGATATTGTTCGAAAAATGAAGTTTAAAAACAAATTCATCTGCAATATAATATGAAATATATCATTTGATAAACTTAAGTCTATCTAATTTTTGTTTCTGAAATAAAATTAAAAAAAAAAGTGTTTAAAATGAAAAAATCTCGTATTTTTGTGAAAATCATAATTTTTACGGGTATTGACGCAAAACGCTCGGTAATATTTAATTTTGCATCGAAAACACACAAGTTTTATTGGTTTTATATTAATAACATATATAACTAGTTTTTTAAGTTCTAATGTCTCCCCTAGCATGCTTTTTATACCGACAAAATATTGATCGAACTATATTAAAACATATCGTAAAACTGCTTAAAAACGCATGTTTACCATGTTTACAGCACAGTTAAAAATATATGTTATTTTGGTCTCTTGTTAGCTCGACAGTTATAAATACATTATGGTTTAATTGCCTTAAGCTTGCCAACCACGTTTAGGTCGAAGATCACCAGGATTTTTTTTTTGGATTTTTTTTAATTTTGTTTTTAATTATTTTAACTACCACTATCATCGCATACGGAACTTAAGTACACAACCATTTATTTCAGCTGGTATAGTTATAACAAAAACACAAAATTAATAATAATATACATATTAACATTTGATAACAGTGAGGCAAATTAAACTCTATGTTGCCCCTTTGCTCAAATGCTCTTTCGCTATTAGTCAATGGTATCGTTTTTATCTTCATCATCGTCATTTATTTGATCTTCAAGGTCAGTGTCCTCTTTAGAATATATAAGTTGGCAGGTATCACTACCCTGACATGGACAAAGCTCAGTGCAAGACATCTGCTACATATATATTTCCCATTGCAAGAACTTAAATTTGCAGGAAATCGGACGTCAGCATGCCTAAAAGTAGACTGGATCCGGGCCATGTGAACTCTTTTTCCATCCGTATTCATAAGGAAACAAATGATTTGGTTGATCGAGATGTGAGGACATCCAAATATTCGTTTGAAGACATGACCGCAAAACATGTTCTTTGAGTGCAGGTTTGCTTGGTTTCAATCGCAACAAACTTGTGTCTTTGCATGTTGCAAGTTTCACACGTAACTTGTTTAAGTCAACATGTGATGAAGCGAATTTGACTTTCATGTCTTTTGGGTCATAAAAGCTTGAAATAAGCTCTCTGGCTGCTGACAACGATGTGGAAAAATCAATCTTGTCAAAGTTTTGGAGATTTGTAAACTTACTCGGAGATTTTCTTATCAACTTGAATACAGTCTTTTTTTGCCAAACCCAAATATAGCGCAAGTGGTATCACAACCAGTTAAAGCATGAACTGCAGGGAGAATGTTAGCTAGTAAAGGTGAAAGAGATTTACTTAACTCACGGATTGGTATGTACCTTCTACAGTCCCTAAGAGAATTAGCTGACCCCGTCAAAAAGCACATTTGTTCAGTCGACACAATTAAGAACCTTGAAATAATGAACACAGAGCACAAGCACATTTGTAACGGAACACTTGACTATGATTCGTCCCCTTATATTCAACAGCTGAAAGATTTTATCCAAGTGTATAACATGAAGCAAGATTCTTGTGTCTGCTTCTTCGTGCTAACAGAAAAGGTCTGGGAGATCGATTACATGCTGATTAGAGAGTTGTCGCACTATATTTCTGAATTGGAAAATGCACCGGCAAGAACTAAACATTTATTTTCCTCCTGGAACATATCAGACAAATTGCTGCTCAGATAATTACCAAGGAAAGTAATCAGAACTTGCTTGGTTTTTGCTGTTTGATAGAAAAAAAATATTCCAGTCTGGAACAGTTCGGCCTTCAGCGATAATGATAAACTTTTTGCGTAGTTGTTGTTGCCGATCGTCTATGTCGTTCTAGATTTTATGGAATGTTCAGTGTCATAGCGATCGAAGACATCAACAACCTTGTGTATGAATTTAGAAGCATGATTATACCTGCATAATGTAAGATTTGGCTAAGTCTCCAAATGTAGACATCCTTTTAACATCAAATGACTGAACTAAGCTCATTCCATCTCTTATTAGTACGGTAGCACTGTGGTCGAATGGAGGAATTTAAGGGACTGATCCTACTAAATTTTCCAATTCATGGGCAAGATCAGACTTATTCGTCTTCCCCATAGTTCCATCGTCATGAAATATTGCAGTGGGAATGGGACAAATTGGATAGGACAAAACAGTTTTCACAGATACGTCATCTCTACATTTAGTTAGAGATAGTGCACGTCTAAACACAAGCGCGGGATTCAAATGACCTTTTACAACTTGCCCAGATTTGCATGTTAGTTGTACTTTGGGGTTCATATCTTCAAAGGTCTTCAGTCCTGATCTTTGGATGGGATGGTAAAAGTTACCTGCCTTGTCTGTTGATAGAGATGACTCAACAGATATCTTCATTCTAGTTCTTCCAGTTTCAACTGATTTTAACAGTGACTCTTCAATGTCGTGACTTGCATGGAGACCAGTTGAAATGTTAATAAGCTGACGGGGGTGATTATCAACGTCAAATGGATTTGTCATATTTTCTGTTATATAAACAATTAGATCTTGTACATGTTTTCCATCCCTTTTTCATTGCAGCTGGTTTTGCTTCATCGTGACATTGGTCATCAACCTGGACAAGACACGCACGTGCTATCATTGCCGATGTTATCTGACTAAACACATGCCTTGTAAGATTCCATGTTATCAACAAAGCCTTCTTTCTTGTTAAACCAACAATGCCTCTTATGTGTCAACCTCACTCACCTCACAAACAACCTAAACACATCATCTTGTCTTTGTCGTACAGCATTCATTAAGATTGTAAAACCTCTATCAGTTGGCATACTGAGAGTCTCTTATGTAATATTTTGACATATTATTCAGCGTTACCAATTTATGGACATGCGACCTCGCTGCGTTGGAGGTGGCGCACTTTTCACAAGACTAGGACACTCATCCATGATTTTAGAGAAGTCGTCAAACATTTATTATCCATCATTGAGCTTCGAAATGTGTCACAATCTTTTCAAGGTATATAAAATTTATAAAAACAAAACATCTGAGAGTTTTAATAAGTCATTGACACTGACAATCTTAGAAAATATGATATTTTTTTTACATTTTAGGGTTGATCTGACATATGCCTCTGAATAAACTAATTTTTCATAAAATCTTCATTTTTTTTGGATTCGATGTCTTTTTAGAATGTAGTAAAAGCTATCTTAGATAAAAATGAATAATATATTTACAACAATGCCGATATATTCAATGTTTAATGTCACCGTATAATCCATAGTATTTCGACATGTCTGTGTTCTCGTGAGATTTGCAAGAAACGTGACCATAGGGAACTTTGACGACCACCCAAATCGTATGGCCTAGAAGTTTTTCTTTCAATTGATACCAAAATTAGCTATATGTTAGATAGGTGCATAAAAAACCTTAACGAGAGGCTTTTTCTCAAATCGGCGCTCGCCTATTAAGGCCTCTAAATGTTAAATTTAATATATCTTAAATCTTTTATCACATTTCAGCAAAATATTTAGTTTTGTTTTATTGTAGCCCTAGAAGACAATCTGTACAGAGATGTTGGATTATTCTTTTCCCTATCCATTGTACACGGAGGACCGTCACCAAAATTCCTTTCTCCAGCTATGTACAATGCGTTAGTAGGACAAGCTGGAGAAAGGAATATTGAAGATATAGCAGATGGTGACTTGAGAGGAGAAGTTAAAAAGGTAGTATTTAGAAAGTATTGGATTGATAATAAGAATTGTTATAGAAAATAGGGGTAGAATGCAGTTTTTGGCTTATAACTAAAAAAGCAAAGCACTTAGAGCAAATCTGACGAGATTAAATTGTTAATCAGGTCAAGATCTATCTGCCCTGAAATTTTCAGATGG
This sequence comes from Mytilus galloprovincialis, assembly GCA_037788925.1. Lineage (NCBI taxonomy): Eukaryota > Metazoa > Mollusca > Bivalvia > Mytilida > Mytilidae > Mytilus > Mytilus galloprovincialis. The sequence goes on along the minus strand of JAWDJN010000028.1, from coordinate 190,125 downwards.
ATCGGACAACTGGTTGTTGGGTTGCTGCCCCTGAATTGGTCATTTAAGGAAATTTTGCCGTTATTTGTTATAATCTTGAATATTATTATAGATAGAGATAAACTGTAAACGGCAATAATGGTCAATTGACTTACTGTCCTTTATAGTCAATTTTTAACAATTTTCATAAAATTTGTAAATTTTTACTAACATTTTCCACTGAAACTACTGGGCCAAGTTCATTATAGATAGAGATAATTGTAAGCAGCAAGAATGTTCAGTAAAGTAAGATGTACAAACACATCACCATCACCAAAACACCATTTTGTCATGAATCCATCTGTGTCCTTTGTTTAATATTCACATAGACCAAGGTGAGCGACACAGGCTCATTAGAGCCTCTAGTTTTGTTAATTAGCTTGAAGATATTGATTTGATTTTTGGTTACAGATCAAGATCAAATGTTGTTCTGGTTTGATGAGATGTTGAGCACAGTTATGGTCGTTGGATAGTTTAAACTTTTTTCTTCTTCAAGCCTGAAGATATTGACTTGATGCTTGTTACATACTTTAAACTGTTACAAGTTATAGATCATGATCGCATATATTGTTCCAATACAATGAATTTTTAACTGACTGTATAATGTCATGCAATACTCACAGAATGCCTGTTTTAAACCAATTTAAACAAATTAGCAGATAATTTTATTTTCTAAATATATACATATGTAGTTCTTGCTGGCTATATACCTGTGTGCTAAATGTCACCTGACACTTAGATTGATGATGGATTTTTAATAACCTGTTTTCTTTTTTAGTTAAAAGATGCATCAAGTTTGCAAGACTTGAACAAACAAATGAATGCAATGTCAACCCTGTTGATAACAGCGGGATGTTTCAGGCCTATATTGAACATGCAACAAAAAGATAAATTAATCATGGATTTTGTCAGGTTTTTGGTCCTGGAAAGAACCAGTACTCCTCTTCACCAGTGAGTAATATTTTATTTTTGATTGGAAAACTGGGGCCCTTTATAGGTTATTGTTCCATGTTGAAGGGTGTACATTGACCTCTAACGGTTTACTTTTTTAAATTGTTATTTGGATGAAGAGTTATCATTTGGTTATGTCATTGGCACTCATACCTCATCTTCCTAAGTATTTTATGGTATTAGAGAGACAGGACTGACGACTTCCATTCAACAGAAAATGAAATACTCTGGCCCGAGTGGGTAAAGTATAGATTAATATCTCCTTAAAGGAAAATGTCATCAATACATGCAATGACATAAAAAGTGGAGGGTATTATAAGTATAAACTCTTTTTAAAAGTCATCAATGAGAAGTTTTTCACATGCAATCATTTCTGTTGAACTTGAATGTATTACAAAGCATCCTTAACCTGATAACCTGTTTCATCTAAAAGACCCTGCTGAAAATGGAAATGGTGACCTGAAGATGTTTGTAAACTATATAGCTATTATGAAACTTTTAACTTAGGTTTTTTCAACAACATTAAAGTCTTGTTGCAGGATATAATGTTCCCTATAATATGATCTTTCTAATTTTAATGCAAAATTAGCGATTATCCCCCATTTTCACGGTACACTGAGCATAGAAAATGATAGTGCGGATGGGGCATCCGGGTACTGGGGACACATTCTTGTTTCTCTTTTGAAGTAGATATCTATAATTTGGTACATGGGTGCATCGTGTCAAGGACATGTGTTGCTAACTAGAGTCAGTAACGATTCACAGTAACCTTTGACCTCGAAGTCAAATACATTCAAAAAATTGTCTAGGCTATAGGCTTTTGGTATTTAGTATGTGAGTATATATCACCTACTTTAAAAGAATTAATGACCTTGACCTTTGACTTGAAGGTCAAATAATTATATAAAGTCTATTTTTGTCCCCAACATCTTCAAGTGCAACACAAAAGGGATATATGCATTTTCTTCCACCAAACAAATAGTGAGATGAGGTGAATTGTCTGTCGTGTCTTTCACTTATCATTCTCAAGATTGCCATATAAAGATTATCACAAATATTATTCTTCTAATAGGTTCTATTTTTTTTTAATTCAGCTGAATACAATGCATATCTTAAATATGTTTACATGGTTGATATGTTGGTGTTTAATAAACTGGTATACAATTACAGGTTGCGTGATGGGTTACAGACACTTGATGTATTAACTAACATTCAAGAGCATTATAAAGCATTTAAGGATTTGTCTGTCTGTCAAGGAAATGAAAAATTGACCGCTGAAATGATGGAGGTGGTGTTTATGGATATCAAAATGTCAGTCCCAGGCAGCAACAGAAGATGGGACGAGGAGAAAATTGTTGGATATTGGAGAGATTTTTTAATTGACTTGCAAGGTACTTGTAAAATATATGCCTCACATCTTCTTTTTATTATATAAACATAAAATTTGATTCAACACCACCACTTCTGAAGCACATATTCTGATCTGGAATTTTAATTTTACTATATGAAGGCTTAATTTAAAACATAAGAATGCTCTTGATCTTTGATATATTTTAATTCTTAACCAAAATTAGAGTTTCCTGCATTGCAATATTGTAAGGGACAGTCATTAGAAAGAAACTTATGAAACCAAGCATTATCAGAAACAGAAGAAAATAAATATTGTTTGTTTGGATATATAGGGTAAAACTACCCAAAAGGACTGAATAACATTCTTATATTTTTAGCTCACCTGCCCCAAAGGGCCAAGTGAGCTTTTCCCATCACTTGGCGTCCGGCGTCCGGCGTCCATCGTCAGTCGTCGTCCGTCGTCGTCCGTCGTCGTTAATTTTTACAAAAATCTTCTCCTCTGAAACTACTGGGCCAAATAAAACCAAACTTGGCCACAATCATCATTAGGGTATTTAGTTTAAAAAATGTGTCCGGTGACCCGGCCAACCAACCAAGATGGCCCCATGGCTAAAAATAGAACATAGGAGTAAAATGCAGTTTTTGGCTTATAACTCAAAAACCAAAGCATTTAGAGCAAATCTGACATGGGGTAAAATTGTTTATCAGGTCAAGACCTATCTGCCCTGAGATTTTCAGATGAATCGGACAACCCGTTGTTGGGTTGCTGCCCCTGAATTGGTAATTTTAAGGAAATTTTGCTGTTTTTGGTTATTATCTTGAATATTATTATAGATAGAGATAAACTGTAACAGCAATAATGTTCAGCAAAGTAAGATTTACAAATAAGTCAACATGACCGAAATGGTCAGTTGACCCCTTTAGGAGTTATTGCCCTTTATAGTCAATTTTTAACCATTTTTCGTAAATCTTAGTAATCTTTTACAAAAATCTTCTCCTCTGAAACTACTGGGCCAAATTTAAACCAAACTTGGCCACAATCATCATTGGGGTATCTAGTTTAAAAAATGTGTGGCGTGACCCGGCCAACCAACCAAGATGGCCGCCACAGCTAAAAATAGAACATAGGGGTAAAATGCAGTTTTTGGCTTATGACTCAAAAACCAAAGCATTTAGAGCTATTCTGATATGAAATAGAATTGATTATCAGGTCAAGATCGATCTGCCCTGAAATTTTCAGATAAATCGGACAACCTGTTGTTGGGTTGCTTCCCCTGAATTGGTAATTTTAAGGAAATTTTGCTGTTTTTGTTTATTATCTTGAATATTATTACAGATAAGAGATAACTGTAAAAAGCAATAAATGTCGGCAAAGTAAGATCTACAAATAAGTCAACATGACCGAAATGGTCAGTTGACCCCTTTAGGAGTTATTGCCCTTTATAGTCAATTTTTAACCATTTTTCGTAAATCTTAGTTATCTTTTACAAAAATCTTCTCCTCTGAAACTACTGGGCCAAGTTCATTATAAATAGAGATAATTGTAAGCAGTAAGAATGTTCAGTAAAGTAAGATGTACAAACACATCACCATCACCAAAACACAATTTTCTCATGAATCCATCTGCGTCCTTTGTTTAATATTCACATAGACCAAGGTGAGCGACACAGGCTCTTTAGAGCCTCTAGTTTATACATGTACGCCCTTTTACAAGACTTATGGTATAACGTTTACCGTCCGTCTTCAACATTTCCGACATTAACTCAAATACGCTTTAACCATTATGCATAAAACTGTATTGAATTGTTATATCTTTTGATTTGAGCTCCCTTTTGTTTTTTACAAATTTCAAATTTACGTTTTCCAAGTATTGGGAGTTTTTAAAATACTAAAGGGGTGATTTTCCAGTTTTTGGACAAGAACTCGAAAAAAAAAATCACCAACTTACTAGAAACTGTTTAATTCTTTTCACATGTGCTCCCTTTTGATTTTTATAAATTTCAGACAATACATTTCTGATGTATGGGGTTTTTATTCCTTACACAAAGGGTGATTTTCCAGTTTTTAGGACAATAACTCAAAATGCTTTCAGCATTTTTTTATGAAACTTTTGTAAATTGTTTATATCTATTGTTGTAAGCTCCTTTTTAGCTCACCTGGCCCAAAGGGTCAAGTGAGCTTTTCCCATCACTTGGCGTCCGGCGTCCGGCGTCGTCCGGCGTCCAGCGTAGTCCGTCGTCGTCCGTCGTCGTTAACTTTTACAAAAACCTTCTCTGTAGACTGAAACTACTGGGCCAAATTTAACCAAACTTGGCCACAATCATCTTTGGGGTATCTAGTTTAAAAATTGTGTCCGGTGACCCGGCCAACCAACCAAGATGGCCGCCATGGCTAAAAATAGAACGTAGGGGTAACATGCAGATTTTGGATTATAACTCAAAAACCAAAGCATTTAGAGCAAATCTGACGGGGTAAAATTGTTTATCAGATCAAGATCTATCTGCCCTGAAATTTTCAGATGAATCTGACAACCCATTGTTGGGTTGCTGCCCCTGAATTGGTAATTTTAAGGACATTTTGCTGTTTTTGGTTATTATCTTGAATATTAATATAGATAGAGATAAACTGTAAACAGCAATAATGTTCAGCAAAGTAAGATCTACAAATAAGACATCGAAATGGTCAGTTGACCCCTTTAGGAGTTATTGCCCTTTATAGTCAATTTTTAGCCGTTTTTCGTAAATCTTAGTAATCTTTTACAAAAATCTTCTCCTCTGAAACTACTGGGCCAAATTAACCCAAACTTGGCCACAATCATTTTTGGGGTTTCTAGTTAAAAAAATTGTGTCCGGTGACCCGGCCAACCAACCAAGATGGCCGCCATGGCTAAAAATAGAACATAGGGGTAACATGCAGATTTTGGATTATAACTCAAAAACCAAAGCATTTAGAGCAAATCTGACATGGGGTAAAATTGTTTATCAGATCAAGATCTACCTGCCCTGAAACTTTTCAGATTGATCGGACAACCCTTTGTTAGGGTGCTGCCCCTGAATTGTTAATTTTAAGGGAATTTTGCTGTTTTTCGTTATTATTTGGAATTTTATTATAGAAAGAGATAAACTGTAAACAGCAATTATGTACAGCAAAGTAAGACCTTAAAATGAGTCAACATGACCAAAATGGTCAATTGACCCCCTAAGGAGTTACCGTCCGTTATAGTCAATTTTTAACAATTTTCATAAAATTTGTAAATTTTACTAACATTTACACTGAAACTACGTGGGCCAAGTTCATTATCGATAGAGATAATTGTAAGCAGCAAGAATGTTCAGTAAAGTAAGATGTACAAACACATTACCATCACCAAAAGGCAATTTTGTCATGAATCCATCTGCGTCCTTTGTTTAATATTCACATAGACCAAGGTGAGCGACACAGGCTCTTTAGAGCCTCTAGTTTTTATTAAACTTTGATGTCTGATTTATATCTATTAACTTAAGATAACCTCCCTATAGTTTTTTTTTATTAAATTTTTGATATATAACATTGAGTAATTATTGAAATTTATTTGTTTATAGTCTGACAACAGATTTACTAAGTATTGAGCAACAGCACAGCAAGAAATCTTTAATTGAATATAAATTCAATTTTTATAACAGATTTCAAGTTCTTTGACTACATTTATTCAGAAACCTATATGTCAAATATTCTATACAATCCAAAGGAGTAAGTTCAATAAGACCCCTTTTTGGCCCCAAAATATAGCAGTTTTACAAAATTTTGAAAAAAGTAATCTTTTAGCTATTTATTGGAAAGTAGAATGCTTCTGCTACATTAATATGGACTGTTTTTGACAATACAATGCACATATATCGGGTACTAGCATCATGAAGTCATGCTAAATTACTGAAATCTTCACAATTTTAGCATTTTGGTTAGATTTTAGATGGTTTCCATCTTAAATGAAAGTGGCCGCATTCGTGTTCATTCATAATATTGAAATGCAAGTTCTATTTGATGATAATACATAACATATATAAAGGTTGAGGATGAACACGGATGCGGCCACTTTCATTTTTGACAAAAGCCATCCGAAAAGTGACGTTTTCTGGCATATTTGATAGATTTTTCATATTTTAGCTTGAATCGAAGCGTTTTTAATGACTACATCAGTTAAAATATGTCACATAAACTAATTGAATCAATTGAAATAGACACTTCAGTGTTTAAAAAGTGTCTAAAATCTTTCGTTAGATGAACCTGAAATTTGAGGCCAAAATCAGCCCTTACTGGACCTACTCCTTTAGACCGGTATCAAGCTTTAATATTGTGTCCATTTTTGCCCCAACTATTCAGGGTTGGACCTCTGAGAGCATATCCAGCTGTGCTCAGCAAAGCAGTTTATTAATTTACCCCTTCAAATTGCAAGATTTAAAGTCTTGTGTGGCCGTGACTTCTAGGTCAGCCAATGCTGTCATAATTGCAATTAAAATTTTGTTAAATAAAAGTAAAAATCACTATAGCTGCAACTCCTTGCATCCAGTCAGTGCAATACAGAGGGACATTTTATGAAGATATGCACACGTAATATCACTTGCTCTGAATGTTTCATGGGGGACTGGGTGTATCTCACAATGCATGTTATTATACCGAAGGCAACCAAGTTGCGACGGAAATGATGTTTTTGACTGGTCCACAGTCCATCCCAACTTTTAAAAGTATACCATTCTTTCTGTTCTGCTGAATTGACTGAAATTATGTGCCTTCAACTTTGAAACTTCACCAATTTCACAGTCCATTGAACATGGAAAATGGTAATGCGAGTAGGGCATCCCTGTACTTTATACACATTCTTGTCATTGTTTTTATCTTTAAAAAAATAGGGACCAGTGATATAATAAACCATGTAAAAGACAGACTTTGTTTTATTTCATATTGTGACCTCATTGAGATGTGAAGCATAAAAAATATTGTTCATGTAGTAATATGAAAGTTTATTGAGTGAGGTTGTTTAGCTTTTATAGCCAACTAAAGTTCAACTTTGTTACATAACATTTAATGAATCATTTATCCTCTTTGATTTTTGTATTATTATGACTATATGGACATTCCCTGTGATTGATCTACTACCAGCTTGGCTGTTGGTTTTGGTCATTCAATTACTTACCTGGTTTGTATAAACATGAGTAAACCTCAACTGAAGTCAACATTTTGTATAAAGTTTTTATGTCTAATTTCAGAAGATGAGGATGGTGAAATTACCTTAGGTGATGTTTTATCATTTGTAACTGGAGCAGACTATGTATCTCCATTAGGATTTGATCCATCACCATCTATTACTTTTCTTCATGACTCAGGATTGTTTCCAAAAGCCAACACATGCTCAATGGAGTTGAAGCTTCCAGTTTCAGTAGATTTTAATACATTCAAAAAACACATGACTTTTGGAATTGCAAACTCACCAGGCTTTGGACTGGCATAAACCATTCATGGGAGCCTCTAATTTTAATACTCATCCATACTTCATCTTCATTTTTTGTCTTGCCTGGTGCAAAGGTTGTTACAAATACAAATTTGAATATTTCTGTATAAATATATTGATCATATAAATTCTTATACAAATGGTATCATGTTGTCGTTGTCCATAGACATTTGGTTTTCACACAATAACTTAAGTCTAAGTAAATAAAAGTCTATGAAATTTAAACACATGTTTTTTTACCACAAAAGGAAGGTTGGGATTGATATTTGGAGTTTTGGTCCTAACAGTTTAGGAGGAAGAGGCCAAAAGGATAAAATTTTAACTATTTTTTTGTTGTTGATTTCATCAAAAATTGAATTATTTGGGTTTTTTTGATATGTCGATTCTAACCGTGTATTTGGATTCTGAATTTTTGGTCCTGTTTTCGAATTGGTCTACATTAAGATCCAAAGGGTCCAAAATTAAACTTAGTTTGATTTTAACAAAAAAATAATTCTTGGGGTTGTTTGATATGCTAAATCTGAAAATGTATGAATTTTAATTATGGGCCCAGTTTTCAAGTTGGTCCAAATAGGGGTTCAAATTAAACTTTTGTTTGATTTCAACCAAAATTGAATATAAGGGGTTCGTTCTTTGACATGCTCAATCTAACCATGTATTTAGATTTTTGATATTTGCGCCCCGTTATCAAATTGGTCCACATTAAGGTCTAAAGGGTCCAAAATTGGAACTTTATTTGATTTCATCAAAAATTGAGTTCTTGTGGTTCTTTGATACGCTGAATCTAACCATGTATTTAAATTTTTGAAAATGGACCATAAAAAGTGAATGTCCAATTTAAAACTTTTCAGCTTTTAGACCCCATTCATTCTGTGTCAGAAACCTATGCAGTTTCGACTTTTTAATCACAATCCAAATTCAGAGCTGTATGAAACTCGAATGTTGTGTCCATATTTGCTCCCACTTTTCAGGGTTCCACTTCTGCGGTCGTGTCAAGCTGTGCCCTGCCATTTTGTAAAACATATATAACAGTTAGGGAAACTGATGAGTTGTTGAAAATAAAATATTTAGATCTAATGTTATCATAATACTATGAACTTTTGTTTTGCAATTTATGGAGAACATAACTGTCAGGTTTATTTTCATTAAAATGTTTTATTAAAGTATATGTTATGTGTATATATAGGTCCAAGTGCAAAAACCCACATTCTTACATGTATGTTTTTGGAAATTTATAATAAATTTTGAAGATTTTCATAAACACTTGTTAGCTCACCTAAGTAAAAGTCCAATTGCCATCAAGTTATGACCATCATTTGTCATAAAGTTTTCACATTTTCATTCTCTGAAACCTCTTGACAGATTTTAAGTAAAATTTGCAAGAATGGTCAGTGCAAGGTCCTTAACAAATGACCCTAATTTGTTCTAGTCCAATGAAAAACATGTCCGCTAGAGCAAATCTTAGATTCTGTTTGGCCAATTTTCAAAGATTGTCTCTGAAACTACTAGGCAAGATGTTTTGAAACTTTACATAAATCCTTATTTTGTTCTGGTCTGACGAAAAATGGCCGCAGCCAGGGTTCAAAGTTTACATAGAAACCCTACGGGAAATCATATTTTCCCAATTTCTCAAGTACAAAGTAGCTGATATGTGAACAAATTAAACCATACATATATTTGAATATTATAAAGCTCTTAATTTATGTGGAAAATCTAGACCAAAAAAGGATTGCCAAAAGGGCATGGCCCGAGAACACAGTTATTTCGTAGTGCATTTCTTTTAGACAATAAATTCAAATTAAAAAAAATCGCACCTGCTCTTTCTCAAAAAGATTTTTACAGTGTAGTGTACTACCAGTGAGACAAATAATATCAAAATTATAGAAACTTCTACCAGCTCTAACTCAAAATATTGACAATTCTGTGTTAAGGGGGTGTAAAATTCAGTTTGACAGCTTCAGACGTGCTAAAATTTGACCTTTTAGAACTGGACCAATTTACTTCTTAACATAAAGATTCAGCACCCAATTTTTTTTTACATGTAATTACATCCCCCTACTTGATATTTCATGCATTTAATATCAAGAAATAAATTGGGAAAGTGTATCAAATAAGACATGCAAGTTATACACTGTTTACACTAGGGACTATATTCGTAGACAACGAAAACCAAAGGACGATAACTGTGTCCTTGGACCACATGCAGGGTCATTGTGAGCCTCCGATTTTCAAAAATCTTGAAACTTAAAAGTCATGATGTATGAATATGTCCTGAACACATGGTCTTCTTTTTTCTCCGGTCTGTTGAAAAATATTGCAACCAGCAGGGGCCAATGTTTACAAAAAAACCATTTGAGAAATATATTTTTCACAATTTTTTCAAGTAAAAATGAACTGATATTGAAATAAACCATGCATATTTTTGCATTATTAAGTTTCTCGACATATTTTTGAAGCTTTGGTTATTTTTGATGCTGACGACATGTAGTGTCAAAGTGGCTCTTACATGTTCTGTGATTAGCAGGCGACATAAAATTTGTATATAGATGGCTTATGTTATGAAGTTTCCATCTGTCACATGTCCATGGTTTAGCGACTATTTGAAAAAATAAAAGGTTGGAGATTTTTTGTAATGTAAATTCTGTCTGAAATGGGTAATAGGACAACTATATTTGGTATGTGCATACCTTGCAAGGTCCTCATACCTGTCAGACAGTTTTCACTTGACCTCGACCTCATTTCATGTATCAGTGGACAAGGTAAAGTTTTGGTGGTCAAGTCCATATCTCGGATATCATATAAGCAATATTTCTGGTACGGAAGGACTGTAAAGGTGAAAATGTACAACTGGCAAGTGTCATCTGATCTTGACCTTATTTTCATGGTTCAGTTGTTATATTTTTGTTGTTTTTTTTCTTTTACTATATGGAATGATTGTAAGGTGTCATCTGACTTTTACCTCATTTTCATGGTTCAGAGATAAAAAAATTTTTTTTTTTTTTAGTTTTAGTCTTTTTGTAATATTACATTGTATATGCAATAGGTCAACTATATTTGATGCATAGACATATTTTATGATCTACGTGTCAGTCTCACAGGTTTTATTTGACCTTTACCTCATTTTCACTGTTCATTGCAAGGAGTTAAGTTTTGTGTTTTTGTGTAAAACTATAAGCAATAGGTCAAATATGTCTGTTTTATGGAAGTATAGTAGGCTGTAATTGTCTGCCAAGTATCGTTCATGTGACCTTGACCTCATTTTCATCGGTCATTGTTTAGTTTTCATAGTTCAGTCTGTTTCTTTGAAGCTAATTATAAGCAATAGGTCAACTTACTATATTTAGTGTATAGAATGATTGTGACATGTACATGACATAAAAATGAGAATGGAAATGGGGAATGTGTCAAAGAGACAACAATCCGACCATAGAAAAAACAACAGCAGAAGGTCACCAACAGGTCTTCAATGTAGCGAGAAATTCCCACATCCGTAGTCGTCCTTCAGCTGTATTTCTTGATTGGTTTATATGACCTCATTTTCTTGGATCATGTGTGATAGTTATAGTTAAGCTTTATATTTAGGACTTTCAACATAATATCAGTGAAAAGATAAGCAGGCGAGACGTTTCAGTGTGTACACTCTTGTTGTATGTTTTGTATTGTTCTTTTATTTCACATTTTGTAAAGGTTTGTTGTCTCATACAATGTATTCAAATGTACATGTATGTTATACATTTAAAGTAATTTTGACTTCACAAATATAATTTAACATGTATTACATCATCTTAACATGGGCAAGTACAGGGTCAGTGTACAATAATCTACATGTACCAGAGAAAATAAAAAACCCAGAATTTTATTTTTATCTAATTCTACGCATCATCATGTCGTACAATCTCTCTTGCAGCAAGATAAACATCAACTCCATGTTTATTTATACTTGGAATAAGAGGGTCAACCTGACTCAACAAGTTATCCACATCTACAATTACATGATCTGGTTGCATATTCAGCATTAGCCTTTCTACTTAATTTTGTAATTATCAAAATAAACCAATGAAACTTGTTCTTTTAAACAGTCATCTACAATTAGAGCAAAACAAAACAAAAAAAATGACTGTATATTCTTGCACGCCTGAGAAAACAGTATTTCATTTTTTTCGTTTATAAACAACGAATGAATACAAGGGGAATTACCAGAGTTTTTCTTTGACCTTCTTAATCTAAGAGGAATAACTCAAGGTCTTCACTCACCAGTTGCATTAAGTACAATGTATAGTCTGTTTCTTCAATTATCTAGCAAAGAATAAAATCATTTTCTCTGTAATGTTTTATACTTGTACCACCGCAAAATATTCTAGCATGTAAAATGTGTTTGGTGAATTTATATATTTTGAAATTTCAAATAAATAAAAATAGGAAAGAGGGGGGGGGGGGGGGGGGGGGGTCATACTTTTTTCTTTAAGATTGATAAAAATTTCAATTAAAAAAAAAATGGGGGGGGGGGGGGGGGTTGTCTCATATCTAAGCAATAGTAAACCAATAAATTAAGGAAGATTTGCATTCATCACAGCTTTAATTGATTGGACTGAATACTTCAGACCTCAGACAATTCAATATACTTCTATTGAACCAGTCATATATAATGTATAGGCCTAAGTCTGTCAAAGAAGGTTATCAATGATTTGCGATAATGCAAATACTAAATTAAGGATATAAATAAATAGCTTTTACCAATGAATTTAAAATACTAAGATCTATTCAATTTAACAAATATGTACTGAATAAGCATTATGTGAATCATTAAATAAAGAAGCATGAAATTTATAGTTTTGAACAAGGGAAATAACAATGAACATTCTGAAATTGATTATACTCGTAAGTGAGACAACTAAATATGTACTTTCATATTTAGTCAACGTGCATCACTGTGCATTATCTATAAATTAAGCGGTGAAGAGGAATGATTGTGTTCAATACAATGACTGTACCTATTATAAAAAATAGATCCAAACAACATAATTAAAGGTGCAAATAAGCAAAAAATTAGGGTCCTTTCAAGATAATTATCTGTGTCTATTGAAAACAAGTTGTGATTGCACTGCGCATTTCTACTTCCTGTAAAATATAGAGTTATTGTCCTTTAAACCTAGTGTCAGGTAGAAAGGCTATCAGCATGTCCAATGAGCCAATATCTTCACCATGTGTTTGAACATCATTAACATGAGGGTCTATTCCATACTGCTCAATTCCATCAAGTAAATCAAAGTTCAAAGTTTTTTTAATCATGCTGTTCACCCACATCTTTTGTGGTGACCAACAACGTTCTGTTCTTAACCCATGACTATTATATGCCACTACGAATTGAGAGAGTGCTTCGTTGATACGAGGTATAAACACATAATGTAAACACAGCAGATCCTTTTGATTATCAACATCTAGCAGATCATTTCCTTCTAGATAGTAAAACAATGAATAGAATGTTTGAATTACAGCATAATAAACATCTCTCCAAAGCCTTTCAATTCTGCTATTGTGCACAGATTTTCCTGCTATAAAACTACCACGATCAGAGCCTCGCCTTTCTTCCATATATCTAGCAACTAAAACATTTTCACTTCCTTGATCACCTCTGACTCGAGATGGTAATGAGTACGATTCAACTGCTTCCAAAAACGAGTTCAAAACAGTGACCGCCAAGTTGTTATTCGAGCATTTTAAGAACACTATTAATCGCGAAAAACCATCAATACCTCCATGTGTTACTAATTTCCAGCGGATCACCGCATGGTGTCCATCAATATGCCATAGGTCATTAGGCCCTGCAACTGAGTATTTCCTGCAAACTGCAGTTAACCCCCATCGTATCAAGGTGCTTCCTGGATCAATATCACGCAGAGTTCTCCTTACACGTGACTGTTGCACACTTATACCTTTTGCTTTTAAGTGGCCAATCATATTCACACCAGTATGTGGTTGACTGTTAACGATTTCTGGCATCACTGACATCAATTCTGAATCATTTATCATAATATGTCTAACCAGATTCTTCTCCTCATATTTAAGTCGTCTCCATATTGTTGTTCTGTACACTAAGAACATTCTGGCTATTTCACCTATCTTAAAACCAATTTTAAACAAATATTCCACTTGGTCGGTGCATATAAAAGCAGGAGGCCTTCCCAATTTATCAGTCGCTGAAATACATCCTGCTCAATCAACAATGCTCAAGAAACTAGATGGCATAGAAAAATCTATCGTGCTCCAATGTTCTCTCAGGGGCTGAAGATAAGATAATAGGGTTTGAATTTTATCAATTAAGCTCTGATCAGCTCTATTTATAACTAAATTAAATTCTAAACAATTTAAGCCATCCACTGCACTTTTCAATCTGTTGCGAAAGTATTCTATGTATTTGGAGGGTTATCTGGGATATTTTCACAATATGATAACGTTTCGTCCAAGTCTTGAAAAAAAAATTTCAAAAATAGTCTCTTCTTGCTCTTCATGATCTGGGTATGTTGCCATCTTCTGCAAAAAAAGGAAGAATTTCATTAAGCCATCAAACCTATCACATGAGCCAATATTTCACCGCTAATATGGTGTAACATTTGTAGCTACAGCATGTATAGTATTCTGAAATTTATCAGATTTCTATGTATTATAAAATCAGTGATATTTTACACTCTGAACAGTCAAGGGTATAACTTAAATATTTTCATTTCAGAGAAATAAACATACATGTTGTGAATCTGGGTTTAAGCTAGGGTTTTGAGGGCTTCAGTCACTTTTGAGCGCTATGAAAACCCACCAATGTGTAATCACGGTGGGTATGGTTGTCTGCGAGAGAACGTTCTGTGCTGGTGATATGGTCCTGTCAGGTGCTGGTGGGTCCTGATTCTGTGCTGGTGGGTTTGTTTACATTGTATCAGAACGGCAATAAAACGAGTGTTTTGTTGCTTAATTTTTCTCTGATGCGTCATAAGTACCATGCAAAGTATATTACAACAATATTATATTGCAAAAGTCGTGCAAGTTCGTTAAACGGAATTGTCCTGACGCTGTGCTGGTGATAAGAAAAACGGTCCTGGTTCTGTGCTCTAATGTCCTGGTTCTGTGCCTTTATATTTTAGTTAAAAGTGGCATATATTCAAGATCATTGATGCTGTACTGTTATTGACAAAGTGCCTGTTGTCTTCCTTGAAATTGACATTGTTGTGAATCTGTTTACTGTTATTATGAGAGAAAAAGTACCCCTATTTTTTTTAATTTCTTTTTAAATTACCTGTAATCTTATTTATTGGCCTGTTAATGGGACCCTTCTTGCCCCCTTTTAAAATAAGAAAATATGTTTACGATTTTCGGGATTACGATCATTTTGCAAGATCACCAAAATACGTTGTAATTTATACAATACTTATATAAAGTAGATGATGTGGTATGTTTGTTGTCAATGGACAAATTTCCATAAGAAACCAAAGGAAGTATGTGTTAACAACCATACGTCATCGTACGACCTTCAACAATAATCCATAAAATAAAAATGTAAAAGGTTTTGCATAAAAATGGAGAGCAAAAATATAGAAGAACTATCTGAGCGTTTGAATCATATGTCTTTACCAGCTTAAAACACATTTGTTTGTGAACAATTTAGTGCTGACTATAAGAATGACAATAGTATTGGGAGTTTGTTTGTTTGTTTGTTTGGTTTTTTTTTGGGGGGGGGGGGTTGGGGGGGGGATAAGTTAATGCGAGGTTACAGTGAAAGTTTTAAGCTTGGAATAGTTTCCCGTAAGATTTAAAAGTTGTATTTTAAAAGAAAAATGTATCTTATAGCTATTAAGAATCACTTGCTGTATCTGTAAGATTTTTTCAACATAATTTTTTTGTCTGAACGGTTATCAGGTATTTTTTTTCGAAAGTTTGATAGAACGCTAAAAATAATTTCACTATTTTATGAAAGGGCAGACTAGAATAAGTCAGAGAATGAAGACGAGATAACCTAGAGAACACTAACAAAACTAAGATTTCTTAGCTTTTTCATTTCAAAATTCCAAAATAAATAAATATTTTTGATAAAGAATTACGGGGGAGGAAGTGAACAATGTGTCCTACTTTTCTATATCTAAATATTTTTATGAATAAAATTCAAATGTGCCTTAATTATAATTGAAAATGAGTAAATGGAAAAAATACCCAACTTAATTGTGCCTTCAATTTCAAAAATTAAAATATCTCGTAGCTTCATTCTACCAATTGAGTATAAAACAAGTATATAAGTTTAAAAAAGAAATTCTTAGATTAAACACCTACATTTAACTTTAAAAGGTCATAACAGTTTTAAACAATACAAATCTACACACACAAAAAACTGGCTTAATTTCAACTGGTTATCAACCCGAATCGCTATAAGATCATATATAAGCTCACCTGTGTCGAGGGGTCGTGTGAGGTTCATGTATTGTCTTGGCGTCCGCAATTACAAAAAGATCTTTTCTGAAATTACTTGACCAAATGTTACCAAATGATTTTCAAGAGTGATTCTAGGAAAAACAATATTCATCAACAAACATGACCACTGTCTGTTAAAATGTATTCGAGTTTTTAGTTACAGCCGATTCCATTGATAATGTAGGCAAAGGTAATATCTTTGGTTAGCTTGCTTGTTAGCTAAACCGTGAAGTCATTGTTAGGTAAGGTTTACTGTCCTCCTTTCGAAGTAGCCTGGTCCTACAGACAGAAAGATGTGTCATTTGTCGGACTAGTCTACTATTAAAGTAGGGTAGTTTACATAACCTAACAATGACTTTTCTGTTCAGCAAGCAAGATGACCAAAGAAATTCCCGTTGTCTACACACTCAATGAAATCGGCTTTAATATTGCAAAAGTTCAAGCAATTAGGGCAAAACTTGCCGAGTAAAAAAATCAAAAGGCCAATGTCTATCTACCTTGCACATTTCAGAAAACTCAGACCAGATAACGAAACTGGGTCCAGCAACATTTATAACTAATTTAAGATTTTGACCCTCACAGTTTCCATTCACCACAAATATTCTCGTTACAACGAATCATTTTAAATACAAAAATACCAGTTGCAGCCTTTTGTTTATCTATTAATATATGTATACGGATTAAGTTATGAAAGGCAGCAGGGTCACCAGGGTGAGGAGTCCATGTCATCTGAAATAAATGCTAAGCATAGATCTAGAAAGCGACAGATAATCATCATGACATTAAAAAAACTCTCTTCTTTTCGACTTTTTTCGAACAAATTGACACATAAAATGAATTATATAGTATTGTGGAATTTTTAACTTTTGTTCAATTCATTGGTTACACCTTTTACTAGGATAACAATCCTGTCAAGTATGAGCTGGGTAAAATATTTCAGAAAAGAAGATGGAAATGTGAAAGTTTCCGTGCGTCAGGTGCAACAGCATACGAACAGCTAACATGCCTCGTCAGGGTGGAAGCTAAAAAGTCCATGAAAATTTGATTTGAAACCTTTATTCGTTCCAACAAAGTTATTGAGATTTTGTTGAGGATTTAACCATCTACAACAAGAATTTTTTTTTAGAATTTACAGCTCTTCTATAAATATATGTAAAGCAAACCATTGATCAAATTGCTTGCTATGATTGTTTGGATGTTTGTAAACGACAGGTAAGTAGTCTGTTTACTATAAACTAGAATTTGTTTGGACAATAAACATTAACTTCAATTCCTGTCAGTTTGTATTTGTCCATTCTAATCCCAGTATGCATTGAAACTCCGCCTACCTATTGTTTGAAAACATCCAAGCAAACATAGCAAGCAAGTCAATCAAAGTTTATTTTTTGCATGCTTTTATAGAAGAGCTGTACTATATAATACAAAGAAGCGTTTAAGACTTTCTCCAAAAAATAGTAACTATCAATTTCTTTTTGTCCTATGTAAACTTCCGTACCATTTCCTTTTATTCATGATCATTAAATTGAACTGTAAAATATTTCTTGGTACCTTCTTAATTCCTTTATAAATAAGTCTTATGTAAACATAATTATGACAATAACTGTTGTGGGCACAAGATTCACTGCACACTTTTAAAGTTCTGCTTCATCAAACATTAAAATGTGAACTTAAGTTTTGAGACTTGTTTAATCGACACGATTGGGATTTTTGTATATGAGAACATGGTTTATCTATTAGTTGAAAATGCGGCTTTGAACTAGCTTTCAGTACCTGCGAGCATTCGTAACGGTTGTTCAATAATGTGTGTCTTTGTGTTATTATTTTATGTGATAAATTGTTGTGTTGGTACACCACTGTAACAATGAAGGAGGAAATGAGGAGGGTTGGTTGGGTGGAAGTGGTGAGGGGAATGCGGAGCGCTAAGAAACATGTCTATGCGGCATGGGCTTTGATCATTGTTGAAGCATCAATGTAAGGGGCATTTAATATCTTAATAAAACTATTCTTATTTTAGATACTGTTTATATATATATTTTTATTGTTATCTGATATTGAACGAAAGATGTTGCCCTTTTATGTAATTATGTAATACAAGTTACGATCATTTGAAAACACATATTAAACAGCGAATTGGATGCACAAGAGCTAAAATAGGAGTCATAGATCCTATTGACAACAATTATATGCCCAATTTTATTGATTTTGTAACATTTGTTTTAAATATGACCAACTTCTTATCCAAAATCACCAGCACCGTATCAGGACCCACCAGCACAGTATCAGGACATGAATAAATTGAGAAAATGCTCAATTTTAATAAATTGCAATGTTTTTTCACAAAAGTTTGTCGTGTGGATTGTGGTATAGAAAGCGGACTATATGAGCATTTTTGTTTTATTTTTTCAGTTCTAGATTTTCTGAAAATGAGCATTTTTGTGTTACGCTTACTGAAACAGTTTAATGGTTTACATATAAACAAAATTGAAAAATCTCAATTGTTTTCTTCCATTTTTTATGAGTGAAAACGTCAAAAAAAACATAATTTTCGTCTTTGTTTACATTTTTTCATTAATCACCAGCACCCGTCAGGACCGAAGCACCAGCACAGAACGTTCTCTCGCAGGACAACCATACTCACCGTGGTAATGGCTGTAATAGCAAGGGACAAAGGATGTAATTTTTGTAACAAGCTTCATCTTTGACTTTGTCCGATTTTAAAAACTTTAGGCATGATTGGCAGTCAGTATTGTATTTAATATTTGACTGTATTAACCTTTAGGTACCAGTCTTGTATTACAACTCCAGTTTCGGGTGCATTCAAAACATGGAGGGAAACAAAATAGTGCATTTTTTCTGAATTTTTTTCTAAACTCAATTTTTTCTGTTTGATTATACATGTAGATTTATGCTGAATTGAAACATATATATATATACACATGGAAAAAAGTATTGCAACACCTTGATTTGTTAAAACTTGAAAAATCAGCCTCTTTTTTTGGATGAAATATCATAAAATATGTGTATAATATTATTGAAACATAGTTTATGATAACATTGGCATTGAAACGAACAAAAAATGTTTGAAAAAAAAAAGATTTATATAACCACAATTTTAATAACAAAATGAAGTGTTTTTTGTACAAAAAATGCATTTTACAACTTTTACTGTAGTCGAACTTTACAATGTCAGACATTTCAAAATTAATCTTCAGATGACTGTTCACATCATGGTTGATCGTTATATGCCAAAGAATTAGTACTTTGTGCGCAGCCTCCATTCAAACGGATAACCGCATCTTAACGTCTTCTGATTCCTGCCATAAATCGACTAATTTGTTGCTAAGGTAGCAGCAACCATTTCTGATGAAGGGCATTGTTTATTTCATGATGTGTTTGAACTGGGGTGTCCTTTCGCGCACTTTCCGCCCAATAGTGTCCCATATATGCTCGATATGGTTCAAAGTCGGGCTACGATCGGGCCAAGGAAGATGAACCAAATTCCATTTGAACATTGGATCTTCCTCCACGATGCTAATTCCCAACTTTGGCGAGCTCTACACTACATTAGATACGGAAAACTGTGTGTCTGTTCGTTAGCAAAGGTCTCCGAAATGGTCTTATCGCACGATAACCAGTAGCGATGAGTTGATCTCGAACAGTTCTTGTTCAAAGGCTCCTGTATGGCCACCACTCTCTTTTTATGATTGTCTTGTATGCAATGGGTTTCCTTCTGACCAACCTTCATTATGCTTGATTTTTTCTAGCAAATGGTATAGGGGGTCTTCATTATCTCGGAAGGTCTTTAACAGCGTTTATTGCCTGATTTTTATTCTCAAAACGACTTATAATGGAATGGTGATGACCAACAATACGTGCAGTTGTTACATCGACATCCCTGCTTCTCTTATGCTGATAATCTGCCATCTTGCTGCAGTTAAGAGTTGTCAAGGACCCATTACAAGGTGTCAATCACATAACTTTAAAAACTTGGTTATTTAAAGTGTTGAAAACAATGAGGGTAAAAACATCTGTTTTGCTGTTTACGGGTACAGTAGCTGCATGTGCAGATAAAAACTTATCGAGTCGATATTTATTGATTAAACTCAGGTGATACTTAAATAATGTTTAACTAGTTCTATTTTACCAAATTATATCACAAAAAAATAAAGAGTGTTTTTTTTTAATTTCAATTTCAATTTGGTGTTGCAATACTTTTTTCCATGTGTATATATAAGCTTTAAAAAAAATGTTGCATCTTTTGGGGATATCATTCCAGGAAAGTGGAAGGATATCATGTTTAATGGAAGTGGTGCGGCCTAGTAAAAATAGCAAACAGAAAGTAGGAAAAAAAATGTTTTGACTTCAGGATTGCGTAACTTTTTATTCTTCGTTGCAAGAACCCCCTTTTTTTTAGATTAAATCACAATTTCACATTAGTACATAATTATATGATATGAACATGAATTTTTTTTTCTATGTAGCATTTTTTATTTTTTTATTTTTTTATTTTCAAAGATCAGCTGTTTTGCATGTAAGCCTATGGAGCAGTCAATTTCACGACTGCAACCTTTATTATGAAAGATTCTGACATGGAATGTGGAAACTTAGTTCACAATTTCTCACACAGTGTGATTACAAATGCTTTCTCTTTTTTATTCCTAATAGTTTAGTAACACATGTTTGTTATTTGTTAACCAAATATTTAATATTTTACTTTTTATATTAGGCACTTGAGAATTTTTGAAACTTTGCGCAGAAACTGAATACATAGACTGAATAACTCATTTTCTAATTAAAGTAAATCATTTTTGATGAACCATACTAAATCAATAGGAACAGGCTTAGCTTTAAAAGGCATGTAAATTTAGATACATGTTTTTACAGATTATCATTGATCATCTCAACAAGATTGATTTTCTCGCCTGAGATGGTATGGCTAAAATGAGAAAAGCAATCCAGTTGAGATGACCAATTGCAATGATAATTTGTTGATCGCTATTTGTAACTATGAGGACATTGTCAGTTTCATTAGGATCCATGTGCCTTATTAGTTTCTTGCGATAATTTTTCATATCACTCCGTCTTGACTCCTGCTGAGAAAGGAAATCACCAGTCAGCAAGATCGAAGGAAAATTTCCTAAAATAGCGATAATGCTTTTTACATGGGACACTTTGGAATTACTTGCATGACTTGGAAGCTTGCATAGTACTTCATTTCATTCTCTGGTGATTATAAATCATAAAATGTATTCATTGTTTTTTTAGGGGTTCGTATGGATAGTAAACCCGGCAATGGTAACAAGCCCCTGTGCTTTGTGGCAAATAAACCAAGATTTCTATAGAAAATCCACAGCCTTCAATACAGAGATTTTTGTTATAAAATTTCAAACATGGATTACTAACTTGCTTTTCTATAATGTACTTGTGTTAATTAATTGTTTACAAAAAAAATATAAGCAACCTGTAAATTCCCAAACATCTGGTGCTGAGCCAGTCAAGTGCACCCTAAAAGGTTACTTAATTTGAGCTAAATTTTTATTTGTTTTAACCATCTTTATAACTAAAGTTATAAACTTGTTTTGAGGAAATTGTAATGCTCGCAATAGTCCTATATCTATCAGTCATTAAATTGCCTTATTTATTTGAGGGAACAAGGATAAATAGAAAAGGCTGTGGATGTTCTAGTCTAAATAATATTATGACGTCTGGCAAGGCTATTTTGGTTGTAGGAAGGCGTACAAGAAAAAAATCAAAATAGCCTTGCCAGACGTCATAATTATTTGGACTATGGATTTTCTATAAACTTTCCATATGTTTAGTATTGAATCAACACAAGGGTACATAATCCTAACAGTAACACTAACAGTAACAGCCTGCAATGCCGGACTCGCATGAACGCAAGATTTAGTTAGTGGGGCGATGCGTTTTTTTTATTCTTGGTCATGCATTCGTGTTGAGAAAGAAAGGGGGGAATGCAAACAGTTACACAAAGCGTTACCTTCTCATATATCAATCAACAGCTAATCAAACGTACAACTTCAACATGTGAGTCAAGCAGGGGCTGCCATTTTCGAATATATCGACCAATCACAAACGTTGTTGCAAATTTGACCTTGTGACGTCAAACAATTTCCCATAATGCAATTATTGCATATGCATAAAAATTATTGCATATAAATAAAAAAACGACAATTATACCAATTGAATGAAAAATATTGCAGTACAATGACAAGTTATACAAATTGAATAAAAAATATTGCATTTGAATGACAAATTATACCATTTGAATAAAAAATTATACCATTTAAATGAAAAATTATACCATTTGAATAAAAAATATTGCATTTAAATGAAAAAATATACCATATAAATGAAAAATTATACCATTAAAATAAAAAATATTGCATATAAATGAAAAAATATACCATTTAAATGAAAAAATATACCATACAAATGAAAGAATATTGCATATAAATGAAAAAAATATTGCATATAAATGAAAAAATATACCAATTAAATGAAAAATATCAAATTTTTGCAACCAATACCATGCCATACTGTCCCATATGTATTACTGGCATGCACAGACACAATATATAAAGTTTCTGGATCAAGTGATTCAATAGTTAACATCATTGTTTCTGCTCCGCCTTGATCAGACATGAACTTTGAAAAAGTGATTTGGTTTGTCTGGTTATTCACGAGCAATACTTTAAATTTTTGAATATCACCTCCATTATATTCAGGTCTCCAAAACAAAGTCATTGAAGTTTCCTTGCAAACAACGAAAACATTTGATGGAGTGTCTGGTTCTCGTGTTGGTGCATCCGAAGTAATGGGCGGAGTCACATTACCTTATGAAATTGAAACATTCATTTGGATAATAGGTTAAAATCTTATTTGATGTTTGCAAATTATACATTCAACATTTTTATATAAAATTCTGATTTTTGCACAATCGTCGAATATTTCAGCGTTAATGGTGCTTACTATGTTCTAAATTATATATTAAGATGATTTACTTACAAATGTTCAAACAACGTTTCAGAACACTGCGAATTGGAATCTATATCCTATTTCTTTTTTTGGTCGACATGTTATATAGGGGTTGTCAAACATAGGCACGCTGAACAATAACTTTTTTTTTCTCAGTTTTTACAATGATTTCGTTGCCTCATCACGACTTTTTACTTGCATTTGTCATTTTCGTCTGTACTATTTCTCACTAAAGTTTTGTTTTAAGATATGAAACAATACTTCAACTTGTAATGATTTGATTTAAACATACATGTTTGTAAAACATTTGTAATGTGCTGGTTAAAATTTTAAATAGGCATTAACAAGATAATACTATGCTCTAAGATGCCTTCATTTTGACGGTTATTTGGATACTTCATATACAAATCGAACAGATTTTCAATCAGTATTTGAAAAGACAAGTGTAACACTTGTTTACTTATAAAACGTAATAAAACACACGGAACTATGCTAAATGTGTTAATATGATAGTTGTTGTCCGTTCGTTTGATTTGTTTGGGTTTCAGTTTCACCATTTGATAAAGAACTTTTTGTTTAAAATTTTCCTTGGATTTCGGTATTTTCGTTATTCGTCTTTTTGCATACATGTGGTGCATGTTTTTAACTATGTAAAGAACTTTAAAAAAAACTCATCATATAATCCAAGATTGAAATTTTGTATTTGCGCCGAATGCGCGTTTCATCTACAAAAAACTTATCAATGACGCTCGAATCAAAAAGTCAGTAAGACTATACAAAGTACGAAGTTGGAGGGCATTGAAGACCAAAAGTTCTTAAAAGTTTTGTCAAAACACAGCTTAGGTAATCTAAGTCTGAGGTAGAAAAACATTTCAATTAAAAAGTCAAAGTTTTGTAAACATTTATTTCAAAAATAATGACCATTTGAACATTATTCATCTTAACACAGCAAGACAGACTACTGTAGTGTATGTATTTAATTCTGTGTAGAGGAGCTTCAAAATATTCTAAACATTGACATCTGTGTCAAAATACCACTTATAAGTTGCATTTCTGTAAATATAGACAATTTTCCATAGGAACTACCTTTACGTCCCTTTGCGGCTTAAAATGTGCTACTTTTACTATGAAGATTTGTTAAAGTTTTTATCCTACAGAGGAAAATTGATATGCACTACTTTTTATTCAAAAGTCAATACATCGGGCTGTGCGGCATATTTTCAACATTAGAATACCACGAACGTCAAAGAGTTTAAAATCATATCAAAATTTTCCACCTCCCCTCCATTCACTTTATGTTTACTCAGAATTCAATTCCACCGCCTACCATGTGCATTTATACTGGTAATATTCCCAAGTTATTTTTCTATGAGATGGCGCATAGGGATCATATCTGGGAACCAGTACGTAAACTCAACAAAATATCAATGACTATAATATATCTCTCCACATGAGGCGCGATTTATGAAACAGCTGTATTTACAAAGTGCAACCTATAATGATGAGAAATTATAAGTGTGCGCTGGATGCATATTTCTATTAGTATGGTATGATCTGGTATCGTATAATGCTTTGTTTTTTCAAAGAAAAATGACGATATGTAATGATGTTAATAGTGAATTGCAGGATGACGTTACATGTAGTAGGATATATTTTAGTTTGAACAAATATGATCGGCTTATGTTTTTTTATCATCTCAATACGTCAATGCGTGTTTAGCAATGTGAATATATTAGCTAACATAACTTACATGTTCTTTCAACATGTTATTTCTCTGTACGTGACATTTCTTCGATCAGTACCAAAATCCATTTCGCATCTAAAAGTTACTCGCTGGTTGAAATCAGTTCCGTTGTACATGTGTAGGTCCAGGTGAATATTCTAGCATCTTCTGAACAACTGCAAGTGGCATTGCATATGAAAACTGGTGTGCTATCTTGTGGTATCCCATAACTCGTTGATGTTGATGGTAGATAACGTATGTTAATGATACTAATATTGTCTTTGTAGAAGTATGCCACTTCTCCTCTCGGAGCAACATTAGATGAACAGTTCAGTGTAAACGGTTGAGCATTGGTAATGAAAGGATCGGAACCAGTCAAAATAAAGTCACCTTTTTTATTAAAAAAAACCATAAGTTTCTAGGTTTACATAAATAAAACTCACAGACTGCTCAATCCCGTATTTTGGTTGCAAAAAGGTATTATAATTCATTTTTTAAGCGGTATCATGCTTAAATGACGTTTTTAAATAAAATACAATTTAACCAAAACTGGTATTCGTTTTTAAAATAACGAGACCATCGGACAGTTGGCAACGCTTTGAGATTTATTATTGTATAACCATATTTGAGCACTAACTATCTGTCAAGTGATGTTTGTAGACAAAATTCAAGGTAAACAAGAATGTGTCCATAGTACACGGATGCTCCACTCGCACTATCATCAAAACTAGAAAGATTATATCATAGGGAACATGTGTACTAAGTATGAAGTTGATTGGACTTAAGATTCATAAAACACTTTGACCAAAAACTTTGACCTGAAGCTGGACTGTCGGACGACACTTTCATTTACTATGTTCAGTGGACCGTAAAATTGGGGTCTAATTTGACATTAAACTGGAGAGATCATATCATAGGAAACATGTGTACTTATTGGACTTCAACTTCATTAAAACACCGATTTTAGGAACAGACGAAGACAGACGGAAAAACAGACCAATGCTTATTAATGCCCGTATATATATATGTAAAAGGTGGGAAATATTTTTTTAGTAATCACTTACTGTGTACGTAAACAAGAATCTTTGATGATGTTATTTTCTGCACTCCATCACTATTAAAAGCTTCGCAGTGAATATATTTGAAGTATACACCAATCTACTGGACCATGTAAACATTTCGCCATCTTTTTGGGGAGTTTGTGCTTCTGCTTGATTTGTTATATTAAGAGAGCCAAAGTACCACTGTATCCAGGCAGCTGGACGACCGGGACCTGTAATACACGTGAATGTCTGTGTCTGTCCTTCTTCAACGTTTATTAAGTCGTTGGTTACCGCTGGAGTAGTTGTCAGAGTTGTCACAGGAACTGTATCATAAAAACATCTTTTAGACAGTATAATTATGAGTAGTTTACATGACTAGTGTGCTTAACCAACTTATAAGAATGACGTGTCTGTAAGTTAAACAATCACTTAACTAAAAGTAATATGATGTTTATTTCTATCATATCCAGTTTCTACTTTGTTTATACATGTAATATATACCACTGACCTACATTGTTCACTTTCAAAATTGAATAATATGCACAAATGTATACGTTGTAATTGCCAATCAACGACAGATGCATCCAATAA
This sequence comes from Mytilus galloprovincialis, assembly GCA_037788925.1. Taxonomy (NCBI): domain Eukaryota; kingdom Metazoa; phylum Mollusca; class Bivalvia; order Mytilida; family Mytilidae; genus Mytilus; species Mytilus galloprovincialis. Next base: position 163,517 of record JAWDJN010000028.1, on the reverse strand, counting down.
TGTAGGAAAATTGGTAGGCTCTTTTTAGGGGTGAGTGTGGCGCATGTTTCCCGTCTGTGATATGCTTAATTACCAAATACAATCCAATCACCCATCCTTTTATATATTTTTAATACTAAATATACAAAGCCTCTGATATTTTACGAAATTATATACCTTTTATGGCTATATTCATATTTCAGGATAAGTCAAACAGATTAGATAAATTAACGACTGAGGGTTTACTCTCATCTATAAAAATACTTATATCTAATCCAGTTGCTTCAGATATTTATTATATAGTCATTAAATTAAAAAAAAAATATTGAATCTTGATTCTCGTCTTTGTCATATATATAATTTGTAGCTTGTTGCAAGGAATCATTTCTGTACCGGTCCAATATACACGCATAATCAAGTGGAAGTGAAAACATCAGAGCAGTTTATTTTTAAATGAAGTTTATTTTCGTCCTGAATTTAAAAAAAGATTGCATTAAAAAAGGGGTGCGGCTTCTTAAAAAAAAAGAAATGTAATCGTGAACCTTAATGTCTGTTTTATACAAAATATTAGATAATTGGTAAATAAAGATCCATGATAGTACCTATTTTTTAATTTGAAAATTAAGGTAACAGTAGTATACACATGTTCGTTAGCTATAATAGTTCTATTAAGCAAAACCAAACCCGGGTAACAAATCAAAACTGAGGGGAACGCACTTTTAAGATATACAAACTGACATGGATTGTCAATGTAAAACCTGTCCAATGTAGGGTGAAATATTCTTTTTAAATGAATCCTTTGACTATCACCGCTCTTTGGTCCGAAAGATAACATGACTGCATTCTAAATTTTACCAAAAAAAATGTAGTCACCCTCTGGATGATCATTATAAGGTGCTACAATGTATTTTAACGTCGAAATGCAAAATGTGAAGACATTTAATGAAATTAATCATGATTATATGTGTTTCTATATAGCAGTTTTAAAAATTTCAAAATTCTTTGCTGTATTTCTTATTTGAAAATTTAGAACTTGAGATTGTTAGGAAAACTAGTTTTATATGGATTGGGCATCATCCATCAAAATAATGATATGTTTGACAATACATGTCAACCACATTTTTCGAATAAAATTGTTTGAAACCTCAACTTTACACTTTTCATGTTTTTATATATCGTCTATCTTGTTAAAATATCGTCATATTTTGTCTCAAAACGCGCTCTTCGCATGTATGTCTCTTTCAACTAGACCCTCTAACTTGGTGTTTGAATACAGATTGTTGCGACTTTTTTAAAAAATAAACTCACGGATTCCCAGAAACTTGAAATAATAGATGGGACATGACGTTGTGCACCTGGTCATTTACTTTTGATCTGATTTTTAACGGGAAGGGGTTTCATATACATTTTGCATAATGCGTTTAATTTTGCCTACTCGGGCAATAATTGTTTACGTAAATGCGCAATCGCAGTTGTCAGTTAAATTGAAATATAACTTACATTTCGAGTAAATCCTTCAAAATGAAAGATATGCCTTTTTGTTGGACTTACGTATTTTTATTTTACCGTATTTTATAATAAGAGCTGACAAAAATAACTATTTTTCTCTTTCAAATCAAACCCGAAAAAGAACGGTACAGGTGATTTTAACTTTTTGAATTTGTAATTAATAATCAAATTCTTCTTACACTGAGACAATTATAACTTTAGTATGCGAAATTATACCGAATGTGTGTACAAAAGAAAAGTGTATTTGTTATTTAATACCTTCCATTTTTTTCGGTGAAACAAACTTTTGCTTTAAAAAAATGTTTGGATTATATTTTCTTGGCTGCGCCTAATTAATTATTATATTTCTTTGTTTGGTTCTTTCGAAATATGTCACTTGAATATGTAGTATATGATATCGAACACTTTTTGTTCTTATTATGAACGCTTCTTAGCAACTTTAAAAGGAGATCATAAATTTAGTTTAACAAATTGCTGTTTCTATCCTCAAAATGTAACATTGTATTTTGACCGAAGCGTGCCGGACACTCAATATGAGATTTATTTGCCCTTCTGTATTTAACATAAATGGAATTTAGTTTTAGCAGACAAACCATAATTGATACAGACCTATGGTCTTTTGATTTGAGTCAACAATCGCGTAGTGGAATGAACTTTTGTGGATTCTTATAATTCTAAAGAACTTTTGGACTTTTTCAAATCTCGGTCTATTTCTGTAATTGATTCTTACATACATTTTTTGAACGACAAAGATATGTGACGTACGAAATGTGTTTTTTTTTCTTTAAATCAATATTTTACTTTGTGGTGAACTTTTATTTATCACATATTTGTTATGAATACCTTAGGTTTTGCATATCGCAATAACCTCAAAATTGCCCGGGGCAAAAAAGAGTATATTGATATTGTGCCCTGATTCCAAATGACGTGACGTCATCGCGTCCTTTTCGACACGTTTTTGATGAAATGTGTAAGATTTTACCTTTTATGTTTCATTAAATTGTTGTAATTGACCTTTTTTTTTCTCTTTTCTGCAAAACTTAAATATGTGATAAAAAGATTATAACATGTCTTTTCCATATCGGCCTCGAGGCCGATATGGGAGTCTCGGGATGATACCAGGGCCAATATGGAAAAGGGCATGTTATAATCTATACGTATTCTATACTTCAAATGATCATCTAGAGTGATTGTGATATTCACTTGCTTGATAACACTTAGTGTATACAAATAACGAAATACAATTTTGATGTCATCATTTGATCTTCACATATCCCATTCAGTGTTCTGTATGTATTTTTAATCTCTTTATTACTTCCGTCTTCTTCCTAACTTATAAAAAGTAAACAAAAGATGTAAGTTAAATTAAAACTTTACGATTGACATTATGTGACAATAAAAATACAGCTAAGTTTCATATAGAAAGTCTTGTAAATAGAAAAAAAAATGTGCGTCGATTAATCATGACCCAACTGAACAATAAGTTCTCAATTCTATCATTGACCAAGAAAGACAGAAGATCAAAATGGATTGATGTACATGTATGCTTACTGCACGTCTAAAACCGATGAAAAACAACTTATCATGTTTTCCTCACAAAAATCAAATATAATAATTTCTCTTAGACATACATGACAATGCAAATCAGTACATTGGTTAACGGAACTCCATGATGAATGATTATTTAATGAATTTCTTCTCATAAGAAAGCTTGACAATCTGTTATTTTTGATGATGTTGAATTCAACAACGCAGTCACCAAATTAATTAACACCCATTCTTAATAAACGACGTGTATAAATCAAGTATGAGTTACCATCATATGACTTTAGCACGACAAACACAGATGTTACCAACACGTTATACATACCAAATGGAGGTGGGACTTTATTAGAGTTTCAATGCACTTATTTTGACTACAAAACTTTTTTGATATTTAGTTGTATATGGATTGAATAGATAAATAATGTATAAATCAAATGCTATGTAGGGTGTACGTCAATGCTAGAGTGAACCCAACAAAAACAAAATAAGTCTGGAAGACTGCATTAACTTGTTAACAAATAGACAGGTTCTTATTTGCGATATCAGGGTCTCTATTTATTGAAGGGGTCTGGAAAATAACAAAATAGACCTGCCACAAAAAATAGATTTATATGTGAACACAGAACATTTCAAATGTCACAAGTTAATATTAAGTTCCTGACTTGAGGCATGTACATTGAAATTGTACAGTGTTGATTTACAAGTTATTTACTATCTCTATTTTCCTTTTTTTACAGTCTCGATAGTTAAGTTAACAAAACGTACATCTCGTCGATGGTCTTATTTTCATGCAGGGCACAATGCTTATTGATAAGCCAGACATTTGTAATTCGGTTGTAAAACATAAGTGGCTTTTCGCAATTTTTCTGTTTTACATCAATTTTTTCGTTGGAAATCTTCATTGAAAAACTTCAAATATTGTCATAATGTATGCATAACATTGGACGTTTGCCTCATCGACGCAACTGTTTTGGTTTATAGTTGAAAAATATTTTTTTGATATGAAAGTAATATTTTTCCGAAACCAGTAAATCATGACTCGGATGTACTTTACAGGAATTTTGGGATAAACAAACATGTATAATACCACCAGAGGGGAAATATAACTCTACAAAATGTCATAAAGATATGCTCGTCAGAGAAAAATACACCTGAAATTTAAGATTGTGCTTCCGCCTACTTTTAATTACAAATAACATTATCTTAGCTTACAAAATATCAAGACACAAAAATTGGCGTCCCTTTCACACAAAAAAAAAAAAAAAAAAAAAAAATAGAACAAAAAAAAAATAATAAAAATAATTCCTGAGTTAAAAGAATTTCAAAAATTTGCAACATTTAAAATAGTTAAAATGAAAAAAAAAACCTCCAAAATGTTATACTTGGGTTTGTTTGAAAACTTGGCGCGATACCCACCTACCTCTTGATGACACTCTTTTTCACAGTGTTCATACACCGAAGTTGTGCTTACTTATATCATTTGTTTTTTTTCAGCGTATAACTGCATTTGTGTCCTGAACATTCATGAAGTATTTGACCCTAGGCGTTAATCGGTCATTAATCATAAATCTACTTACTTAGAATCAAATCAAATTCAAAATAAACTCATCATAGACACCAGGGTTAATCGATGTAGGAGTATGCGCACCTGCGTGTTTCACACAGAATACATATTCTTTGCCTCCTATTTTAGATCTTCACCTTGTCTATTATGGGCACAGCTAAGTCAAAGACAGAGACTGTTTAATTTCCTGACACACACGAGTTATCCAGTTCTCCATATGTTTAACTTGTTGTTTGTTTTTCTTTTGTTTTACGATTAAATGTGTGTTATAAAGTGTGAAAAATGAAATGTCCATTTTTATTTGTAATGATATTGATGATGACCTGTGTGTTGGATGACTGTTAATTCGTGGTCATTTATCCTATATCAAACTACTAGTAATTGCGGTAGTTAAATCAAAGTATCACATCACATTTTTTCCCCAGATTTATTTTACATTTTATTTTCAAAACATTGTAGTATCCGTGTCCTGCTCATCTTCATGAAACGCATATTCATTAAAAAAAAAATTGGGAATTTTGTCGATAAATTTATCGCTAGTATATTGTATTGATTGTAACATGAATTGATTATTGATTGTTTTTTTCCTCTGATTGTTTCCCACCGCATGATTATAAAGAAATGTTTCTTTGTCAAGATAAAAAGAGGGGCGAAAGATACCAGAGGAACAGCCAAACTCATAAATCGAAAAAAAACTGACAACGCCATGGCTAAAAATGAAAAAGACAAACAGACAAATAATAGTACATAAGAAACAACATAGAAAACTAAAGACGGAGCAACATGAATCTAAAGAAAAAATGGGGGGGGGATCTCAGTTGCTCCGGGAGGGTAAGCAGACCATGCTCCACATGTGACACCTGTTGTGTTGCTCATGTTATTATAAATCCAGTAGGTCACATTCATGAAAAGGGAAGAGGATCGTAAGAAACATATCCGATATCATCTGTGAAACAGTTATTCCATAACGGTCAACCAACTCTTGGTGGCGTCCGAAGCAATAGGTACTCACAAAACAAGAAATGATTACCTCTTTCGAAACATATAGACAACATTTACAATATACATTATTCATTGATAAATAAAAAAATGCAGAATTTCTGGGAGATGAATTTACCTGGCATGCAGAAGAAATACAACGCCTATTATTTGCGTGAATTTGTTGATTACGACGATAGCCAAAAGATGAACATCAGCCTAAACATGGATTCGTTTAGACTTAATGCTGTGGAAAATACCACATTTCTGTCCCATCAATCCTAGAAAAAATATAATAAAAAATTAACGTCTGTCAATTCGAGTTGGTAATTAATAAGTCTTCACTTGATTTCAATGAACTGGTGGACACTATTTAGACTTTAATAGCATTCATCTTGAACTTAAGGAACGGATTCAGAGGACTTACTTTAACGGGTGGTTAGCTTCATTGAGAATAATTTGCTTCCCACCGGTGGCACTTGGTCCTGATGCCGACGAAGAACGTTCTCCATCTCTGGAAAATATGTTTGTACCTACTTGGCTTATACTTATTCATCGTGATTTGCTTAACTTAGTTCAACAACGTTAAACAGCGTGTGGTTGGAACTCACACCACATCTTCCTATATCTAATTGTAGAACAGATCTGAAATCGAAAACTTTACACCTGAAATTTGGCAAACCCTTGAAAGTTTATTGGATGAAATTCATTCGGCCACTGACGCGAAGATTTTACGTGCATCCTTAAAAACAAATCATTCGATAGAAGTGCAATGACGTCAGGTAATATTAGAACATGTCGTCAATACCGTTTGAAGACGTTCGATGAGGTTTTCATCCCAAATTTGTAGTATCTACTAATATGGGTCCTGTCCAGCCTCCTAAACGAATGCCACAATAATCCTAGGACAAGTTAGTTGAGCTACAAAATTTGATGAATTTGGAATGTAAGGGGGTTTTCCGTCGACAAAAGGACAAAATCATGCCAGTCTAATACATACATTCTTCCTTTCTTGTAAAAAAGGCATCCAGTGGTTTTCAACTTGTAATTGCGTCCCCCGATGTTTTTTCTTATAGAAGGCACAAATCTTTTCTCAGCCTGAGGTTGAATCGACCCTCCGTACAGTCGCACAATGTTCATATACAACCCCTTATCGTTGGATTCGTGTGGACACACATGGGTAATGGAAATGCCTGGTTCATAGCACAAGTGTTGTGTATTGAGGGATATTCTAAAAAGAAAACGGGTGCGCAGCGAAGTTAGCGGATAATCTATTTTGAGGAGACTACACCTAAAGGGGCAAATAAAATTAAAACAGTTCGAAAAAAACAGCCCTGTATGGCTAAAAAATTATTTAAAAAAAATAATTAGCAAAACAAAATAGAATTCACAGAAAGACAAACAAAATTAATAAACAATCTGACTGGAATAATTTAAGAAAATAAGAAACAAAGTCACTGGAATTGTTAGAAAATCAACAGAAGATTACAATGATAACCTTATAAACAAAATCATAATTGGTAACCCAACTATCACAAACTGGTGGAAAACAGTTCAACAATTTACTGGTATTAAATCTAGCGATAATGGTTTACCACTTATTGACCAAGATGATACTGAAAAAGCAAATGTATTTAACTGTTACTTTGCTTCAAAAATCTAACTTACACGACATAGAAGCCAATAACCTAAGTACAAAAAAAAGTAACCTTAATGATGCTGCTAACATCTTAAAACGAAATTTAATTAACTGAAACAGAAATTGAGGATACCTTGAATGTATTTAATCCTTCTAAATAATCTGGATTTGACTTGTTACATCCAAAGAAGCTTCATCGGTCATAAAATTTTCTCTGCAAATTATTTGATACGTCGTTAAGGCAAGCTCAAATTCCGAGCCTATGCAAAAACAACTAATGCCATACCTGTCTTTAAAAAAAGTTCACCAAACGAAGTTAAAAATTACCGACATATATCTCGTTTCAGTGTATTATCAAAATGCATGGAAAGCTGTATTAATAAACATATTTATAAATACCTATGGCAGAATAATATTCTCACGCAACACCAGTTTGGCTTCACCAGGGGGACTCTGCTATAAATCATGCAGTTAGAAGACATTTCGAATGATTTTGGTTAAGCGTTGGATAGTGGCAAAGTAATACGGGTTTTGTTTTGTGACATAAGTGAGGCGTTTGATAGAGTTTGTCATAAAGGTCTTCCTATTAAATTACAGAGATATGGTAAGTCTGGAAACCTACTTAAATGGATAGAAAATTATTTGAATGGAGAGTCCCAAAGAGCAGTTATAAAAGGAATAAATTCTAACTGGTTATCTACTTTTATACGAGTTTTATTCCGAAAACCTTTGTGGATACAATGGTATAACAGAAAAAATAGCAACAAAGTAACCCTCTGTCACAGCATTGGTGAAATAAGAGGTTTTTATAGAAACATTTAAACATGCACCGGATTGTCTCTAAAAATAATTAATAGCAAAGCAATAATTTAACGAAATAATGTTCCCTTTTCTCTTAAAAGTATAGAATAACTTGCTGGCGTTCAACAAGGTTCTATATAAGGTACCCTTTTGTTTTTGGTATTTATTAATGACATAGTCACTGATATCAAAGCGAAAATTAAGCTTTTTGTTGACGATACAAGTCTATATATAACTGTTAATAATCTAAAAGAAGCTGCAAAAATACACGAATGGTCCCAGAAATGGCTTGTAAAATTCAACCCTAAGAAAACTGAAACCATGACTATTTCCCGTAAAAATGCAAAACCTTATAACCCACCTTTAAACATGAATAACGAAGAATTACATGTAGTCGAAAAGCACAAGCACTTTTTTCTAATTTCTAATAGCACGAATAATGGTTCATGGAATGTTTATATGATTTTATTGTACAGAAATCTTACCAAAGACTTAATATATTAAGGAAAATAAAACGCACTTCAGATAAAATGACCCTGGAAAAAAATATATATCGGTCATAAGACTTATCATTAAATATGCTGATATTATCTGGCATTCAAGAAATCAATCTTCAATGAATAAACCCGAAAACATCCAGTAAACGCTGCTCGTATAGTTACAGGTGGGACTTAGCTCAAAAGTACTTAGATGTTATATAAAGAAACTCAATGGGAGAAATTTTTAGATCTTAGAAGTATTAAACCACAAATTAATATTGCTTCATAAAATTGTAAATAATAAAACCCCAAATTATTTGCAAGAGGTAAAACCTGGCTATGTCCGAGGTCGACACGACCACAGTACAAGAGAAAGTTATAATATATTAGGGGTCAAATCACGAACAAAACTTTATTCAGATTATTATCTTCCGTCATCCATCAAATTGTGGATTCATTTACCGTTAAGTTAAGTGTTAGAAATTGAAAATCTCTCTCTGTATTTAAGAAACAAATTTGTAATCAGAATTATCGCGTCCCTTTATACTTGTATTACTACCCCAATTTGATATTAATAACTATTGTAATTTTCATTGTTATTAATAAATTTTATATCAGTATTCCAAATCTAATCTTAAATCAATCCTAATTCTATCTTATTACTGGGAAATATTTTTAGAAATTCAAATGTGACGTCACTTTGTGCGTTGAGGCTTTAGCTAACTCGGGTGTGTATTTATATGTGCTTGAACAGATATGTTTGTGTAATGAATCCGTTTTCATTCTGTAGTTAGTCACCACCTCGGTTTTATCATGTATATCTATTGTAAAGTCATTTTATAAAATTTACTTTTTATTTTAAATACTTGGGTAGAATTATTACCGACGATTTCGACAACAAAAGTAGGCGTGTTATGCACCATTGTGAAGATAAATCAATTTAGATTTACGACATAACAAGTTTAAGTGGGGTTGACAACCGAGAAATCGGCATATAACGGAATTTCGCCACCGCCTGACATTTTTGTAAATCACGAGTTAAATAACTTGTGTTATATAAAGGTATTTACGAAAACAAAATTCTGAGACGAGTGCCTGTGCAGAAAATCCTAGACGTGTTGGGCACAACTTTTTGGAACTTTTGGTCCTCAGTGCTCTTCAACTTTGTACTTGTTTTGGCTTTCGAACTTTTTTCATCTGAGCGTCACTGGTAAGTCTAGCGTATTAAATTTCCAACCTGGTTCCTTTTGTTAGCTATTATTCGTGTGTTTCTCTGTCCTATATGTTCTCCCATTTATTTGTATTGTATTCTTCTCACGTTATGTTGTCATTTTAATGTTATATTTAACATTGCCATAAAAATGGGATGTTTGGCATGCTTAGAAACCAGGTTCAACCAATCATTTTTCTCTTGAAATATCCTGTACCAAGTCAGGAAAATGTTCATTGTTATATTAATATAGTTCGTTTCTGTGTGTGTTACATTTTAATGTTGTGTTTCTGTTGTGTCGTTGTTCTCCATGCGTTTCCCTCAGTTTTAGTTTGTAACCCGGATTTGTTTTTTTCTGAATCGATTTATGACTTTCGAATAGCGGTATACTACTGTTGCCTTTATTTATGCTGGATGAGTAGTAGTTCTGTCACTGTCACTTGTTCCACAGTTTCTTCTCCTAAATGTCGCTATGGTGACTTAGAAACTAGTTCACATTTTTTAAAATTATTTTAAACATTATATTCGGACATAAGACATAAAACAAGAACTGATAATATTATTTAGAAGCCTAAAATTAACGGTACTAAAATACACCGAATTACTATTAAATGGCTCAAATGTGATATCAAATGAAGAAAACATTAGTTTATTTCTCATGGTTCAAAAGTTTATTATTAAATCTAAAAGGTTTACAAACTAATAAATCACACAATAAACCTGTAAGCATTTCGTCTGATCAATTGCATTTTTCTTTTCAGTTCATCATGTAACTCAACTGACATTATCAATATTGTTATTACGTAACAAAGCATGCATGTAGTTTTGATTTATTTGTGTATAATGTATTTAATCTAACAAGATGACAGATTAATATAAGCACTTAAAGCTTGTTTTTGAATCCTAATTGTAAATGTGTTAATAAAATTCACTTGTATAATTCATAATAAAATATTGTTTACACCAAGGGGCTGTTGAAAAATTGAAAGCTACATCTGTTATTTTTTGTAGTCCTTCTCTCAATTCAAGATTCCCAACTAACTTCAAATAACAATTTTTCAGTTAAGTGAACAATTGACAGACCTTTTAAAATCTTACAGTTTACAATTCGTTCCGTTTCGTATTTCGTTGTCATCTTTATATGTAATTATAAATGAATGTACAATATGGAAACACATATATTTCTGTATGTATTTTTTTAAAACTTTTTTTAGTTTTAGCTATTCTAACGTTCTTTTAGAATTCGGTATATTTTTCATGCTTGTGTTTTTTATATGTCCTTTTATGTAAATCTTAGAAGATGTGGCATGATTGACAATCGATTAACCTAAAATAACGTCCAAATGCCATATGTACATTTCTATAATATAACTGATCAAATTTTTTTGTGAAATACCTGCTGATAAGTCATTAGTTTTCTATGTAGTGTTTAGTAAACTTTTTCGTTGTTTTTTTTGCATCTTTTCTTCATTGCCTGGTCTTATAAGTAAACATCCATTGATTAGTTGTGCATGCCCTCTTCTGTCTCGTCTTTTTAAGCATACACATTTTATTCTTCTTTGTTTCCCTCTGCTATGATGGAAAATGAAAATGCTCTCAGTGAACTAGTTCTCCTTTTCTATACTGATCAAATGAAGTATATGTTTGTTTACCTTGCTTTAATTGTAATATGTGTTCACTCGCTCAATGAAAATATAAAAAAAGGAAAGATTCGATAAAAAAAACCAACATGAAGTAAGTTATATTTTTAGGCAGATTTGACAAAACCTGGTGGCTTCATGCCATTTATTTTGTAATCATTTTATCCACTTTAATGTTAGAGTTGTATAAATGCATACACATCCTTTAAAAATCAGATAGCAGCAAACCTGGCAAAACTAACCAAAGAAAATACTTTCCATCTCAATAACAGAAAAAGTTTTTGAAAGAATTGAAATAAACGCGGCACGATAGTTAATTACATCAGCGATGCGATTAATGATATGATTTTCAATCATTGATGACTTATTCCTTTTAATACAATATTGAACTTTTTTGTAATTTGTATTTCATTTAAGTTCACAGTAAAACCAATTTCTGTTTGCAAGCATTAGGGGATTTAAGCGTTCCCTTTATACTTGTCATATAAGAAATAAGAATCGATGCAGGGCAAATGCGAGTATCAAATTGCCATTGAATCAAACTGAAAAAGGTCTTGCATACATTCCTTTAAAAACAAATCATAAATTAATGTAATAAATTTCTTGCAATTTACAAACAAAAACAAAAGATTACTGGTTTCGACCAGTTTTGAAAAAAAGTAAGGCTATATTATGGCATATTAATTCATTTTATTAATTATACTTATGCAAATTGAGTGATTCAAAGTGTTAGTTACAAAAAACAACCTACATGGTAGAAATACAAAAAAAATTTCGAATGAAAAATGCGTTGGATTAATTTGATACAAATGGTAGCGGATATTGTGGGTTAAGATGATCCATAACATTTCAACTTGCATCGTATAACATAAAACAGTACTATATGATGAAATTAAAAAGGCTAAAGTGACAAACAAAAGTTATTGAAAAAAACGCTATCAAGTAATTCTGTTGAGAAAACATTTACTTTACATTGACACGATGTTTTAAGATTTAAAATCATACAATGTTCAGCAGAATCGGAGATAAACAAATGTGTCTTACATATTGTAATACGCATTTATACAAAAATTGCAATTCAATTGATAAGATATGTAGATATTTAAATTTCAAACACCTGCTACTGTTTTTTATGTCTTCTTGGGCTGAAAATATAATATTTGGTATCATATATGATATGCGACTAAATAAAAAAAACAACATAATATTCAGAACTTTAAACCGACACTGGCTATGCATACACCAAATATAATACATAGCAGTGAATTAAAATTATGAAAAATGTGTGTTTTTCCTTAATAAAAAAAAAACAACTAGTATAATTTCGTTGAACCTTATGTCCAGTTTCCGAGAAAGTGTATACTACACGTGTTTTTGTTGCGTTTCAGTGTCTTATTGTCTACTGTTTCTCAATAATTTAGCAGCTATTTTAACAATCCACGAATTTTGAGTGTTAAAATTAAATAAGGTGGGTCGCTTTATAATGAACATGACTTTTTCATTTTTAGCCATTTACAATCTTTGCTACATAGGTTAATTTGTTATTTCATATTCAACACGACGGGTGGCACATGTGGAGCAGGATATGCTTACCCTTCCGAAGCACCTGAGATCACCCCTAGTTTTTGGTGGGGTTCGTGTTGTTTATTATTTAGTTTTTTACGTTGTGTTATGTGAACTGTCGTAAATATAGCTCAACTAGCAGACTTCTTATACGTTCAGGTATTTCACATCCAAATTTTTATGGAAATATTCTTTATAAAGCACAAAGGTGTCAGTATTCACCTCAAAAACTAACAAAACCTTTGAATAGACTTATTAAGAAGGGATATAGTTACGATACTGTTGTCAGGTCATTAAAGATTGCATATTTTGGCGTTAATATTGATTCACTAATAGGGTCTTTGCATCGAAACTAAACACATTTATTAAAAAACCAGTTGTTGGCATGACACGGGTTATGTTCTTCTCATAAATGTTATGATGGTATGCTACTAAACCCCTAACGGGAAGGATTTGCCTGATGTTCATATGATGAAATCATAATCTTTCAGTCAGTCTGGAGCTGGCATGTCAGTTAACTGCTAGTAGTCTGTTGTTATTTATGTATTATTGTCATTTTGTTTATTTTCTTTGGTTACATCTTCTGACATCAGACTCGGACTTCTCCTGAACTGAATTTGTTATGCGTATTGTTATGCGTTTACTTTTCTACATTGGCTAGAGGTATAGGGGGTTGAGATCTCACAAACACGTTTAACCCCGCCACATTTTTGCGTCTGTCCCAAGTCAGGAGCCTCTGGCCTTTGTTAGTCTTGTATTATTTTAATATTAGTTTCTTGTGTACAATTTGGAAATTAGTATGGCGTTCATTATCACTGAACTAGTATATATGTGTTTAGGGGCCAGTTGAAAGACGCCTCCGGGTGCGGGAATTTCTCGCTACATTGAAGACCTGTTGGTGACCTTCTGCTGTTGTTTTTTTCTATGGTCGGGTTGTTGTCTCTTTGGCACATTCCCCATTTCCATTTTCAATTTTATATTGTTTGTCTGTTTGTCCTTTTCTTTTTAAGTCATGGCGTTGTCAGTTTATTGTCGATTTACGAGTTTGACTGTCCCTCTGATATCTTTGGTCCCTCTTTTAATACATGAGAGCTAATACAAATGTTTAACCCCGCCACATTCCTGATCACCTATTCTTATATTGAAGAGCTTGTAATTAAGATATTGCTGTTTACCTAGTTTATGTCTGTCATATTTGTCTTTCGTAAATTGCATTGTTATATATAAGACATTTGTTTTTTCACGTTCGAGTTGTTTGTAATTTTTCATTTCAGAACCTTTTTTTAATTACAATACGATTCTGTTTTTTTAATGTTGACACTGCATGTGTTTCTTTTATAATCGAGGTCAAAATAGAAATAAGAAAAAAGAGGGACGAAAGATACCAAAGGGACAGTCAAACTCATAAATCTAAAACAAACTGACAACGCCATGGCTAAAAATGAAAAAAGACAAACAGACAAACAATAGTACACATGACACAACATAGAAAACTAAAGAATAAACCACAAGAAGATGTGGTGTGAGAGTCAATAAGACAACTATCCAATCAAATCGCAATGTGTAAACAATAAACCATTATAGGTCAAAGGACAGGTTCATACAAATGCATCGGGTTTAAACGTTTTAACAGGTGCTGACCTTCACCCTAACCTGAAATTGCAGTCTAACAAAAGTGTGGACAACCGAAAATGTAAAGGTTTTGTAACATTTAGGAGCATAGTAAGTATCTTGTTTTCTCACCTGGCTTTACTGTTATTTGTTTAAAGTATCATAGGCATGTGCTTCAATTCTTTTCCCACATTCCTCGTATGTATTAACACTGGTAGAAAAAGATATACTTTTGGTACATACAAATTGCAAAATATTTTCGTCATTTTTCAAAAAAAGATATGCATAAAAATATCAAGCTTGATTTATGAACATTCACACGGAACAATAAAAGTGCAACGGTCATTGGCTTAGTTTAAATGTTACATGACCAACTATTATAGCTAATTGCACTAATACTAGTGCTTTCAACGGTTAACCGGTTAACAATTGCAAAGACCGAATACCGAATACCAAAAACGCTAACCGGTTAACCGGACTTTTTCAAATTTTAATAGACTTGATATCAATTTGTATTGAAATCATTAAAAATAGTTATGTTATCTTTAAAAATTGTCGTCGAGGTAATTAAGTTGACTGATCAATTGTCCAGTATATTGATTGCTATTGTTAATAAAAAAATATAAAATTAGTTAGAACTTGTCTCTCAGCTCGGGGTAAGATCTTACAGAAATATAATTACATGTTTTTTTAACAGTATTTGTTAACTTTAAATCAGTAATACGATTAAATTTTTCGATTAACTTCATTATTTCATTTTTGATCTTATATTGTGTAAACCTACATTTGAATGTGCAATATCCGTCTTTGTCATACTTTAAACGGAATGCTAACTCAAAAGTTGTGAAATGCAAACCAATGTAAATGTAATCAATGATACTTGATAGTACGAGTAACAGGCTTAATTATTTCAATTTGACACTTGACATTATTTTCGGAGACAACAAAAGAAAATGAAAGAATCATCGGTTTCAGACATATCAAATTCTACGAGATCAAGATGTTTGTTTTTTTTTATACTGAAGTTAGTACAAACGCCATAGCTGATACGGTGTATTTGATTATTAAAAGTCAAACTTCGCCATGAATCATCTCAGACAAGCTTTATAATACCAAAGGTCAAATTTCAATTCATCGTATAATAAAATATGACTTGGATGGAAGATTGTCACATTGACACTCATACTATATCTTCTTATATCTATATGTAGGGTACTATAGATGAGGCATTGACAACTTAAACTACCGGTTAACCGGTTAATCGGTCGAACGACTATCTGAATAACCGGTCAGGCAAAAGTGTACGATTTGACAACACTACTATTTACAAAACATAGAAATGACAAAGAGTATCATTAGTACACATATTCACTGTAAGATAAACTGTTAAATGCAAAGGATTGTGATCCGGACTTAAAAGTTTACAAAACATAGATGCGTGATAGTGCGAGTGTGTCATGATGTTCTATGAACACACATACTTGATATATTTCTATTTAAAAAAAATCTTTGATTAATTAAACATTGAAATCATTCCGGAAAGATAAAGGTTTAAAAACCATCCTTTATTTGCTATAGTTATTTTATTTTGTGTCTTAGTATTTCTCGAGGTTCCGGTGTGTTAGTGATTTGCTCCTTATCCATTCTTTCATTATTCTTGTTTGTTTTTTTGAATTTTTATTTCTTGTTCAATATATCTTTAAATCACAGTGACCATACATGATTACGATCATAATACCTATCTACAATAAATTATCTAAAACATATTGTTTCCGAATATCAAAAACACAATAAACAGTTTACAATATACATACCCATATTGTTGAGATTGACTTGGTTCTGAAAAAAAGGTATTCAGAGTATTGTGTTTTCCTATTGATCGTATTGTGCTTTTTGTCGTTTGTATGGTTCTACATATTTATAATTAAATAGAAAGCATTACAAAACAACACTGAGAACGATGATTTTCGCGTACCTGTCATCGACTCTTTCACAAAAGAAATCTGACGAGAAAGAGGATGTTGGGATGCTTTTTATTGTCATTCACAACAGAGCGTTTGAAATCTGTTTTATGTTTAATATACAATTTGGATAGATTAAGATATATAATTATGTTAACACACTTTTCCTATATTGACTATTTACGAGACTTAGTGAAAAAAAATATTGAATAATTCGTGATCTCGAATGCTGAGGTAAAGACTAGTTAGTTAAGTCATGTTTGCTAGTAGATAGCATTTCATAGGACCGATATTCGGCTAGCGAAATTATGGTCACAGAGACATAAGCAGCAGTTACAGTGTGCAATTCTTGTGTTCATAAACCAAGGTTATCGTCATCTAAATAGTAGTTTTCTCACCAGACTCCATGTTGTCTACTGAACTGTTTGCATGTGCCTCAGAAATTCTACCACATTCCTCATAAGTGTTAGTACTAAAATAAAATACCAAGTTGATACAATTACTTTTATTATGTGTAAATGAAATCAAGACACATACAAAGAAACTTCCTTGTCTATTTGGCACGTATCAACACCAACTATTAACAATATATTAATTTATAGTACGAAAGCCCAAGAAGATATGATGTTTGTTGTCGAAATCATAGTCATTATAAACAATATATGACACTACCGGGAGCGAATGAATACCTGTCTTGCAACAACTGATCCACCTTTGAAAAATCTGCGTTCAATGTCTGTTTTGTATGAGTGACCGTTCGTGTCATTGGCGATATAGAAAGTATATAAGAAATTATAAATGCGTTGGGATGCCACTTCAAACGCTTTGGTTTTCACTTATAACGCATTGATTATCATTTTCAACGCTTTCATAATCACTTTCAATGAGTTGGTTATAAAAACTACCGCGTTGGTCCGTAATTCATACAGTATGAAAAACCAACGCGTAAGTTCGGCACTTTTTTCAAGCAATCAAAATCTTTCTGACAAAGTATTATCTAAATATGGGTTACACTAATATGTGGACGAATGACAGGTCCAAATGAGAAAGGTTAATTTCTTTTTTATTTCTCAAATTTAAAATATAACAAGATTTCATCCTTTATTAGAAAAAAAAAACACGATAAAAAAGAAATATAACGCTTGCAAAAACGTGGCATGAAAATTGAAATAAATTAACATATTCGCGTATTTCTTGAGAAAAAAAAAGTTTTTAGCATCGTGTGATCGATCAAGTCATTATTGTATCTCATATTTAAATAATTCTTTGTAAGAAAGTTTATGATTGGTTGACAAAAGTGCAATCTCACCGTATATAATGAAAACTTACGGTATAGAATAACTTAACAACGAGTTCTCCGGTTCATCTGAAAATTTCAGGGCAGATAGATGTTGACCTGATAAACAATTTTAAACCATGTCAGATTTGCTCTAAATGCTTTGGTTTTAGAGATATGAGCCAAAAACTGCATTTAACCCTATGTAATATTTCCAGCCATGTCGGCCATGTTGGTTCGATGACAGAGGCTTCAGACACATGTTAAAACTAGATACCGTAATGATGATTGTGGACAAGTTTTGTTAAATTTGTCTCCGTAGTTTAAAAGGATAAGATTTTTTGTAAAGGATTACTAAAATTTAAGGCAGAATTGTTCAAAATTGACTATAATGGGCAATGACTCCTTAATAAAGGGTCAACTGACCATTTCGGTCAGTTGACTTATTTGTAGATTTTACTTTGCTGAACATTATTGCTGATTATAGTTTATCTCTATCTAAAATAATATTCAAGATAATAACCAAAAACGGCGAAATTTCCTTAAATTACAAACTCAGGGGCAGCAACCTAACAATAGGTTGTCCGATCATCTGAAAATTTCAGGGCAGATAAAATTTGCTATAAAGGCTTTGGTTTCAGAGATATAAGCCAAAATCTACATTTACCCCTATGTTCTTTTAGCCATGGCCGCTATCTTGGTTGGTTGGCCGGGTCACCGGACACATTTAACAAACTAAATAATACCCACATGATGATTGTTGCCAAGTTTGGTTTAAATTGGCCCAGTAGTTTCAGAAGAGAAGTTTTTTGTAAAAGTTAACGACGACAGACGACAACGACGACGGACGCCAGGTGAAAAGCAATCTTGGCCCTTCATGCCAGGTGAGCTTAAAAAGACGCGATAATTATAGAGCTTGGTCAAAATGTTTTAGTTTTTGGAGGAAGCTCAATTCCTTTTTGACATATCAGTTATGTTATTTTTAATAACGTATACAGAAAAGAATATTAATCCGTAAAATGTGTAAGATATACAATTTTAATATATCAACATTATTTCAATTCCATAAGTGTACATCTAAACCTGCTCGAGTATTAAAAAACCGCTCAATCATAATTACATGATATCGCTATATAGCTAGCGATGATGTCATACATATGAGCTAAATTTGAATAATTTAACTGTAAGTAGTTTTGAGAACAGTCAGTATTGTCGAACAAAAAGCAAATTCTTTATGAAACAACCGTCTAATCAGCAAAATAAGGTTTAAAAAAGAAAAGGCTGCTCCTTTGATTCGTTTGATATACCAACGTTTTTTGTCTAAATTTACTTGTGGTTTGAATCCGTTAATGCTCTTATCTTATCTTGTTTTCTTTTTATATCTATTAAGTTGATGATTGTTCTTCACAATTAATTGTATATCAAACGTTTTTGTTTGATACTCGTTCAATAGAAACTGACCAAAAAAAAACGAAAAGAAAATCATATCAACTAGCACTGCACTGAAAACCCTTGGAAATCTGAGGTTACCTGAAAAGCAAACACATCCTGAAAATGTGGTTGAACACATGTATGTTGCTTAGTGCTAAAAATCGGTGAAAAGTCTAATTCGGATATAATATACTCGAGGGAAATTGAAACAATAGTCCCTGTTCTTGATCATCTTTGACGGAAAAACTTTTGAAGCGATGACTGCAAATTTACCACGTGAAATAGCTGATATTTGTCTTCTTTGTTATCAGTACCTTTCTAACAAGGACAACATTACTTGTGTCTTTTATTTTGTTCTCGATGGACCCTGATTGACATTTTCTATATGAAAATCAAGATATAAAGCAGATTTATTTGTAGTTTGGTATCAATTCGTTACGAATAAAATGATAAGTGTATATATACATACATTTGCTCTTGATGTTCTCTTGTTTCTGAAAATTAAAATTTCCAGGTAAACCAATCAAACAAAAATATTTCTAAAAAAACCGATTATACGTTCTCTTTTAAGAATTTAAAGAACAGATCGTTTCGATTGGATTCCCTTTATATATCCATGACCTAACAGTTAAAGAAACAAAATACACGACTTCCTCTGTCTGAATTGTAGATTTATATCTCAAATTTGACATATGTGGTCATCTCAGAACCAGAATCTATGAAAAACAAGACGATATAATTTTGAAATTATCAATTTTCTCCTTCTCAGTAGCAACATTCTAACTTTACCTGCATAGTGGGTATACATTTTACAGCTTTTCGATATTTAAAAGCTTGCAGCAGCAATTCAGACTTTGAGAAAGGTCAACAGTGTCTGCGTAGAAAAATGATCAACCAGGGATTTGTCAAAGAACGTCTCGTCCTTTTTCGTAAGTTCATCAGAAATTAAACAGACCTTACATATACATATTCCGTATCAACCTTATAAATAATACACATTACATACATATTATAACACAACGTTGACTATTGTACCCCTTTTTGACATTTTTACCTTTTATGTCCTTTTTGTTTCGTTCACACATTGTTGTCAATGTAATTGTATTTTATGCAACTGTCATACAAGTGAGGGGGTTAGCTAGCTGTAAAATCATGTTCAATCCAACATTTTGTACATACAAAAATGACTGTTCCAATTCAGGAATACGATAGTTGTTATCCATACGTTTGAATTGTTTGAGCTTTTGGTTTTGCCTTTTGATTACGGACATTCCGTTCTTAATTTTCCTCGAAGTTCAGTTTTTTTTTTATTGTTTTACTTTTTGTAAATACATCTTAATTTGTTTTCTCTTCTGTAGAATATGCGTATTCCAATGAGGTGAACAATTAAAAATAATTTGAGTAGATACGACAACAAATGTGTTCAGTTGAAACATTTCAAATTAACGTTATACATCACTCCTACTTTCCACATCGCGTGATACCATAAAAAGGCAATAAACTCAAATGTTAACTTTTGTTTATTGTTTTCAAACAATTATCAGTATCGTCGGAGGTAACGTGCAAAAATTCAGGAACTACATTTTGCAATAGATTTGCAGGACTATTATCTAGAAACTGTTCAAAAGTCAAATTTACCTTGATGAAATTATATCTTTACTTATGGAAATTCAGACCTGTAATGTTTCTGTAATTGCTATTGTTGCATAAATGTTTGGTTTGAATCATGAAAATAGTATTCTATGATCAATGTAGATGTAAAGGTCATTTATATAGGTCACAAATGGTACTGCAAAATAAAGTTATTAAATTGTACTGGCTGTTCCTCGTGTATTTATCGTAATCAAGCTTTTCGACAAAGCAGTATATGTCGACATATTGAATAAGAAAATTTATGTTATTGTGTGATAACAAATGATGGGACAAATGTCAATCGACTACTGTAAACTTAAAATGAACCTAGGACATTATAGCTTTGCTTATGTATTTAGGTATATAGTATTGACATACCGATATCAGACTGTAACGCAGTATATGCATCTGTAAATGCAGGATTGCTTCTCTGTACATCAATATATTGATCAGTTCTAAAATATACAATGGCATATTATCATTATGTGTTAAACTGTTTGGAAAGAATCCGATCGTACTCGTGCATATTTTGATTTAAAATGTACTGCTACGGATTTTGTAGTCGTTATATTCACTCCTCAGAGACAATACTTATAGAAACCTTTTAAACAAATTGTGTATGCATTCTAAGTCTAGTTTATTAATTATTTTTGTCTCTATATTATAGAATGTAAACCCTTTAGTATCTTGGTGTATAGACTTTTCTTTTCAAGTTACGACTGGAACTCGTATACTATATACAATTAACACCAACAATGTATTCTATGATAAATACCACCAGCACATAGCAATATGTGAATTTGTGTCTGACTTGTGTATTGTGTTTAAACTTAAAAGGGCCGTTCTGTTAAACATACTTGGAAGATTCAATTGTCTTGTTCTTCAGTCCTTAAAAAAAAAAAAAAAAAATAAATAAATATTCAAAACTTATTTTTTTCTTTTCATTTTAGTTTTAGTTATTCTACTTGAACAGTGACCATAAATCTACCTCATGAAAACACAAATTATACTTAGATAAAACTTAATAATTCTTTGTTACCACGCTAAAAGTCGTTAGATTTTGTTTAAATGACATAATGATAAAACATTTTATTGCAACCGTGTATTTGTATTGAATCATTTTTATTTCAAAATAGTATGTACCTGTTTTATCAAAATTAGCTTTTTATAAAAAAAAAAAAAAAAAGTTCACGTCATTCTAGCATAGATAACTAAGATAGTCCTCGTGAACCGCTCCGTTTTAGTATTTTAGTACTAGCGTGCGTTATACTACTTCTTTTGTCACATGTGGAGCAGGATCTGATTACTTGTCCGAAACACCTTCTTTTTGATATGATCCTCTTTTAGCAGTCTCTATGATATGTGCTGCTGTTTGTTTTATGGTAGAATTTTCTTGGTTTATAATATTGGTTTTGTTGAACTAAAAAACAGGAGTTTCAATCAAAGTAGAAATGTATGTAAATAAAAAAGAATTTGATCCATAGTTATGCCTTGCTTGTTTCTTACAATTTTGTCTGATGCCATCGCCTGGAATAACCATATAAAAAAACTCATAATAGACATCCGGATTGAAATGTTGTATATGAGGCAGACGCGCGTTTCGTCTACATGTGTTCATTGATCTTCTATTTCTATTGCTATTCTAGATATTTATCTTTATGGGAGATTAACTTACTGTTCCGGACAACAAAAAGAACTAATACCATAAAGCCCAACAAACCGACCACCAAGGTTATTATTCCTGCCAAAAACATGCCGGTATTTTCTTTGAAATTGTTGCTTGCGAATATCTCTTGTCTTAACAATGCTGCAAACATTTAAATTATTAATACTGTATACATTTTTTTTTATTAAATTTATCGATATTGATTATGTAGAAAAGCTACGTGTATAACGAATTCATATAACCAAAGATAAAAAAAATAACAATAGAAAAGAAACGTGTATCATCTGGACGGAACATGGGTTAATATCGCGTTAAGTTATACCGTAAATTTGGTTATTTTGGATGTAGTTTTATTTTGGTTTGTTTGGTGCCTCTAATGAAAGTGCCAAAATTAAACACACGAAAAAAAATCAAACGCCAAAAATTAAAACGCATAAAACGCATACCGGTACAATAATATCGTGATGTTTATTGTTAGGGGAAAACAAATTCTGTTATTATGTCTTCCGTATATTTACTACAATTCAATACATAGCCAAATCTGCTAATAAATGCATGATATAATTTGACAACATGACTTTACAATTTTTAATTATTAGTAAATTTTCTGAAATTGTTTAGAAAACACAACATGAATTTTTGTATAAGTAAGAGAATGATATTCCCCTTCTTCATGTTTTAGTACGAGCGATAGCGAGTACTTATCATGAAGTAAGGGATTATCTCTCTCTCACAAACTTAGAATATTGTAAAGTGCTCAAGGTGCAAATGATCTCTTGATTGGTTGTATTCAAGAATTTGTTTAATTGGTGGTGTAAATTAAATGTTTACAAATTAGGCATAACTTCATTGTGCAGTATTTCATTTATAGGCTAGTTTTAGTGATGTAAGGACTTTCTTTTAACTTGGGAAGGAAATATTAAAAATAATGTGTTTAAGACAAAATGTAAGGTAACACAGCAGTACAAAGTATACATTTATTGACTGGCGAGTATGAATGTTAAAATATTTGAGCGAGAAATCATTCTTTCTTAATTACAGTTTCAATCAATAAATAAATTTTAGTTACACCACATTTTATCCATCAGCCAATACTTCAGTCCAGCTTTTTAAAACTATTTTAGGGAAATATTCTAATGAAATGCTCTTTTTTACCGGAATATTGGAAACAATTATTCTCTATTGTTTATATTTTAGGTAAATTAATTGAAGTTATTTATTTTCATAACATTATGGGCGCAAATTTTACTGCAGCCTTATATTTCAACTTATTTTGAATTTTTATTTGTTTCACAATGCAACTTTAATCAAATCCAATCTCTGTGATTAATCCTTTCAATCTGGTAATGTGCTTCAGGGCAGTTGTAACTCATTTATAAAAACTCTTCATTTCGAATTGTAAGTAGGTCTGCACAATAGGAGAATCCCTTACTAAGAACATGATTTACATTCATTCTTCACAATTAAAAGACACCAAATTCTTTAATTTCATATTGGTCGAGAGCACTTTGCTATATTCTAAATTTACATATGTCATAAATATGCCAAGCTATTGCTGATTAAACGCCGTTGTACTTACTGCCAAAGACATAAGGATTAAAATTTAAATCCTTGATGTCAATAATTTAACATGTACTGCATAGGATATTTGTAAAAAAATAATAATCTATCTAAAAAAGAATTTGAATGTTCAAGATTGTATTTTTTTTTTTTTAGCTTTGAACTGCGATATACGGAATTATTTGCAGTTACATCCGTATCCAATTTCTTCATTGCGTTAACTTTGTCGTGTTTTTAGTTTGAGAAATTCAATGATATTTTTTTAATTACCGGTTAAACCAAGGCAAATATGAATGAGCTTGTCACTACTGATGTTCCAATATTAAACATATCAATTGGAAGACGCATCAAAATTACACACACCAAAATAAAACACATGCTTTTCGAGACAAAAACGCCAAAATATCCCGACGTGTAATGACTTAAATATGGAATTTACTAACCCAACATATATTGTATAAGATCACTAGCAAACTATGTAACGAATTTATCTTACCGAATTCGACTATCTTAATATGTTGTATTTAGACTAGTGGGCTATGAAAGTGATCAAGTCGTCAATACTTAGTATTAAGAACATTCTTCAATTGTTCTATACGAAAACAAAAGCGTTTTGTCTAAATATGCTTGATGAATTTGTTTCAATCGCTCATCATCAATTTTTTTCGAATATGTAAAGTTTTTCATTTGTTCTTCAACGCCGTGTTGTTTTTATAAAGGTACGTCACAGCACTACTAACTGTGTATTGAAATAAGCACCGGCATCTAACCCCATATGGAATAAACAACGTCGACAAATGGTTGCTTTTAACAAATAACCATCTTAAAAATGTGCAGAAGAAAAGACAAATGAATCGAAAGAGACTTAAGATGAATTTGTTCTTAACTTCAATCAAACGTTTGTTCCTACATTTGTAGGTTGCGACCACTCACTCGTGATAATAAATGAATGAACATTTAGACGTTTTGAATTCAAACTCACCTTCGTCCATGACAACAAACCTTCGAGGGAAAACACCAGCTGTATTTTTAGATGTAAAAACATAGTCGCCGAAGTTATTACTGTTGACATTGGTGATCAATATTGATGACGAAGTGAAGTAGTCATTACTAGTTGTGTTGGAAACTATTGTAATAAAGTTGCAAGAATTCCAGTCCTTGTCGGCCCTGAATGTCCATTTTATAGTTGGTACCGGGTTAGCATTTATTGTTAATGTTAAGTGAATAGTGCTATTTATTGCTGCAGTAACATGTCCAGCAGAATATGGTTTAGTGCTGTCTAGAAAAGGTTTAACTAAAAAAAAAAAACAGTACATTTTCTCAATTAGATTATGACAGACTTGGATAAAACAATATTCATGCTATTTTTTTATTTGAAACAGAGATTTTAATTATAAACATTTTTCGAAAGTGTAAATTTAATTAAAAAAAATAACAGGGGAACACAACAAGAGTAAAACCTGTCCTATTGATTATAAAAAGCTACTGAAAAGAGGCGAAATATACTACATTATCAAACATGTCAATCTCAAGAGTCAAAAATAAACTGATAATACTAACGGGAAAAAATACTTTTATTACAGTCTTCTTACTTCATATGACAAATCATACTTATTGGGTTGTAATAAAACACGTTTTTGAAATAATTTTCGACGAACTCAATAAAATCAAATGTTTACTTTTTTAATTGTTTTCCCATAATATTTCTAGATCACTACATCAAATTGTGATCGTTTAATATATATTGCATCCATTATATCCATGTTTTAATCTACCAAATATAATTAAACATGTTAATAAATAAACACATCATAGAAACTAGGATTCAACATTGTTTTTAACCCAGACGCGCGTTTCGTGTACAACAGACTCATCAGTGACGCTTCAATCTAAAAAGGATTAAGAGGCCAAATTGTTAGGTTGTAAAAAATGTACTTGTGCTTTACTACAAATAGAAGAAGGAATGGCACGGTTCAAAGATTTCCTAAAAGTCATCCAAAAACATCAAAAGTAACCAAAAGTTACACGAAACACTAAATATGACTCCGTATGAAGTGTGTCAGTCTAGTACAACGCAGGATTTATACTCAAAGCATACATTGTAATGTTTTGTCCGAAATATGCAATTTGGTGTCCCCTGGACTTTAAACAGCCATATATCCCTTATCCGGTATGACATGGCTACGTTATGATGCCTTCAATTCGAAAATGAAAACCACTACTAGTATTATAACTCTACCAAAACTGTCCAAAAGATCATCAAGGACACCGTCTAGGACTTACACATTACGTTTACGGAGAACGTCTGGTGAGTTGTTTTGTTTATTTCCGACATCCCAGATGGTGTCAGTGTGTTCATTACGTAACACGAGTAGTTTCCACTCGCTTTTTTGTTAATGTTGTTGATTCTCAGTACGGAGCCATCATATCTGAAGTTTGCATCATTCTGTTTAGTCCACCATACCAACTTGGACACTGGATTGGCATCAACTATAGGAGACACTATAAGGTTGTTCCCTTCCGTAATATCGTGCTGGTTGGAAATATTTGATATTATTGGACCATCTGTATATCAAGGTTTACAATTTTATAGCATGTATATTCAGTTTAAACAGGGCAAAAAATGTGGTTTACACTAGATGAAATATAGTTATACATGTTATAGCAAATCGTGTATTTTTTTCAAGTTCTATGAAAAACGTAAAATATATGTGAAATTAAATCGACATTTTTAGTCGAATTTGAAAAATATAGATTCAAATAATGTATCAAGTGTAGAACGATAATTTTACATCTCAAAGGAATTTTATGTTTAATGTTAGAAACCCATAGTATTCAAATATGAGTTTTAAAATTTTTTGCTTAGTTGTGGTCTTAATATGAGATGTCAACTTTCAAGATCGTCGTTTTAGTGACTTCACAATAGTGATTTCAGAAGAAACTAAGAAAACCATTAAATGTCGACCAATCATTTGCTGGGAAAGAATTTTTCATAGATCGAAACATGTAAACATGTGTTGCTTGCACCGATCGATACATGTAAAAAAAAAAAGCATGAACATTAGAAAAAGGACATTTATATTTTTAGATCACATTTACCTTGCCAGAAAAAATACTAGCATAGATTTTTTTTCTGAAAAGCATCGGAAATAACTATGCACAGGAATCACATGTCAATACGAAGAAACAGAGGATATCAACGGGGTATTTAAATTTTAAAGAAAGTCCTCTTAAAAAAGCAGTTTGTGTGATGTTATCTTTTATCATTAAGGTCGTAATATTAGTAGTGTATTATGACTTACAATGCACATTTAGTTGTTTTGTTGCTTTATTGGACGTGCCAGCTATATTTGAAGCAGTACATGAGTACAGCCCACTATGTAATTTGGTTACACTTGGTATAGTAAGATTTTGAGTGTTTACGGTACCACTTGGACTATTCCATTCGTATGTGACAGCTTTTGAAGGGTTTGAATCATCAATTACACATATTAAAACTGCATCTCGCTGGTTGTGGTATACAATATATGGATTATATATGGGTTCCATGTGGATATTTGGGAAATCTGAAGAAATAAAATACCACTGCTTGCAAGAACTCAAAGTTACATTGAAAACAAAGGTTATATTGAAAATAATATTTTAATTTTGAGGACTGTACTATTTACCTTCTATTTAAAATTGAGAAATTCGTAACAACTTTTTAATTTAAAATAACTAACACAGTTTGGTAGCAGACAAAATACATTATTATGTCGATTTAAATTAAAGATAGGATAGAACAACATTTCAACTTTACGAAATAGGAGGTATCTGAAAATAGAAAAAAAAACCACACGCATCCCTATATTTTGACCTTTACAATCAATAGTTCCGTATACTTTTATTCCAGTGCTTCACTTTGTATGAAACCTAATGAACAAGTTGAACAATTTCAAACGTGAAAGATGTTTTTGTTCAACATAACATCAAATGTATCTATCTGAAAGAATGGAATGCTACTTTATTACTTTCTTTATGAGTATGAACGCGATGATAAGCACATGTTTATGCAGCGCTTTGTGCTCAAAGTGAACACACGACGGACGCTTTTACATTCATATACAATTACAAAAATCATTCAACTTGTATAATAACATGTATATATGTATATACGAGAAAATATTTTAAAATACTTACACAATACATCAAATGTTTTGTTCGATGACCTTACACCATGTCCCTGTATATTTAACGCAGTACAATATATATTTTTTCCGCTGTCTTCCTTCTTTCCTTTGTATATTAGCTGACTTGACGATATTAATTTATCATCAGAACAATCTGTAGCACATACGTCAGATTTAATAGAAGCAGAGGATGTGATATTAACACTTGCAATATACCATTGTATTTTAGAGGATGGTCGACCGGCATTTGTTCTGCAGGTAAAAATTATGTTTTGACCATTTATAACTTTCACTGGGTTTTGATCCGCCGCTGGAGTTGACAGTTTGACTGAAGTGATTGGAACTAAAGTTTATAAATTAAAAAAAATATGGTTTTTAATTTAACATACAGCCAAATAAGGTTTTATCTGTTGAAATTACATGACCTACATTTTAGGAAAAAAACTTTCATATAGATGCCGCTTGTCAATGCTGCCTTTTTTAAATTTTCATTTATCATTCATACATAACATCAGAATATTGTGAATGTGCTCCAATGTAGGATCAGTAATATTGAGGACGTGGCGGTGTACAATATGTATATGAAAAGCAGCCCTTTCCTTAAATTCATAAAGGCTGTGTAGCATTTACATAAATACAAAATATAAATTGACGATTACAATTCCATAGCAAAATTCAAAAAAATATGAAAATATTTACAGTGTACAACTCGTTTTTAAACGTGTATACAAAATTCATTATTTATTTTGCATATTGATATCCAAACACATTTCTAAGAACGCACATCAAATGTATTCAAAGTCTTGAATATAAAAACGTTTCAGTGTGTTTCAGATTTTTTAGGACTTTATCACTAATTTATAGCTAAACAATACTAGAAACACAATTCTGAAAAAGATCTTCGACACCCGTTAAAATACAATGACAAACTAAACATGTACTAAAATTAAAGCTGTTCCAACTTGTACGTGAAACTTTTACAAAAATGTATTTTATAGATAATTATGTCGAGCTACGATGTAGATTAGATATCGACGAAATCGACGATACTGTATCAATATCAAATTAATATGCACGTTTTAATATCTGTTCAGCAACAAAATCAACATTGGCCGTCCATATCGAGTCGATGCTATTAGCCAAATATTTTACTTGACACAATTCTTCTGTTTGAAATGTTTAAATTGGCGATTTCGGTGATATCTACGATATATGTACAAAATGTTTATTTGATACAGTTGTCCTTTAAGACAATTTGATTTCCAGTTTATCTGTTTGGACTGTTTAAAGCAAAAAAAATGACGATATCGGTTCTATTTCGAATCCATATTGCATTTAAATTTCATATTAAATTGAAGATGATCTTAATGTCATTTTATATTCATTTCATACAGTTCAGTTTATGTTCCACGTTTTGCAAATCGTTTTACAAAATGCAACTTGGCGACGGAGAAATAAACATATGTTCTACGATTTCCAATATGATTTTTCTCATCTGACGCTTTCCGTCAATGAGTTAACATCAAGTTCATCTAATAATTCAGTTGTCGACATTGATGAAATCAAAGTTATTAGGTCAATATCAACAAATTGTGTTAAAATGTGTATATACTATATTTATGTATATATATAATATACCTTCTCCTCAAGATGATATCTACGATACCAATTAAATATCAATATATTAAATGTCCTTCATAATGTGTTTTTCTATTCGTTTATTTCAATTGAACTTACGTAATTTATGTTAGATTAAGGAGATGCTGTACGATTTCCAATGTGATAACAAACCATCAGACGCATTTAAGGGATGTTAATAACTAATGTTCACCATACAGTTTTCAACCGAGAACAACACCATATCGGTATGACAATATGCTAAACATTTGATTTGGAAAAACAGACATTTTTTATCAACCTAACCTGAGACAGAAGTATAACAGCACAATATAATACATACTGTAAGAATCAGTTGCAAATGGTTTTACCTGTGTATTATATTGCTTTAAATGTGTTCAGAATACATATTAATATATTACAAATAAGCACTTACTTTTTAAATATAACTTTTGTTTGCCTGAATTTTGAGAATTATCAAAGATATTTAAACATTCCCATTCGGTTCCATGTAGGCTTTCAGTTAAAAACAGCCCAGGTATGGTAACATTATACGTTGATGAATCACAGGTATATGTAAAGTTTCTTTCGTAACTTCCAGGTATGTAACAGGTGCCATCTGAGTTGATTCCTCTTATGTAACAAATTGGTCTGTTGTCTTTTCGGAATTCTATAAAGCTGTTCCCATACGAGCATATAAAACTGAAATTTTCCCCTTCCACTGCAGTACTTGGATGTGTTGATAATTTGACGACTGATGAAAAAAATGTATGAACTTGAACTGTTACATGTACATTTAGAGAAAACATAGAAATTAGGAACAATTCGTGTTGCTGCTTATTACTTTATATTATCAGATTGATATGCGGCATACAGTTTACATGTTTAAAAGATTTAGAGAAACAAATTCAACCAAATCTTGTAATCGTTAATAATACGTATGTTTAGTATGTTTTCTTTTCAGTTTGTCCTTTAACCTCAATACTTAGTTTGCTTTAAATTATAATGTATGTGATTTTGTGTAATTTGAAAAAATCTTCAATGTTATTTGTATACTGCCACATAGGGTTTGAATAGCTCAGTCGTCAAAAGACATGTTTTTCAGAAATTTTGATAAAATTCTCTAAAATTTAAAAATATCAAAAAAAAAACCAAGGTTCAAACTCGTCAGACATAGTTGATCTCAAAAAGATAAGTTTTAATTTCAGTCCTGCTTGGGTATGAAGCTTTACACGTTCTGGTACTTATAAATCATTGGCTCTCACATTTCCTTGGAGCGTTCCTTTAGGATGTAACATAATTTAAATCAAGAAAAGCACTTTGAACGCACATATGAATTATCAAGTGGTTTACTCATTTTTAACCACTATAGCGATATCGCATCTGGTGGACTCTTTGTCTTAGGGATATCATCAGCTCAGTATATAGTTATAGATTTGTGATATTAACTTTATTAAATAATCCGTTGATAAATTGAAAATAATTATGTTCAAGCAATGCAAAGTTGGCCATATATGGATATTGATAATATGACCCCGTTTGGTCATATCGATCCTCGCGTGTAAGATACTTATAAATCATTGGAGTTTAAATCTCAAAATGAAGTTAAATAAAAAAAAATATCATATCATTGAAAATTAACCCGTTGTGTTAATTGAATAAAAAGGCAGAAAATGCAGTGGCATCTAATTGGAAAATATATTCTGGACACAAAGAAAAACATATCAGAAATTTCACCAAAGTTATGACAGACAGTTTCTTCTTTAAATAATGATAATAAGCCAGTCGCTTGTAAAAGGAGAGAAAAAAGTTAGAGTGGAAACCAAGGAGATATATCGGTTTGGTATCCGAACGGTTTTATAAGGGCAACAACATCTATTTCAGGTGTATTGTTATTATATGGCATTGCTTAACCTTTACAAAATGTAGCTCTATTGTACGGTACATAAAATCGTTTTTCATTTTGCATAGCATATAATATTTGATATCGTTATGATTTTCATCCAGTGTATTGTATGTATTAAAGCGTTTCCTTTTTTATAAGCCTAGTTCGCGAAGTTACCAGTAACGGTATAAAAGACTGTTATTTCACATTTTTCTAGGACATGACATTGTAAAACAAGGAAAGTTTGTCGATTACAATTTGTACGTCATATTTGTACAACTCTAAGAAGAACATGAAATAATATGTCATCAAACAGCTGATACAAACCTTTTATAATCAAGTTGAAGTCTTCAGATACTAAAGATCCACCAGTTACTCCATTGCATCTATATAGTCCTTCATCGTGCAGTTGAATGTTTAAAATCTTTAAGTTGTATTCCCCATTGCTGCCAACTGAAATACTAAGACGGGATCTCTGTGCGTCTGGTAAATTAGGATTTATGTCCAACTTAATCGACAGTGTAATCAAATTTGGAGGTCCCGACCAATCAATGGATTTCGTAGGATCGGATTTGAATGGGCATGCAAGTGTAATAGTCGAACCTTCATCAACATACATATTAGATCCCACGACAGCTAAAAAATGTGTTATTTTTTATTAAGTTTTTTATTCATGACCGAGTCGAAGAAATTATGATATCGAGAGGTACACAATGTATCATCGCCACCGGAAATTGGGTACTTACGAAGCGGAGAGAAATAGAAAAAAAACAAGGTAAGAATTCATTTAATTTAAAGCATTTTCACTCATTTGATGAGAGTGCCGCTTAGGAAATGACTTTCTGATATATAATTCTTTAAATTATGAGGCCGATCAGTACAAAATTAAGACAAGATTTTGTGTTATACTCCAAAACCATCCACTTAGTACCGAAAAATTTTGAGGTCGATCGTCCTCTTTCGCCCCATTGGCAAGATATTCAACTGTTTTTCATTATTTTTCCAGACACATTTTTAGATTATTTAAGTGTGGCATAATATTTACTGAAATTTTTGGTCAAACAGATGTTTTTTTAAAGAATATAGACCATAAAAAATAAAGTCTAGTGAACGGCAACTTGCTCGTCTTGACAAATTTACTGTATGGCAACTGGCTTTCAACTGTATGGCAATTTGCTAATTTTAAAATATTTATTTTCCGTCCTTTCAAAGAAAATAAAGAATTCAGTTAAAAAATCTAATTATGCATTAAATTTGATAAAAATGCAATTCGCTTGAATGACAGCATTTAAGATGTATACACAATATAAGACTTGAACACAGTCCTATTACATCTTTTACATATCAGATGTATACAATTTGAATACGACATATACAAAAGCAAGTAAATGTTGTAACTTTCGGAAAGGGATGTCACTGTTTCACGGACCTGTTTTATGCCCCTGACGTAGCGTTAAATGTAACATAGGTCCGTGCGACCAGTCTAATCAAATAACATCTAATAAGGATAGGGTTGGAATATTTTTCAATCAAGACAGTGTACACTCATAAATTTTTTTGGATTAATCCTCGAAAATATAACTGTTGATTTGATAGCGTTCATTTATTTATTTGCCCTCGTAAACATTTTTGTTAAAATACCGTAGTCGGTAAATTCCTATCGTGAAATAATAAATCGTGTACACCTTTTGACATCCAGCCGTGCTTATATAACTTTTTTCTTATTATTAATAAAAATGATTTAATTTTAGCATCTATTTAAAGATTAGATTATTTACCCTAACACACAAACACAAATAGGGATAACTATTTATTTTGAAACACAATTAAAGCGGATGTCATTGAGTGTGTAGACAAAGGACTGAATATCTTTGGTTAACGTGCTTGTTAGCTTAACCATGACGTCATTATTAGGTCAGATACACTACCCTCCTTTCGGAGTAGCCTTGTCCAACAGATATATAGATTGGTGATCTGTCGGATTAGTCTACTCTTAATACCCCAGTCCCACTAGGCCACGATCGCACTACGGTCTGTGAACAAAAATGCAAATTTTGATGATCGTAGTACGATCGTGTAGATCGCAGTAAGGTCGTATTACGGTCGTGGTGAGGTCTGCAAGATCGTGATGAGCGTGGCCAACTTTGAACATGTTCAAAACAATCGCGGTGCGGTCGTGGCGAAATCGGGTCGTAGTAGAAGCGTAGTGGAAGCGCACTAATGCGGGGTTCACACATTGCCGATTATTGCTCCCGTTTGAGATCAGACAGCGATACGACACGAAAAATGAAAAAGTCGGATTAGTATCCTTAATTATCTGGAATGTCCTATTATTGTCTGAACGCACTCGTTTTAGTTCGTAACAGATTCCTACTGGTCGGGAAGGGTCCGAATAGTTCGGCAAAGCACCCCGACAGTTAAATGCGTCCCGTAACATTCGGGAAAACTCATTTTGTCTAGTCGGATTACAATCGTGCCTATGTCGTGACAGATTCTGCTGTATCGGATCGAATTCCTAACAATTATAAGCGCTGTGAGAACGTGGTATAATCGTAGCGGGATCTTTGTAGAAGCGTATAGAGGAAGTAGTAGCATCGTGAAAGCAACGAAAATTTACATTTTCATGCCGCTCATACCGCGACCACACCACGATCTAAATTTATTTTAGATCGCGGTGAGCGTGATGCGATCGTCCCCATTACGCATCTACAACAATCCCGCTACGATTATACCACGTTCTCACCGCGCTTATTTTACGACCTCACTACGCTTATCAAGATCTTTCTACGCTCATCACGTTCTTACTGTGACCATACCACGAGTTATCAGACTGCAACACGTCATTTGAGCTTTATGGACCAGCAATAGGTTGTTATTTAGGTTTGGTTGGTCGTTCCGACATCTCTCGATGACAAGTATTATACTACTTATGTGTATAGTATCAGTTTAATAGAAGTCTGGAGCTGGCATGTCAGTTAACTGCTAGTAGTCTGTTGTTATTTATGTATTATTGTCATTTTGTTTATTTTCTTTAGTCAAATCTTCTGACATCAGACTCGGACTTCTCTTGAACTGAATTTTAATGTGCGTATTGTGTTTAAGTGAAACATTTTTGTCAGATTCTGTCCAAGACAAAGAAATAGATATTAAGGGATATGATACAAACAGAAAGACAGAATTGGAAAATCTGGCGGTGGGTTTTTAATTTATATTTCTAACATGTTAACCACAATAAGACGATATGATTTGGAAAATGATGATATAGAATCAATGTGGATCGAAATTATTTTTGTTCATCAAAAACCTATATTAATTGGTAACATTTATAGACCACCAAAAAGTAATGCAGAGTGGGTTACAAAATTTGAATTAATGTTAACAATGTCGATATTGAAGATAAGGAAATGATTTTTTTGGGTGACTTTAATATTAATTTGTCGTCGAGAAAGATTCCAGCTAAATGGTCACATTTAAAAAACATTTTTAACTTGTCTCAAATAGTCTCAGTTCCTACTCGAGTCACACAAACATCTTCCTCTTTGGAAGACCATATTTATAGCAATGAACCACATACTATTCATTTTATATCTGTTCCGAAGTATTCTATCAGTGACCATTATCCAGTATGCATTTCTCACAAAAGAGGGTTAAAATCGAAAAAGAAAATTCATGAATATATTACGTTCAGATCTACTAAACATTTTAATGAAAATGATTTTGTCAATCACATATCACAGTGTTCATTTAATTGTGTATTAGAAATTGATGACCCCGAAGAAGCACTGTTGTCTTTTTTGAATATTTTTACTAAAGTATTAAATCATCATGCTCCACTCATTAAAAAGAGAGTAAAACGTTTGTATCAAAATGAGTGGATGAATGATGAAATTCTAGATAGCATGAGAAAACGTGATTTTTATCATAAGAAAAAAGATATGTATAGTTATAGACGTTGGAGAAATAAAGTCAAATATATCATCGAAAACTCTAAACAAAATTATTATTATAATACCAATATCATAGAACAAAAAAAGAGCAACAGCAGTAAATTATGGACGCGGTACCGACAATCATACCAGTATAAAAATCATAAGTGATTGTAACAAAAAGGAAATTTTAGAACCAAAAGGCATTGCTGATGTTTTTAATGCTTATTTCACAAATATCACAGATAATCTTAATATAGATCAAAACATCAACAATTCTAGAAGTTGTTTTAACAAACTTGGTGATTTTGTATCGGGTCATGTACCAGATGACGTGTATTTTTCTATACCACTTATGAGTTATGAGTTTGTGTGTTTACAACTAAAAGCACTATATGAATCAAAAGCAACAGGCCTTGATACCATAAGTGCAAAATTTTTAAAGATGTCTTCTCATGCTATTTCACTACCACTTTGTCATATTTTTAATTTGAGTATAAAAAATGTATTTTTCCATCCTCATTTAAACTGGCAAAAGTCATACCAGTTTATAAGAACAAAGGCTCAAAACAGAATGTTTTTAATTATAGACCAATTGCAATTTTACCACTCATTTCTAAAATCCTTGAAAAAACAAGTGAAAACACACTTAGTAAAATATCTTAATAAATACAAGTTATTGTATAGAATGCAGTCAGGCTTTCGTGCAAACCATTCTTGTCAAACTGCTTTAACAGCTTTAATAGATAAATGGCTTAAAGCCATTGATGATGGCGATCTTGTTGGAGCAGTATTTCTAGATCTAGCAAAAGCCTTTGATCTTCTCAATCATGAACTGCTTATTCAAAAATTAAACAAATACAAATTAGCTTATACTTCCTTACGTTGGTTTACATCATATTTGGCTGACAGATATCTGAAAGTATCTATTTCAAATACATTATCAGACGTACAAAAACAAAAAACGGGTGTACCTCAAGGATCCGTATTAGGACCGGTGTTGTTTTTAATTTTTATTAATGATCTTCCTTTGTCTAATCCTAATCATAACACAGATTTATTTGCTGATGATAGCACCATATCAGTCATTGGACAAAACAAAAGTTGCATCAGTCAAAAACTTAATACGGTTTTACCAGATATTTTTCGCTGGTGTGATGACAATAAAATGGCTGTAAATGTATCTAAAACGAAAGCTATATGCATTGGATCTAAACAAAAGCTTTCCGTTACATCAAATGAAAACATTAATCTTGCTTTAATTGGACAACAAATTATAGAAAGTACATGTGAAAAAGTTCTAGGTGTTTTTATTGATGCATCTCTATCTTGGTCTTCTCATATCGATTATATAATGAAAAAAGTTAACTCTTCTTTAGCTTTACTAAAAAGGATAAAGAAATATTTAAATCATAAAGCTAGACAAATGTACTATAACGCTTACGTTTTACCTCACTTAGATTATTGTTGTTCAATATGGGGAAACTGTAATAACTTTCTATTAGATAGTTTACTAAAACTGCAAAAAATGGCAGCAAGAATAATTTTAGACGAACATGATTACACCAAACCTTCAAGAGAATTATTTTACGAATGTAACATTGTGCCAATCACACAAAGAATACTTTATCACAAATCATTACTAATGTATAAGGCAAAACATGGCTTAGCTTCAGAATATATGTCCAGTCTTATTGTATCAGCTTCTGCAAACCAAAAATATAATACGAGATTTTCATCCTCAGATAATTTTATTATTCTAAAACCAAATACAGAGTTGTATAAGTCTAGTTTCTCGTACAATGGACCAAAAGTGTGGAATGCTCTTCCTAATTCAATGAAAAAATCAAATACAATATCCGAATTTAAACATAAATACAAATCTATGTACTTTTAACATTACCATCATATTTTTACTGTAATGCCATATCATAAATGTTTATTGTATTTTAAATTGTACATAATCTTTATTTACCATTATTATTGATGCATTGTTTATTTGTTATATAATTATTATTGTATTAAGGTGGTATGGGTGTCTTCCTCCATCTTGGATTGTAAAAAACAGAGAATCAAAGGTCCAGATTTTCCATCAAGTTAGCAAAATTTGATGCAGGAATGCAGATGTTTAATGTACATTTTCATTTAAAAGTACCAATTTATAAGAATATAACTTCTAAATATTGATATTTTTGCAAATGTTAATTATTTTTGGTTGTTTTTATTTTTTTTAAAATGGGCATTTTAAGGGGAGGTAACTCTAAAAAAGTGCATTTTCTGAAGGATTCTGTATGGAATTTTCCTATTTTGTATTTTAGCCGGAAAAAACGCACGGTGACCCTATCTTTTCTTTTGATATTCTCAAAGTAGTGTCTGAAAGCTATCTTTTCCTGAAGTATTTAACAATTCTATCATTTTGTTTAGTTTCTAATCACAAAATGGTGTTTTTTCCTGTATAATCCATACAAAATGTGTCATTTTGTCCCGGCCTGTAGCTTGAGAAAATGCGCGGTGACCTATCATTTTTATTATATTTTTCAACATGTATCAATAGATACAACGTTTTGGCAAAGTATGAACAAATTCTATCATTTTTATTTTAGACTCCCATACCACCTTAAGAGAGCCTTATTGAAAATTGGTGTAATCCAAATGAGTTACTCTCTCTAAATAAAGATATTATTATTATTATTATTATTGTTATGCGTTTACTTTTCTTCATTGGCTAGAGGTATAGGGGGAGGGTTGAGATCTCACAAACATGTTTAGCCCCACTATTTTTGCGCCTGTCCCAAATCAGGAGCCTCTGGCCTTTGTTAGTCTTGTACTACTTTTAATTTTAGTTTCTTGTGTACTATTTGGAGTTTAGTATGGCGTACATACTCTGCTCCCTCTGCCTCTACATCAACCCCTACCACCACGCCCACGTGTTCTAGATTTTGGTGGCATGACTGTATTGTTTCCGGGAAATCTCCGTTTTAATAAGAAATAGAAGGAATGGAACTATTTTAATATGAAACACGATATTGACGGTATTGCTGAGAATGTAGTAAGATCGCGGTATGAACGTAGTATAATCGTGGTAAGAACGTGCTATAATCGCAGTAAGATCGTGTTGCAATCGGATAACTCGTGGTATGGTCGTAGTGAGAACGTGAAGAGCGTAGAAAGATCTTTATAAGCGTAGTGAAGTCGCAGAATAAGCGCGGTGAGAATGTGGTTTAATCGTAGCGGGATCGTTGTAGAAGCGTCATTAGGACGTAAATGTAGTAGCATCGTGAAAGCAACGAAAATTAACATTTGCATGCCGCTCATACCGCGACCTCACCACGATCTAAATTTATTTTAGATCGCGGTGAGCGTGGTGCGATCGTGGTGTAGTGGGACTGGGGCTTAATACCCTAGTCCCACTAGGCCACGATCGCACTACGATCTGTGAAAAAAACGCAAATTTTGATGATCGTAGTGCGATCGTGTAGATCGCAGTAAGGTCGTATCACGGTCGTGGTGAGGTCTTCAAGATCGCGAAGAGCGTGGCCAACTTTGAACATGTTCAAAACAATCGTGGTGCGGTCGTGGCGAAATCAGGTCGTAGTAGAAGCGTAGTGAGAGCGCACTAAGATCGTAGTAAGATCGCAAAGGTCGCTGTACAATCGTAGCGAGAGCGTAGCGAAAGCGTGATTCTATTCGGAGAGACTGCGCTACGATCGCACAGCGACGTTATCACGACCTCACTACGACCATCACGTTCTCACTGCGACCCAACTACGCTTCCTCTACGACTATACCACGCTGTTCAAGACCATAGTACGATTCTAGTACGCCCTTGCCGTCCTCATCACGCTCTTCTTACGACCTGACTACGTTCACACTACGATCATCATTCTCATTGTCATTTTTACATAAAATATATAAAAAAGCTCCCTAGATTTTGTTTGAATGTAATTATCCATTTGCTCTAACGGCTCAACCATGCTTCTCGTTTTTATATAGATTAGACCGTTGGTTTTCCCGTTTAAATGGTTTAACACTAGTAATATAACGTGCTGATTGATGTGAGCCAAGGGTCCGCGTTGAAGGCCGTACCTTGGCCTATAATGGTTTACTTTTATAAATTGTTACTTGGATGGAGAGTTGTCTCATTGGCACTCATACCACATCTTCCTATATATATTGATACATCTATGTCATCTCTGTTATCGTTCACTAAAATATCGTCATTGAGCTTCATGGACCAGCAATAGGTTGTAATTTAGGTTGGATTGGTCGGTCCGACATCTCTGCTTGATCAGGATTCGTTACTTTGCTCCCTCTGCCTCTACATCAACTCCTACCACTATGCCCACGTGTTCTGGTAGATTTTGGTGGCATGACTGTATTGTTTCCGAGAAATCTACGATTTAATCAGAAATAGAAGGAATTGAACTGTATTGATATGGAACACGATGTTGACGTTATTGCTGAGAACGTAGTAAGATCGCGCTATGAGTATGAACGTAGTATAATCGTGGTAAGAACGTGTAATAATCGCAGTAAGATCGTGTTGCAATCGGATAACTCGTGGTATGGTCGTAGTGAGAACGTGAAGAGCGTAGAAAGATCTTAATAAGCGTAGTGAGGTCGCAGAATAAGCGCGGTGAGAACGTGGTATAATCGTAGCGGGATCTTTGTAGAAGCGTAGAGAGGACGTAGTAGCATCGTGAAAGCAACGAAAATTTACATTTTCATGCCGCTCATACCGCGACCTTACCACGATCTAAATTTATTTTAGATCGCGGTGAGCGTGGTGCGATCGTGGTCTAGTGGGACTGGGGCTTAAAGGAGTGTAGTTTACCTGGCCTTAGAATGACTTCACGGTTTAGCTAACAAGCAAGATAACCAAAGATATTTCATTTGCCAACACACTCACTGAAATTCGCTGTAATTCACATTTATATCCAACCAAACAGATCAGGCCGAGATGCATACCTTTATAAATTTCAAAACAGAGAAGGCAACTGCGTTTGAAAACAAATACATGTAATCGCGTGCTACTATATCTTTTAACGCAAATGCAAGTCTTACTTGTATTAATTACTTATATAATTTTAATTGGCACAATATCACATTAAAATTTACTGAGAAATATTATACATAATAATTATGAAAATGTACTACAAGGAGACTTCGGACGAATACACTCCTTCTCACTACCCCTCTATCTACTCCTTTAAGTTAGAACAAACAGCCTTAGCAACAGTCTATTATTATTTGTTCACCTATAAAAAAAAAGATTGATTGAATTGTCGAAACTAAAAAAGAAATGCAATCTTATTTTCAAAAAGAAACAAGAAACTTAATTCGAAACACAATTTACGATTTATTTCTCCAAACTTTCATGAAACATGTGAAAACAAAGTATTTTCTTAAGTTTTCTTTTACAAATGAATCATTTCAGAAATTAATAAATAAACAATGTATTTAACCCAGCACTTACTTTATGTGTCTGTCCGGAGTCTCGATCCTGTAGTTCGATGGTTGTCGTTGGTTCATCTCTATCGTATTTGTTGTTTTTTCATAAACTGTTTTGTTATGAGTTAGACTGTTAGTTTTCTTGTTGAATCCTTCCACATTTTTCATGTCGTGGATTTTTATAGGCGACTATAAGGTACGAGTTTTCGTTGTTGAAGGCCGTACGATAACATATAATTGCTTACATACACTTTATTTGATCCTGATGGATAGTTATCTTATTTGCTATCATACCATATCTTCAATGTTTATATTAAAAAAAAAAACAGCACCAACAATAAAAGATTAGTGGTCGTGTTTTTTTAATATAACTTACCAAATTTCACCCTAACAAACAAATAAGACAACAGTCGTTGATAGTATAACGATCATATATGAATGTATTTAGGATAATATGGTTGAGAAAAAAAACCTGTTTGTACAAATTCGAACAGAGGTACGCAACGACGACTTTTGAACGGAATTAACGGCATAAATTTTATAATTTTATAATATTTGATATGTAGTTTATTTTGTATATTTGTAAGCC
The DNA here is from genome assembly GCA_037788925.1 of Mytilus galloprovincialis. Taxonomy (NCBI): domain Eukaryota; kingdom Metazoa; phylum Mollusca; class Bivalvia; order Mytilida; family Mytilidae; genus Mytilus; species Mytilus galloprovincialis. The sequence continues at coordinate 121,836 of JAWDJN010000028.1, read as the reverse complement.
TGTAAAGCTTTGAAATCGACAAAATATTATCTAAACAGTGATTAATTTCATCTTAGAATTACAATATATTGCAAGACGCCGTACAGACAAAAGCTGTTATTTTTCAATTCGCCGTACAAGGTCCTGCAATTCGCAGTTCAATAAACAAACACTGTTTTTGTCCATATTCTTTAAAACACATCGTTTTGTCAACAAATTTCAGTAAATATGATACCACACTATAATAATCTAAAAACGTGTCTGGAGAAATAATGAAAAACAGTGGAATATCTTGACAATGGGGCGACAGAGGACGATCGACCTCGAAATTGTCCGGTACTAAGTGGCAAGTTTTGGAGTATAATATTAATCTTGTCATAATTTTGTACTTATCGGCCTAATTATTTAAAGAATTATATAACAGAAAATTATTTCTCAAGCGGCACCCTCATCAAATGAGTGGAAATGCTTTAAATAGAATGAATTCTGACCTTGTTTACTTTTTTTTTATCTATTTCTTTCCGTTTCGTTAGTACCCAATTTCCGGTGGCGATGATACACAGTGAGCTATACATAGGAAAATCAAACTGATGCAAGTTAGTTATTTCAACAATTTATAAATTCGAAGCGTGCATAAGCTAATTCAAATGTTAGTTTGATTATCTTTGTTACATGATTTGCAATGCAGAAAATTTAAGTGAAATAAATGTTTTGAGTATATTAACTGTAATTATATTCAGGACGTTTAAAAAAAAGTATGCTGTTGCAAATGTTGCTAGCTGTTGACTGTAAATGTACTAGCAAGAATGCATTCAATTCTGAAATTGTTCACAGTACTGAAGTTTCTCGTGCTGTTTCACTCAAATCATGTGATTCATAAGGAAGAATATACATGTAAATGTACGCAGAGAAAAAATTTAATTGCCAAAAAAGTAACAGATACTGTCGAATGGTATTGTTTAAAATCTTTTAATCAACGTGTGGGTACCTATTATCGATGATTAGAAGTTGATCGGCTAGACTTAAAGGGCACAACTTTTATGAGCTCTGTTTATGAATCTTAAATGGACACTCGGTGTCAAATTAATGTTCAATGATTTGGCTCAAATTCTCATATTTGATTTATTATCATGTAAAACATTTATCCAAATATAAAAAGTATAAAATAAACAATTTACAGGGCATGGGCTCGATATTATGTAGCTTCTTTACGTTTCTACTTTTAGTCTTGACGCCATCTAATAACTATTGAGTTGACCTCCGAAGACTTCCGATGGTCATCTAAGCGATTTTAACATAAATATAGATAAAAATAGAAAGCAGAAACGTGGAACTGGATTTTTTCTAGGTCTGTTTAATTTCATGATACACTAGATTAAAAATAAATGTTAATCATCGTTTTTACCCACTAAAATACAAAATATTACTTACACTGTACGCAGAAAGAACAAAATGCGATGATATATTTCGACATTTTTACCACACCATCGTTCTTTTGACCATAGACCAGGAAGATGGCAATGTTGTTTAAATTTAATAACTTCCTACCTGTATATAAATATAGGTTTAAGTACCTGTACATGTTAAATATTCGCATTTTTAAATACATATATGTATAATGGTTATCGTTTGCGTTATAAAGTACAGAAGATCAATTTTAAATCAGCATTGTAGTTAAAAATAAATGTCAGCATGATTGTAACTGGTAATAAATTGTCAGCATTGCAATGAGCATTAAATGGCCGTTTGAAGTGGCTCGGTACTTTTACATCCCGTTATTGTATTATGTAACGTGCTTTGTCTTAAATCTTTTTTTTATATTTTCTTTGTTACACATTTGTATAGTTTTAAAGTGATAAAAAGATTATTACACAATTATGACTGCTGTATGTATGTGCCTACTAAGTAGAGATACTCAGGTGTGCGTCACCCCTTAATATTTTCCTGAGCAATAATATATTATAAACTAACTATATGTGATTATTGGTCGCTTTATGTCTAGTAGGAAATATTTACTGAATTTTCAAGACAAAAAGCAATTATACGTTGAAAGAACGATTCTATAGAGTAGCATTACTCGTGTGTATGGATAAATCAGAAGATGAAAGCGGGTTGTTTCCTATGAGTGGCCGTTCGTGTCATTGGCGGTATGAACATAACGTATGAAATTTTCAACGCGTTGGTTTTTACTTTCAACGCGTTGGTTTTCACTATCAACGCGTTAATTGGTTTTTACTTTCAATGTGTTGGTTTTTACTTTCAACACGTTGGTTTTTACTATCAACGCGTTGGTTTTACTTCTAGTCTGTTTCCCGGCCGTTATTGAAATTCTTGACAATAACTCCAGGCAATGAAAACCGTACTTCTCTATTTCTTCTTTCTTTGAAAGAGTTTACAATGACACAGACTCACACTAGGCTTTATAAATACAACTTGAACAAGAAAACAATAACACAATATTTGTTTTGAAAAAAACCAAAATGAAACTTTTTTTTCAATACCTGTTGGTTTTTACTATTTGGATTTGGTAGGTCCTCTAAATATTTAATAATTTCATCGTCAATTACAATGGCTTTGTCTCCGAATCTAGTTTTTTGTTCTTGAATAATGCTTGTGAGGCCATTAATAATGACCACACAAGCATTTTCAGCTGTCAGAAATGGAAGAGCCTGTAAACACAAGTTCTCATGTTAAAATACACTCAAATATTGAAAGATAAAATAACAGTAATACAATTGGGAGATTTTTTCAGCATTTAACTGAATACTCAAATATAAAACTCTTAATATCCAGAAACAATCTATACAATACTCAAATTGCTAGGAACGATTTTCTATTTCTTTTTAAATAAATGAATAAAATAAATACCGTCGTCTTCTTACATATCGAATTGATAAAAACAATGACTGTCAATGACCAGATAAAAAAAAAAATCAATTAAAAAACTACTGAGTGTTGAAGCTTTCCATTTTCTTAAATATTTATTATCAGAACATGTCGATTCTAAATTGAAAATTAAATGATACAGCTTGAACAGCAAATATTTGGATTGTTTATAATTTACAAAAATAAAATAAAAGTTTGACAGTACATGAAACTGAAAGTATCTGCATTTGCCTGTATTATGACGGTTTTGCCGTATCCTGTTGGCAAAACTACTAGCACATCATTCCTCTTTTGGCATTCTGTAATTGCGGCGGTTTGTTTATCTTTTAAAAATAAATACTGTGTAGTCATCACTGAGTTCATACGCTGCAAAAACACCAGAAACGTCGTCTATAGACGCAGACGACATTTTTAACTGGTACCGTTAATCGACGTTGTCAAACCAGGAACCGAAACGTTCAAGTTCAAGGCCATCATTAGCTCATACCGACCGTTAATATTTGTATATTCCGAAGGCATACTGAATGTTTTAGGGAGGGGACCAACCTAGTTTTACTTCCAACGCGTTGGTTTTTACTATCAACGCGTTGGTCATCACTTTCAACGCGTTGGTTCGTAATTCATACGGTATGAAAAACCAACGCGTTGGTTTTCAATTCCATACCGTAAGTTTTTCATTCCATACAGTAAGTTTTGTACTTTTGTCGGCAAATCGAAATGTTTGTTACAAAGTAATTTCTAACTATTCAAACAGCCTCTGGATTTTTTTTGATATTGGCGGTAAAGTATAAATATGGCTGAATCGTCAGCAGCCCGTCTGCAAATATTGATAAACCAGGCACAAAGATTAAATACAGAAGCAACAAGACCACAAGTTGTCGAAAATCAAGATGACGATGATTTCTTGTCTGGGTAAGGTCTGGTTAAAGATTTTTGATAATCAAAATTTCTTTTATTTTTATATATAGTATACACATCCCGTTATTTTTTTTTATTGATGTGGTGTTGTAACATGTATCGTGTAGGTTTTTTTGTTGTTCTTCTTCTTTAAATTTTTTTAAGGTTGCAAAATTTTTATCTTTAGCCTATATTTTAGAAAATTTGTATGTAGTTATCTCCTTCCACCTGTTGGTGTTATATTTTCACCTTGCGTACGTATCCAAATTACTGTATATCACGAAAATCAAGTTGTACAAGCGTAATTACATGCAGTGCAAAAAAGCCATTGAAGTTCCATTACGCTTCGATTTATATGAGTACAGAAACATGTCAAAATAAAAGATCTCTCAAACGAGTCTTACGTATGATTTGTAAAGCGTACATAACGTATTTTGTCAAATTTTAAGAAAGCTCTATTATTAAAGTAAACTAAACACATGAAAACATTTGACACGATCCAGACATTTACACAGTTTATATTATCTGTTGGTGTGCAGTTTCTATGTCAATCAAACAACTCACTACTTTTATTTAAAGTTTATAGGGAACATCTCAATTTTTTTTATTTAGTTTATTTTGGCACCTATTGTTGGAAAAAAGTAAGAGCGTGGCACACAGAGATGGCTCTTCCTCAATTTTATCTAGTTTTTTAGGGGTAAGTCACAAATAATGACATTATTCTAAGAGTATTCAACTTTTCGATATAACTAACTTATTAAATCCTCTGTATACCGGCTGGCATATAAGGCTGATACCAGGTCTCTCAACTGTTGTTTGCCCTTTGAAATCCACTTCAAAACAGGTGTTTCCCAAGCTTTTAAATTTCGATATACCATGTTGCCAAAACTACTTTCGTAACCTATTGATATTAAGAAATACCAAAAACACTGTTATTCCTACTATAACGCTTCACAAATTTTATTATGTCAAAATAAAATAAAATTCCGCTATTTCATGAATATTCCTGTAGCAAAACAGGAAGTTAAATGATTTTATATTCTATTGCGTTAATCGAACGTTGTGTTGGTTAATGGATGTCAAATAGTTACAACATGTCAAGTGGCCTATGAACAAACAAAGGTAACGAATTTAAAAAAAAAGTTTTATCCTTGGTCACTTACTTTCAAATTGTATGTGGACTTTTACTCAGTTTTATTTAGTAAGTCGTTCATACAATTCATCAAGAAAATGTGTTTAATCCGGTCTATAAAGCATTTCTTAAATAACTATTTTTCAGGCATAGTGTATATTCACTTCACATACAAGTAAATAACAATACTGGCATTTAAGCTTCGGTCCCACCTTACCGGATAGCACGAACGGACGCCAAACGGATGAAAATAAAATTTGTCCGTTAACAAAATTGTTATATTGTTTCCGTTGGGAATCCGTTGATGTACTGACCAAATAAAACGGACGCGTAACGAATGCATAACGAACACAAACCGGATATGCAACGTACGAGAAACGGAAACGTAACGGACAGAACAGATGTCGAACGCACATCCAACGGACGAGTATCGCATAAAACTGACACCTAACGGAAGCGTACCGGATAAAACGGATGAACATGATATACGGAAAAACTAAAGGCGACAATAATAATACATGAGAATCGCATAAATATTCAAAATGTTTCTGTATAACTGGTTTTGGTTTGTTCTTCAAAATGCCACCAAAGGGTAGTAGTTTCCTTTAAACAAATCTAAATGCAAAACTAATACAAAAATTTCAAAGTCAATAAACCATAACTGATGGGGCAGAATAAAAAAATCTCCATGGTAATGAGACTTGCCAATGCTTATACAACTGCATACTAAATAGTATATGCCTACCACAAGTGGTTTTTTGATACTGACTTTATCACAGTAAGATATCAGGTGAGCCCGAAGCCCAAAAAATAAAAATTACTACAATAATCAGGGGCGTAGCTACCCGGAGGCACGACAGCACGTGCATCCACGTCGTTTTCACAAAAAAAAAAAAAATGAAGAGAGAGAGAAATGAGTTGTCAATCGGAATTGGACAGCGACGCGTGATGCATGTATTATCTTAGACTATTATGATTATAACATTTGTTTAACGTCGGAGACCGTTGGTGTCCCGGATATTAGTTTGACAACCTATAGTTACAAGTGTTGATGAAGCTGTTCGAGTCATGCAGAAAAAGATCGTGGCTCCATATACACTTACACGCAGTTGCGTGTACATTGATTCGGCATGCAAAAAAGAAATGGCAAAATCAAAATTTATAAATTGAATGTTAAAGGAAACAACTATGTTGTCACCTTTTTAATTAATGAAATATCATTAAATAACGACATTTGGTTTAAAAAAAAAATGACAAGACCAGGAGGTAACTTGTATCTTTTACAAGATTTGAATTTATATTCAGTCTAAGACATGTAGTTTTGGAGAATAACAGTGTACAGTTCATCAGTGTGGAATGAGATGTACAAATCGGCATTAGAATTATTAGATCCCTTTGATATCGTTGAAAATATGCCGAGGCGAAGTGGTTGAATCACCCTGCAACCACGCCAAAACAGTATTGGAAATTCTTATTATTTTTTGCGTTTTTAGACCATATGATAAGGGAACTGGAAAGTGGAGTCGCTTCAAGTATTATCTTCTTTGCGCTGTATCTGCATCATCATAATGTAGGAAATATCACAAATCTCAATCTTGTCTGAGACACACGAAACTGACCTGTCATGTAATTTTGACGAATTCAATTGGGAAGGTCGCTCGATGCCGGACAGGTACGCTGGTTTATAACATCTCGTGAGTGATACCATACAATGATGGAGATCTTTCAGTCACGGTACTACATATGTAATTGAAAACAAATGTACGATCAACAATGAACAACGACAGTTACATAGCATTACTGCATATTCATCGGGATTTCAGTGTGAATATTGACAAAGTAATAGAGAAGTTTCTTTCTTCCAAGACCCAAAGAGAAGATTTTGGACAATTTTAAGTAAATTCTTATCAAAAATATGAGTTGCTTATTTGTTACTCTATTCAGAAGATTTATTTATAGTTTTACATTCATAAATTTTTATCTACATATACATGTAGCTCCTCTTTTAGCCGTCCTATGACCAAAAACCGAAAAAAAAACCATATTTCTGCAAAATAGGGTCCCAAAATTTTTTCGCCTCGCTCCGCTCAACGGAACTTGCTTCCACATCGTTTCTTTCTAGCTACGCCCCTGATAATAGAGAAAATAACAAACGAACTTCTTTTTCGCGTCGAATCATGGCGAATCACACTTGACGTCACAAGCTGCATTACGTCATTTGAAATTTTGTCACAGTGCAGTAAACATGGCGTTCTATTGCACAAAGTATTGAAAAGGAATTATTGCATGTGTTTCATTAATATTCTGCTTTGGACATGACTCTAACAATGGCAAATATAATGGTAGCATACCGGTAAGTCAGATTTCTTTATTTTTCACAAAGCATCAACATAGAGGGGGATAGGAGGGTCCTGATCCCGAAATCCCGGGTTTAAAAACACGAAATCACGAGGTCCCGAATTTTAATCACAGGAATTGAAATATACCAAAGTCGACTATGACAGTAGAGCTTCTCGCGAAGAGTTCTCTTCGAGACGGAGAGAGGCTCCTCTTCGAGAGAAGCTCTACTGTGATAGTCGAATTTGGTATACTTTCAACCCCTTATTGATAGGATTTCAAACTCCTGTGATTTAAAATTGTGATAGTCGACTTTGGTATATTTTTAACCCCTTATTGATAGGATGATTCTTATCGTATCATCATTTTTAAGTTCAACGACGTCAAGTTATAATTATATTTTACTTAAAGCTAACTGTAATTTGTAAATTATCTGAACAAGCTATTCTTGTCTACTTCATAGTTATTTCAAACATTTAATAGATGGTGCCCCGGTTACCCCCTTTTTAAAATTTATCCTAGATCCGCATATGAATAAGTTCACTTTTTTGTTCATTGTTCTATGAATATCTGTCTTTAAATTGACAATGAAACTACATCTTTTAAAATTGTATATGATGGTCCCACAAAAATGTCGAAAATACGTAAATTTTTTCTAGCTTCTCTCATGCGATAGCGGTACCTTTTTGGTCACTATTTATGTGTTGCGTTTAAATATGAGTTGTACCACTTTATAGTGACTGAACAGGTAAAACAAATTCTTCTCAAGAAACAGAAAAAAGAAAACTACTTGGAACGGCACCAGGCTATGTATTGGCAGTCTTGGTATTAATTGTATGAATAAAAACTTGGATTGGAACACCATGGACGATGTGTTAGTTGTACTTCATATATCAATTATAGATAACGCATTGTTTTAAAGTCAGTCGGCTTTTTCATGCATTTTCTGTTCACATTTTTACATCAAAAAGGCTAAACTAACTTTGTGAAAGTTATAATCAATGTCAAGTGTTTCAATCGCCAAAAATCTCGTGCGTTTCTGCGATAAAAATCACACGCAATTTTGTGAATGAAAGGGGAAAGTAGATCCTTACGCGTTGCATTCGCGCATGTCATTTGCGTACTAACCCAATAATTTTTATATCACGGCCAGTCCACTGATACTGACATTATCAGCGAGTACACATCAAAGGAAAAATGTACAAATTACCGATAACTACAATTAAAACACTAGTTATTCCCAATGTAACATATGTTGCTTCATTGATAAATCTAAGCAGTGAAATTATATGTCCATTTAAAAAAATATTATTTATTTTGTTATGGGAGGGTGGTAGCAAAAACGTTAAACGCTCAATGTTAAGAAAAGACTATATTGAAGGGGGATTAAAAATGACAGATATTGATGCATACATTAAGGCTATTAAAATAATTTGGGTTAAATGATTTACTGATGTGACTTGTGCTAACTGGAAAATCATACCTACCTTTTATTTTAGGGAGTTTGGGGAAAATAATATTAAATATTTAAAATGAACTTTTAGTTTGAAATTTTGAAATGTTGGATTAAAAAAAGAGGAGGGAGGACAAAATACCTGATAATTACCGAGATATAAGAAAACAAGTTATATGGGGAAACCAATATATAAAACACGTAAAAGTTTGTATTATAGTCTTTGGGTAGAGGAAAACATAATTTTTGTTAATGATGTAATTGATGATAAAGGAGAAACTTCTCATAACGTATTAGATTAACGTAAAAAGAAAAAAAATGAATTATGTATTCTTCGGAAAGCTTTACCCAAAAGTTGGATTCAAAAATTAAAGAGTAATATATCAAAACATACTAAAATCAACATAACACAAGACATTAAAATGTTTTGTAATGGTTTGTGTTACAATCTAGACAAAATTTAGTTTAAAGAAATTTATAATATTATAATCAGGTCAAATAAAGAGCTTCCAGTAGGTTTATTAAATGTAATATCAGTATTTAGTTCTAATATAATCTTAAATCAATCCTAATTATATCTTATTCATTCAAATGTGAAGTCATTTTTCATTTTTTTAATGATCTCTTTTTCAAATTCAAATGTCATTTTTTTGTCATTTTTTACAATTTCTATATGACGTCACTTGGCGTTGAGGTTTAAACTTATTCGGATGTGTTGCATTTTGTCGGGTTATACAGTGTATTTCGGTTGTTTGCTGTAATTAGCTAATACTTCAGTTTTATCATGTACATCTTTTGTATAGTCATTATATAAAATTTACTGTTTGCAAAAGTATAAATTATTCTAAATAATAGGGATGTTCTAGTACTTAACAGAAAACCCAGGCCGTTTTTGGCACAACTTTTTTGAACTTTTGGTCCTCCATGCTGTTCAACTTTGTACTCGTTTCGGCTTTCAAACTTTTGTGTCTGGGCGTCATTAGTAAGTCTTGTGTGGACAAAATGCACTTCTGGGGTAATAAATTTTTTTTTTAAACTTGTTGCCTTTTGTTAGCTATTATTTGTGAGTTTATTTGTATTCTCTTATTTATTTATATTGTAGTCCTGTAATGTTGTGTTGTCATTTTATTGTTATATTTCACTTGGCCATAAAAGAGGGGGGTTTGGCATGCCACAAAACCAGGATCAACCCACCATTTTTTCCTTTAAAAATGTCCTCTACCAAGTCAGGAATATGGCCATTGTTATATGAAAGTTCGTTTCTGTGTGTGTGTTACATTTTAACGTTGTGTTTCCTTGTGTCGTTTGTTTACTATAAGACGTGTCAAAGTACTTATATATCACAGGTTCATGTGTTTGGTTTTGATGTTATATTTGTTGTTCTCATGGGATTTTGTCTAGTGCTTGGTCCGTTTCTGTGTGTGTGTTACATTTTAGTGTTGTGTCGTTGTTCACCTCTTATATTTAATGTGTTTCCCTCTGTGTTGGTTTGTTACCCTGATTTTGTTTTTTGTCCATGGATTTATGGGTTTTGAACAGCGGTATACTACTGTTGCCTTTATTTATGCTCATGGAAAAACCAACTATCATGCGAAAATGTTATTTATTTCATTAAGAAAAATCTATCGTTTACCTTTCTTTTTTTTAAAGATAATAGTTTAAAAATGTTCAGATGGAAACTACTGCATAATATTTTAGCTGTCAACCATAATCTGTATCGCCGGAAAGTAATTAATAGTGAAAACTGTGAGCTATGTTTCAAATCTGATAGCTATAATCATTTTTTCTTTGAATGCCCATGGGTGGAAAATTATTGGACATTTCTACACAAAATATTTATGTATCTTAATATTTGTCAGCATGTTTTTTGTCTTAAAAATATTGTAATAGGATACAAAATTGAAGATGATGAATATAATGTACTTAATCATAGTATAACAATTTTTTCCTTTGTGATTTATAAATGCTTTATTTATCAGAAAAGAGAACTCAATATGTAAATATGATGTCAGTCCTATATTAAATTGATACACAATCTTTATGTCATGCGGAAAATTCCTTTTTGAAAAAAAATTCAAAGAATTCAAAATGTTGTGTATGAAATTTCTTTTGTTACATCTTCTGAAATCAGACTCGGGCTTCTCTTTAACTGAATTTTTTTGTGCGTATTGTTATGCGTTTACATTGACTAGAGGTATAGAGGGACGGTTAATATCTGATAAACATGTTTAACCCTGCCGGATTTTTGCGCCTGTCCCAAGTCAGGAGCCTCTGGCCTTTGTTAGTCTTGTTTGTCTTTCGGTAATCATACCCCATCTTCTTATTTTCATATTTGTTCCAAAAGGCGAATTTCTTAAAAAATTACACTTGGGGTCCTCTAAAAACTGTTGCAGCATTTCCAATTGGTCTACAGGTAATTAACGACTTCGCTTTTCCAAATTATCAGAAAACAATTTAACAGAGAAGAACCATGCGACTCAGTTTTAAACAAGTAAAATTGTTTGAGGTGAACTAAAAACAATATCAATAATAAAAAGTGAGTTCTGTTGGTGTTGAATTTAATTTTAACAGATCAGAATGTTTTGAAATAAAAACAAATTTCAGTAATTTTAAGCGAATCTTTCAAACCTTTCATACAGAATGACATATTTGCAGCTTTTGAACCATGTACCTTCCTTTTCATCTCGAATGATATTCACTTAATATTCACTCTATCATTCCAAGTCAAAGCACCTCGAAACAGACAATGCATGATCAAGATGACTGATGTGTCAATTTCATAGTTTATACACAACAACACATAGAATATATATGTATTAAGATATAATAACTAAGCTGCATACTACATGATATACATACAATAAAATAAACATCATTTGGCGTTTAGCCGTCTCAGTTGCTGTCACAGTGATTGATTAATTCCCAAGCTTGAGAATCATATAAATCGGAAGATCAGAGTTCATGCATGAACTTCTGAATAACGATAGGACATTAACTTTCAGTTCATGCTTGAACTAACTGCTGGACCTGTTGTTGTTTATGACTACGAACATGTAGATCAAAAACGTCAGTGATAGAAGTCCATGCATGGACTGACGTCAGGACTGACTTAGAACAGGGATCTGTTGTTAGTTAGTGTCCGGAAACTTCTAGCACGTGTCTGGTCTATTTAAAATTTAACCAAAATACTGCTATAAGTTCCATTAACTGTGACAAGCAACTTATACATCAATAACTCTGCATAAAATTTGTGGAAATTGAGTTAATAATAACGAAAATATGCTGACCTAAAAGTTATTATATACCGAGACAGCAATTTAATAGTACATTATAAATTTCTAAATATAACGAAACAATGGTGGTGGTGGGGAAGGTGCTGGTTAGTCTATATAGAATCGACCACACTACTCCATTGCAAATTAATAATGGCAGAGGTCACGTGCTATATGACTTCACTCTTCATGCATGAGGCACCATAAGGTGCACGTGAAAAATAGTTTTGTGTGTATAAAACCAATTTATTTAGGAGAACCTATATAAATAACCCTTTATACACAACAAAACATAGAATATATATTTATTAAGATATAATAAGCTAAGCTACATACTACATGATATACAGACAATAAAAAAAACATCATTTGGCGTTTAGCCGTCTCGGTTGCTGTCACAGTGATTGATTAATTCCCAAGCTTAAGAATCATATCAATCAGAAGATCTGAGTTCATGCTTTAACTTCTGAATAACGATAGGACACTAACTTTAAGTTCATGCTTGAACTTACTGCTGGACCTGTTCTTGTTTATGACTACAAGCATGTAGATCAAAAACGTCAGTGATAGAAGTCCATGCATGGACTGACGTCAGAACTGACTTAGAACAGGGATCTGTTGTTAGGATCTGTTGTTAGTTAGTGTCCGGAAACTTCTAGCACGTATCTGGTCTATTTAAAATTTAACAAAATTACTGCTATAAGTCCCATTAACTGTGACAAGCAAATTATACATCAATAACTCTGCATCAAATTTGGGGAAATTGAGTTAATAATAACGAAAACCAAAATACAGTTGATGACTGGTTTTTAAAGGAGACAACTGAACCCCAAAAGAAGACAGTTACTGTAAATTCAAATTCTACTGAGGGCGTATGGCAATGATAAATTTCGCATTAAATAGATGATACTATATATTTATACAGATTTTCTGAAATCGCAATGATAAATGCACGCATCAATTTCTGAACTACAGTATCTTTTGAACAAAGATTTGTAACTATATTAATATATCTGAATATGTGAATTGATATACAAATGAACTTTATATCAGATGCGAATAGATGAATAGCAATTAAAACGTCCATCACTAATCGTTTATCAGTATGTAACTCCGGCGTGCTGGAAAACATTGTAAAATTTTAGTGATAAGCAAAAGTGTTCTGATTTATAACTACTGTCTATCTCAGCGGGTCGTGAGAAGAAATGGTACGACTTGATGAAATCAAATGTTCTACTTGACCTCAACATTTATAACTTTCATAAACATGTCAATGAACTATGATCATAATGTTCTCAGCATCGGCTTTACTATAATGTTCTTTTGTCTACATAGTTAATCAGTAAGTTCAACTATCAAAACAAAATCGGGAACTGTCATACTACTATAACTTGGTTTAAATGTTTAACCCTTGACTCATTCATTGAAAATGGTACGTCACTGATAGCGATTATAAACAAATGTATATGTTTAGCAATTGATATACACATAGAAAATGTAGACATAATGAAGACAATAATACGTCAATATATTTACATAATATAAGGATTATTATGCCCCAACACTCTCGAAATACACTTTAAACCAATATCAGATTAAACAATTGGGATTATTATGCCCCTAAAACACTGATTAAAAGCGCGATTGATGTCGTTGTGTTGACCTCGTAAAGACGATGAACTGACATGTGGTAATGAAACAGTCTATATATACACTAACGCACTAACAATATTAAATCAAGATAAAAACGTATGCGATTTAAATATTCCTATGTACAAAAAACACTAAATCTTCACTCGCCTAATGCTTGTTGAGCTTGCTGTATCGTTGATAAAGATGTTCTTATATAGCGAGTATAATAACACTGTGAACTCCACCGTCCGAGTGTCTGAATAAGGTGATCTTCTATTGTTGAACCTGTTGTGGTACATGCTCCAATGCGAAAGCTGTGACCATTAGATAACTCTGAGTTGTATCTAAGTACGGCAAGTACATTTTTTAGAGAAGAAATGAAGTAGTTTCGTTGTTTAAGCTTTCCTATTTTCCATCACAAAGAAAGCGTCTTGTGATTTACGATCTTTGAATTTCCTAGTACGATAGTCCATGTAACGTTCCAGAGATACGACTGGACAAACAGAAGCTCCCGACGCAAATAAATGAAAATCAACACCTTCACGAAATGGGTCTGTTATCGAAGCTTTCAAATGAAAGGTCACTTTATCCTTAAAAAACCGGATATCTTCAATACTCACATTGCATTCTGAATCAAACGAATGTAATACTGTAAATTCCCCACATCGAAGAAATCCAAAATATGCCGTGACACACGCTGCTTCCAGAAGACATACGGCGTATACTACCCTTTCCTCAAAAACTGACAAATATCCTTTAGTATCGTGAAGGTAATTGGCAGTCTAGGTTATGTTGATTTTTTCTCATTTTTTTTATTCCTCTATATAACGCATCGAGTGGATAAAGTTTATCAGAACTGTCGCTAAATATAGAAGGCTTCCCATTCTCTAAGTATTTATATCGTATTTCACATATATACATTTTAATAGTAGACCATTTCAAATGCAAGTTTTTAAAACAATGTGTAGCGAAATGAATAAGAGATTCTTCAGTTAACGGAGGCATGTCTGAATTAAGATAAATCACTCCAGTCATTCGTAAAAAAAATGGCATAGGCAGAATACCCACACTCATACTGTGTACATGTTCTGGGAGCTATTGAAGTTTTGAGTAAACAACTTACACTATTAGTCAATTCCACATTACGAGTGAGAAGTGCGGACAAATCATGGCTTGTGCATCTGCTACCGGAGCTTCTTTCCGGAACGTCTGAAAATCAAATCGAGAAAGTGAATCGGCAATCACATTTTTAACACCAGGGATATGCTTACTTGAAAATGTAAAACTGTTAATTGCAGCTAACCAAGTGAGTTTACGCATTAGTTTCATAATATCTTGCACCTTTGATCGTCCTTTGTTTATAATGTTGACAGTAGATTCATTATCACAATGAAAAACTATTCGTTTCCTCGTCCAATGTTTGCCCCCAAAGTACTGCCGCTACTGCAATTGGATACAATTCTCGGAAAGCCATAGACATATCAGAATCAAGTATATTTTGTAGCTCTGGTGGTCAAGAACTACAAAACCAATGTCCCTTGAAGTACCCCCCAGTTAATTGCAATATTATGTTCTATGATAGCATTGGCGGCCTTAGCCGAAAACAATTTTTGGTATTTATAAAATCTTTGACCGTAGTTATAGGCTATATCATTTATATCGGCCTCGTATTGATCTTATTCATCTCGCCGTTGAGGATATACTTTACAAATGATATTCCTGAATTTCCTGAACGCTTTATTGAACTCATCAAGGGTCAAACTTTTCTCTAGACCAGGGATCCTTAGGAGCAGACAACTATACAGTTAGCCCTTCAGAAAAGACAGTGCATGTTTGGGGAACCTCGTTTTTTGGGTACAGTAACAGAGAAAGGTTTACATCCTTACCTTCTAGAATTTGCTTACTTAAAGAAGTAGACACGTAGTCCATTTTTGGTAAGTCCTCTGCAAATACAATCCCTTTCGAAGTGTCAACTTGTCTGTGAAAGGTATGTTCAGTATTTACAGAAGAGATAGGGGTAATGTGTCCGTATGTGGCTTGGTATGCCGAGGCAAAGTCATAGTTTGACTTGAGATTTGTCAGACTACTGCTTGATGAAGCATCTTTATTGGCTAGAAGTCCTACAACCATAGATGACATAGCCGACATAGCTTCATTTGCCGACTTTAGGGCGGAAGTCGAATCCTTTAACATTTTTGCTGTACGTGACATTGTACTGTTTTCATTTACTGGTTGGTCAGTGTCCACGTTAGGTTGGTCATCGGCAGCAACTTTCACTTCATCAATATTCCTAGCTAGTATTTGATTCCGTAGAACCATTTGGACCACTTTCTGTTGAATTTGCAACGTCCTTTTGATTGACAAAATACAGATGTCGAAACATGTCTAATCTCCAAGTAGATTTTACTGTTATTCCCATACTTTTCAAATGTGTAACATACTGTTCTTTGGTCCAATGCATTGGATCATTTGGATCATACCGCGCTGGCCGCTTTCGACTACTCATTGTGGAATGATAGTCCAGTTAATATGAATATTGTGTATAAAGTTAATCATGAATGAATATGAAACGATATTGAGTTCAGTCTATACAGAATCGACCACACTACTCCATTGCAAATTAATAATGGCAGAGGTCACGTGCTATATGGCTTCACTCTTTATGCATGAGGCACCATAAGGTGCACGTGAAAAATAGTTTTGTGTGTATAAAACCAATTTATTTAGGTGAACCTATATCTCTGTACCAGTTTGAAGAGAAAAACAAGAAGTCATTAATAAATATTTTTTTTTATTAAAAACATATCCTCGTTTTATAGAATCAAAACTGAAATAAACACATACTAATTTTATAACAAAATTTATAAGCAAAACATACACGAAAAAGAAGCGAACTTTTATAACAGAGTTGCAATTATGTTTCTGTGTGTCTAGGTTTAGCTTATTGTATCATTAGTCGTGTAATTAAGGGATTAAAAATAATCGCAGTTTGAAAAAAGGAAATGGTATGTGTCTAATAGAGACAACAATAGTATACTGCTGTTAAATATTCATTTATTGATTAAGCGAAAACAAATATGTGTTACAAGTTAGAACCGACGGGACCACATCAACTATAAGAGGAAAACAACGGAACAATAGAAACACTGATTGGAATAAAAACAAACAACCAACATACGTAAAAACGGACGATTTGATAACAACTGATATATTACTGGTTTGTTACAGGACATTTTAAGAAAATAATTAGTCGGTTGAACATGGTTGTATAGCTAGCTTATCCTCCAACTGATATGACAATTTAAAAAATACCGTTTAAATGACAACATTACCTTGAATTATTGTTTTCACAGAGAGCAATTTTGTATTCAGATATTAATAATGATTATTATAAAAACAACTAATCGATATTGTAAATGTTGATTTTAAACAGTAGAGACATGCACAAAATTTGTGAAATAACGAAGATTGTTATAATTTAGACTTATTGCCGTTGTTTCTTCGCTCACTAGGGGACGACCATTTAATTTCAAGGAGAAAGGGGATTATTCATTATAAAACTATTCAGATTCCAAATTGATGAAAAAAAAAAATATTCTGTTTAAGCAGAGAATTAAACAAAAATATATATCATGAAATTCAGATTTTCCCGATACCTTATAATGTTAACTTTTGAACAAAATAATTCAGTTGATAGCGTTGAAAAACTAAATAAAATGGTTAAAGTCTGCTGCGATTTTTTTTCCTCCGAAAGAAAATGGAGAAAATACACGTGTGTAAGCAAGTAAACAAAAATCGCTACATTCAGAAATGAATTGGCCATACTACTTGAGGTTATATTAAAAAAAAAAGGACAAAAAATGAAAGAAAACGCAAGAACCAAACAAACAGGAATTCCCCCTTAAAACAAATCAATAAACAAATCATAAATATATAAGCACAAGCACAACAAAAAACAAAACAAACAATAGTTTACATAAACCTACACTTTTAAAGGATATGTCACTATTGCTTTGTCTTTTAACATTTTATTAAATCACAAAATTAATACAATTGATATCATAGTATGCATGTAAACAAATAGTGAACCGGCAAAGCAAGCACTTTCTTAAACATTAAACAATAAACTATTTACATTACATCAAATAAATAATAGCATGTAAATACATTATATAAAGCGAAAAAAAATATAGATGAGCTCATGTTTTTATAGTTTCTGTTGATCCAAATGCTGCAAATTAATCATTACATCCCAGCTCCTTTGTTATAACAGGGGTGATCTGAGCCGGATTGGCCAACCAGATCACTCCAGTTTGAGTTTCTTTGTTGAGCATGCTTTCCTTTGTTCTGTAACATTTTGGCGGGAATGTCAAATCCACTATAAAACTTATAATCAATTATGCGGAAAAGACTATCTATCAAAATTCACGTAGAAAAAATCCAGTGGATATGCTGAGACTCGAACTCAAGACCTATAGCATATCAAGCCAAGAAACATTTTTTTTATCTTTATTAAACATACCACTACACCAGGAAGACTGGATATGAATTTACAGTAATTTAACATACTTAAAGGAAGCAAGATCTTTTTATAAGTGGGGCGAGTTGGCAGACCTTTATTCAGTGGGGTTTAACCCTTTTCGTTAATAAGTGAGTTGTCAGACTGATTGTTCAATTTGATTTTACACTTTTCAAAAACAAGAGTGGGGAGATTTTTTTTTATAAAGTGGCGATATAGTGTGGGCCGATAGGCAAATGGGGCGAGTTGATATCTACTCATCGGGTTCGGGGGTCATAAAGGGTATACATCATATAGTAATATATAAAGTATATTATAATGGTTGTGTGGCGTTCTAAACTAGATTTTATGAATTGTAAATGTTTTTTCGTCTAATCTAAAAGAGCTGGGATGTAAAATAGTTATCCCACTCGGACTTCGTGTGTCAGTGTTAGATCACCCGCTGGCCTTCGGCCATCGGGGTGATCTTACACTGACACACCGCGTCCTTATGGGATAACTATTAATGAATCCAAATGTAAGAGTATATAGTTTATTAAATGTCGAGCAATATTGTAAAGTTTAGTTCGATATTTTTATTCGATATCAAACACTTTATGTGAGTATTTACGTGCGTGTATAATGAATACGTAAAATGGTTGAAACATTTGGATTAATACATTTTCTAATAATTTTGAAAGTCATGGCTATGATCTATTATCGTTTGTTTCAATCGTCGTATAGAGCGTCAAATAATGCTTATACACTATGTTCCAACTTCATTGTTTTAAAAACAATTGATATGGTAGTTGATTTATTGGTGCATATTGCATAAAAACGATTATGCAAATCATTGTTATTTGGTGAAAAAGGCAAAATGTTTGATTTGTTTAAATTTTTATACTGTACAAGATATTAAACATTATTCATTGTTTGTTATAAAAAAAAGGGAAAACAAAGATTAGTGAGAAAAAAAATTCTTAAAAGCGTCAACAGTATAATGTTGTTCCGGTTACATATGTAAATCCAAACAAGCAATACTAATAGAATACATAAAGTATGCAGTCCTAAATCAAAACGATCAGGGAATGCATATTTCTAATTCGCTGGCATGATTTGGCAATTATTTTATGCACTCAGGAAAATTAATAGTTCCTCAGAATTTATTTGTCGTTGATAAATGATGCACTGCAAAGAGTGGCTATACAATATCTTGCATATCTGTCGGAATTCATATACCTATATTTACAAACAAAACATAACTGCAGAAGAACTATCACGTCTTTTTGTTAAGTTAAGCAGATGTCTAAATCTTCATGTTATCGTATATGCCAATGTTCTTCTCTGCCTTTTTGTGCCCTGAAATGTTGTCATTGCATGTCAAAACTTTAGCTAAATCATCATGCATTGTAAAGTTATTACTTAATTATGCAAGTGTGTCCATTCTCTTTGTATCTTTTATGATATATACATCAAACTTATGTTCATAGAAGTGTCCTACGGAATTTTATTTATCTATGTTTTGGGTATGTATCGTTTTATAAAATACTTTTGCCTTTTTGTGCTAATGTGGCGTAAATCAATCAACAATCAATCAATAAAATACTTTATTGTAACTAGTTTTAGCTGGTGTCTCATCTCAATAGCGACATTTTTTCGAGATCTTATAGTTTTGGATACTAGAATGTATAATAAATCGCCTGACTTGTAGTGTGAATTCGTAAGGTCCACGGTTGATGCATACAACGCAGAAGACACTTCGTAAGGTCAGCGGCTGCCTAGATTTCTCATCTTTTTACGACATTTGAACATTGCTAATCTACTGTCGGTTTCACGTGAATTGACTTATTATATTGAAAGTCAATATTACTTTATTGGAATTAGTATCACAAAGAGATATGTCCAAAATGTAAGTCATTTATGATGAAATTAGTTATTCTTGCATAATTATGTTTTTTATCGCTTACTTCTTAGAATTTCAAAATATATGAGCCTTTTAACACTTTTCAGACTCTAATTTTTCAGATGTTGTCTTCGAATGAATGTATACGACTGCATGAATAGATAGCATATCTCTTACAGACACCACTAAATATATGACTTATTGAAGTTTAGTGGACATTTTGTTTTATAACTCATATTTATATGTTTGTACAATTCTGATTTTTTGAAAAAAGTATAGATTGACCATAAATATGAGCACATATTAAAGAGATAACTGTAGGCAAATAACTAAACTTGCGATCATAAAATCACCAATCGATATCGTCGGAGTTTAACATACAACATTGTTATGTTCATTCTTATTAAACTGACAGATAAAAATGTCAAATGATACATTTAAAATATGGAATACGTCGTCGACGCCTGCGAGTTTATTTTCAAGGCGGCATCAGTTGTGAATTGACGCCATGAAAATTAGTCCCGCTGTCCGTGCAATCAAAATGAACGTCACAAACGATGTTGCATTAGAATTGTATTTAATATATGGGCTTATACTTTGCATTTCTGTCAATATTGACAATGCAATTTCCGATAGGACTCCTTTTACGGCTAAAACTGTACCACTTTGAATAAGAAACTTTGCAAAAAAAAAAGGAAAGTTCATATGCACTAAAAAAAAATTCAAAGGTCAAATTATTATTTATAAATATTTAGTTTATTACCAGATTTCATGTTTTCTATGTTTTGGTAAGCACCCGCATCAGAAGCATTTCCACATTCTTCATATGTATTTGCACTTTCAAAAATATAAAAAATGAAAGATAATAGTTGAAAATTAAAGATTAAGTTATGATATATATACTTCTTTCATAAATAAGCTATCTTAAATTTTAAGAACTAGAGGCTCTAAAGAGCCTGTGTCGCTCACCTTGGTCCATGTGAATATTAAACAAAGGAAGCAGATGGAATCATGACAAAATTGTGTTTTGGTGATGGTGATGTGTTTGTACATCTTACTTTACTGAACATTTGTGCTGCTTACAATTATCTCTATCTATAATGAACTTGGCCCAGTAGTTTCAGTGGAAAATGTTAATAAAAATTTAAAATTTTGATGAAAACTGTTAAAAATTGACTATAAAGGACAATTACTCCTTAGGGGGTCAATTGACCATTTCGGTCATGGTGACTTATTTGTAAATCTGACTTTGCTGCACATTATTGCTGTTTACAGTTTATCTCTATCTATAATAATATTCAAGATAACCAAAAAGCAGCAAAATTTCCTTAAAATTACCGATTCAGGGGCAGCAACCCAACAAGCGGTTGTCCGATTCATCTGAAAATTTCAGGACTGATAGATCTTCACCTGTTAAACAATTTTACCCCATGTCAGATTTGCTCTAAATGCTTTGGTTTTTTAGTTATAAGCCAAAAACTGCATTTTACCCCTATGTTCTATTTTTAGCCGTGGCGGCCATCTTGATTTAATGACCGGGTCATGGGACACATTTTTTTAAACTAAATACCCCAAAGATGATTGTGGCTAAGTTTGGATTAATTTGGCCCATCAGTTTAAGAGGAGAATATTTTTGTAAAAGATAAATAAGATTTACGAAAAATGGTTAAAAATTGGTTTTAAAGGGCAATAACTCCTAAAGGGGTCAACTGACCATTTTGGTCACGTGTGACTTATTTCTAAATCTTACTTTGATGAACATTATTGCTGTTTACAGTTTATCTCTATCTATAATAATATTCAAGATAATAACCAAAAATAGCAAAATTTCCTTAAAATTACTAATTCAGGGGCAGCAACCCAACAACAGGTTGTCCGATTCATCTGAAAATTTCAGGGCAGATAGATCTTTACCTGATAAACAATTTTACTCCCATGTCAGATTTGCTCTAAATGCTTTGGTTTTTGAGTTATAAGCCAAAAACTGCATTTAACCCCTATGTTCTATTTTTAGCCATGGCAGCCAACCTGGTTGGTTGGCCGGGTCACGGGACACATTTTTTAAACTAAATACCCAAGATGATTATGGCCAAGTATGGGTTAATTTGACCCAGTAGTTTCAGAGGAGAAGATTTTTGTAAAACAAAACTAAGATTTACGAAAAATGGTTAAAGATTGACTATAAAGGGCAATAACTCCTAAAGGGGTCAACTGACCATTTTGGTCACTATGACTTATTTGTAAATCTTACTTTGCTGAACATATTTGCTGTTTACAGTTTATCTCTATCTATAATAATATTCAAGATAATAACCCAAAACAGCAAAATTTCCTTAAAATTACCAATTCAGGGGCAGCAACCCAACAACGGGTTGTCCGATTCATCTGAAAATGTCAGGGCAGATAGATCTTGACCTGATAAACAATTTTAACCAGTCAGATTTGGTTTTTGAGTTATAAGCCAAAAACTGCATTTTACCCCTATATTCTATTTTTAGCTATGGCGGCCATCTTGGTTGGTTGGCCGGGTCACCGGACACATTTTTTTAAACTAGATACCCCAATGATAATTGTGGCCAAGTTTAGTTTAATTTGGCCCAGTAGTTTCAGAGGAGAAGATTTTTGTAAAAGTTAACGGCGATAGACGACGGACGACAGACGACGACGGACGACAGACAACGACGGACGACGGACGCAAAGTGATGGGAAAAGCTCACTTGGCCCTTTGGGCCAGGTGAGCTAAAAATGGCCTGTAAATTAAAGTTGTTTGTTGATTTGTCGTATTTTCATTTTTGGTCATGAAATGCATGTTTTTGTTCGACTGGCCTATTGTGACATTTGAAATAATTAATGATTGAAACAATAACACTTCATTTTAGAATTATTCATTTTATTTGAACCAATAACATATACATAGTAACAATTTTCTTATAATTATACATACCTGGATTCCTGATGTTGTCTTGATTCTGAAAAAAACAACATTCATTTTTTTAAATTTTACGAGAATACGTGGTGATAAGTTTATAAACCAATCTAGAACAATTTAAAAAAGTGTGGAGGAATTTTTTGTTACATCACTAAAAGAGAAACAAAAGATAACAGAGAGAAATTCAGATTCAGGAAATCAAGAAGCGAATACAAAACATCACAAGGGAATATAGTTAAAACGTGATGTAAAAATATGATTTTATGAAAAAGCAGATGCATTTTAGCATGTTTTGTGAACAAGTTCTGACTACTCCAACCTTAATGCACATCTTATTTTTTCTTATCTTCTTTAGCATCTTAAGCTTCTGAATGGAAAATAGTATTGGTTATACCGATACAAAATCTAGGGACATCGATCAAAACACATTATAATACATTTACGTCTTTGTCCATCAATCAAATAATGTTAAATAACTCTTAAACTAGAGAATCAACAGAGCATGTGCCGCTTTTCTGAATCTATGCTCATTTTGTCCTTTTGACCATTTGTGATGTTAATAATTTATTTGTAATTTGATTTTCTCTTTTATTATAATCTATAGACAATGGACTGAATCGTACCAACAAAATAAAAATACATTATCATTTAGGGGCTATATTACTCATCAAAGAAGGCGATAAACGATTTCGGTACTTTGTAGATTTTGTCCATGTTGTTGATATTTAAAAGTTTATTCCATCTATTGACTATTCACAATAATAGACAAACACAAAAATGGGTCAAAAAGTCATTCATACCTTTACACTATCATTTTAGTGAAGGTTATCTTATCAATGTTGTAATTAGATCTTTGGCACAAAAATCGATTTTGTCGTCAGCAAATTAAAACATAACTTAAGGAGTAGGTTCAGTAAGGCCCCTTTTTGGCCCCAAAATATAGCAATTTTACAAAATTGTGAAAATGTAATCTTTTAGGTATTTACCGGTAAGTTGAATGCTTCTGCTACATAACTATGGGCTGTTTTTTTTACAATACAATGCACATTTATCGGGTATTAGCCTCATTAAATCATGCGAAATTACTGAAATCTTCACAATTTTACCATTTTAGTTAAATTTTAGACGGTTTCCGTCTAAAAATGAAAGTGGCTGCATTCGTGTTCATTTATAATATTGAAATGTAAGTTTTTTTTTATGATAATACATACCATAATATATAAAGATAAAGGATGAAAACGGATGCGGCCACTTTCATTTTTGACAAAAACCATCATAAAAGTTACGTTTTTTGGCATATTTGATAGATTTTCATAATTAAGGTGGTATGGGAGTCTAAAATAAAAATGATAGAATTTGTTCATACTTTGCCAAAACGTTGTATCTATTGATACATGTTGAAAAATATAATAAAAATGATAGGTCACCGCGCATTTTCTCAAGCTACAGGACGGGACAAAATGACACATTTTGTATGGATAATACAGGAAAAAACACCATTTTGTGTTTAGAAACTAAACAAAATGATAGAATTGTTAAATACTTCAGGAAAAGATAGCTTTCAGACACTGCTTTGAGAATATCATAAGAAAAGATAGGGTCACCGTACGTTTTTTCCGGCTAAAATACAAAATAGGAAAATTCCATACAGAATCCTTCAGAAAATGCACTTTTTTAGAGTTACCTCCCCTTAAAATGCCAATTTAAAAAAAATTAAAAACAACCAAAAATAATTAACATTTGCAAAAATATCAATATTTAGAAGTTATATTCTTATAAATTGGTACTTTTAAATGAAAATGTACATTAAAAATCTGCATTCCTGCATCAAATTTTGCTAACTTGATGGAAAATCTGGACCTTTGATTCTCTGTTTTTTACAATCCAAGATGGAGGAAGACACCCATACCACCTTAAGCTTGAATCGGGGCATTTTTTAATGACTTAATCAGTTAAAATCTTTCACACAAACTAATTGCCTCAATTGAAAAAGACATTAAAGTGTTTAAAAGGCGTCCAAAATCTTTCGTTTGATGAACGTGAAAGGAGTAGGTCCAGTAAGACTCCTTTTTGGCCCCAAAATATAGCAGTTTTTAACTTTTAGTTATTTAATGGACAGTAGAATGCTTCTGCTACATAAATATGGGCTGTTTCTGACAATACAATGCACATATATCGGGTACTAGCATCAATAAGTCATGCTAAATTTTTGAAATCATAACTCTAGCATTTTAGTTAAATTTTAGACGGTTTCCGTGTAAAACGAAAGTGGCCGCATTCGTGTTCATCCTAAATATTGAAATGTAAGTTGTATTTGATGATAATACATAACATATATAAAGGTTGAGGATGAACACGGTGCGGCCACTTTCATTTTCGACAAAAACGACCTGAAAAGTGACATTTTTCGGCATATTTGGTAGATTTCTCATATTTAAGCCTGAATCGGAACGCTTTTAATGACTAAATTAGTTAAAAATTTTCACATTAATTAATTGAATCAAATGAAATAGACACTTAAGTGTTTAAAAAGTGGTCAAAATCTTAAAAAAAATAAAATTTGAGGCCAAAATCGGTCCTTACCGGACCTACTCCTCTGAGGCCAAAATTGGCCCTTACCGGACCTACTCCTTTGTATTCTTTTCAAACGGGCTGTATAAGGACACATCCGCGTTTATGTTTATCTATAAAGAGGTTAACTCCTAACTACCCTACTGCCTGTCGATACATTATTATCTGGAATTGCACAAGTCATAAAATTGAGAATGGAAATGGGGAATGTGTCAAAGCGAAAACAACCCGACAATAGAGCAGACAACAGCCGAAGGCCACCAATAGGTCTTCAGTGTAGCGAGAAACCCCCGCACCCGGAGGCGTCATTAAGCTTGGCCCTAAACAAATATACATACTAATTAATGATAATTGACGTCATACTAAACTCCGAATTATACACAAGAAACTAAAATTTAAGATCATACCAGACTAACACAGGCCAGAGGCTACTGACTTGGGACAGGCGCAACATTGCGGCGGGGTTTAACATATTCTTTTTTAGATCTCAATTCACCCCTATATCTCTAGCCAATGTAAAACAACAAACGCACAACAATACGCATAGTAGAACTTAGTTTATTAAAAAGAAGTCCGAGTCAGATGTCAGAAGATGGAACAAAAGAAAATAAACAAAATGACAATTATACATAAATAACAACAGACTACTAGGAGTTACTGACATACCAGCTCCAGACCTCATTTAAACTGATTGAAAGATTATGTCTTTATCATATGAATATCAGGCACAATACCTCCTGTTAGGGGTTAAGCATTTTACCATTTAAAAATATATGAGAAGAACATAACCCGTGACATGCCAACAACTGGTTTTAGAATAAATGTTTTTAATTCCGATGCAAAGACCCTATATTAAAGTGAATCAATATTAAAGCAAAAATATCTTTAATAACCTGACAACAGTATCGTAACTATATCCCTTCTTAGTAATACAATTGAAAAAGGAAATGGGGAATGTGTCAAAGCGACAACAACCCGACCATAGAGCAGACAACAACCGAAGGCCACCAATTGGTCTTCAATGTAGCGAAAAACTCCTGCACCCGTAGGTGTCCTTCATCTGGCCCCTTAAAAATATGTATACTAGTACAGTGATAATGGACGTCATACTAAACTCCGCATTATACACAAGAAACTAAAACTAATAATCATACAAGACTAACAAAGAAGTCTGTTTAAAGGTTTAGTTAGCCTTTGAGGTGAATACTGACATGTTTGTGCATGTCTTCTTTCACAGTCCATAACTTTAAAATACTACATCCTTTGGATGTGAATTAGTTGATTTTATTGTCTGATGCATGATTTTCAATTTCTTTTATTATAAACTTTTTTAGCTTTAACTAGCTACAATGTATCAGTAACTGCTAGTACTCTCAAATCGTGCGTTCTTGTTAATTCTACCTGTTGATACTATATGTAATGCCTAATATGTTATTTAATATTTACTTATTCAGGGTTATATCTCGTCAATATACCAACTTCGATAAGTGTTTGGTATGACTTTAAATTTTCACTTCTTCGTACATGTACTATAATCAACAACATTATTGTTTTTTTTTTAGCATAAATATAGTTCCGTTTTCCGTTTGAACTGTACACATAACAACATAGTCATTTTCATTTACCTGTGTTATTATTGTAAATGGTAGTTTTTTTTTCAAAGTTATTTTTGATAAAATTATTTAACATGTCACAGCGGCATTTATTACTGTTGCTACTGTTTATTTCCCCCTTATTTTATTGATATTGTATTTAAAAAAAATCTATTCGTTCGGTGTATGTTCTCTTTTGTTAAGGATGTACACTTCTGAGGAGCCAAACATTTCTTTTTAAACTTTTTTTCTTAACCTGATTTTTGAGTTTATAAGACTGTAACAAAATAATTGGTGAAGAAACAATCATATGGTGGTGCGCTTCTTTGTTTGCTACGGCCCTTTGAAGGCTGAATTTTCCCATTTTTCATCGATTTTTACCTATTTTTGGGCTATTATCGTGAAAAAAATCACAGTTCCACAATTAAACTTTTTTCATACTTTCTACAAATATGTAGTGGACCAATCTGAATAAATTTTACTTAAAACAACTACAGGTAGGTGTTAATATACGAAAGTTTTATCATATTTTTGACGCTTTTTTGTGTAAAATTTACCATGCTGTAAATTTTGTAATTTTGCGATTTTTCTCAGTTTTCAGAACAAAAAGCATATTATTTCAACTTTTTGTTATAAATGATTGAAAAAATACTTATCTAAGAAATTTGAAAAGACCAAATTGATATGGGATGTACATGATTCTTGTAATATCATTTTTGTATCCCTCCCCCATTTCTTAAAGTTTTGGCTAAAAATACAGACTTGATTGGTCGTAAAATTTGAAAAATGGATTACTCAAAAAAAGTTCATTGTAAATACACAATTTTTTCACAGAGTTATGTTTGATTAGTTTGATTATAATATTTCTAAAATTCAGTGATATTTTGCACTTGTATCATATGTTTTGGAAATAATTCAAGAACGAGATTTCAACGAGACTGAACGAGACTGAAAAGTCAGAAGAATACATCCTTAATATGTCTTTTGATTGAGTTATGTGATTTCAATTGATATTTTATAGTGTGTCTTTCTATGTTATGATGTTACACTATTGTTTCAGATAGGGGAAAAGGTTTGTTCCTATTAAAACGTTAAAATGTACTGCAATTGTTTGCACCTGTCCTATGTCAGTACTCTGATGTTTAGTAGTTGTCGTTTGTTGATGTGGTTCATAAGTGTTTCTCGTTTTTTATATAGATTAGACCGTTGGTTTTCTCGTTTGAATGGTTTTACACTAGAGTTATTGAGCCCTGTATAGCTATTCTTCGGTGTGAGCCAAGGATATGTGTTAAAAATTGTACTTTGACCTATACTGGCTTATTTTGATAAATTACGACTTGGATGCAGAGTTATCTCATTGGCACTCATACCACAACATCTTACATCTATTTAAACGAGATACGCCATGGTTGATTTTAGCCGGATCTTGTTCAAAACAGTTCAAAAGTTTCAAAGGAGGAAATGTTTATTCTAGTTTACGAACAATGACGATAACAGACAACGGATGCAAAGTGATGAGAAAAGCTCACTTGACTACTTGGGTTGGAGTAGTTTAAAAGAATACATACCGATTGTATTCTGTAACGAAGTGTAAGGATCTTGAAATGCAGGATTGCTTGTTTGTAGGTCGGAATATTCATCACATCTAAAACAATAAACCAAAAACGTTATTGCAATATCAAACGTATCAAAGGATATAGACAAAGAGTGATTTATCGTATAATAGGTATATTCACAGGTTTGGAAAGTGTATATAAACATAAGTCAGGAGCTTCTGGCCTTTGTTAGTCTTGTATGTTTTTTTTCAAATTTTAGTTCATTTACAGTTTTTGGAGTTGAGTATGACGTCCATTTGCCACTTAACTAGTACATATTTTTGTTTAGGGGTCAGCTGAAGTCCACCTCCAAGTGTGTGATGTGCTTGTTGTATTAAAGACGCATTCGTGGCCATTAAGTTTTTTTTTAACTCTTTAGTCGGAATGTTGACGAATGTGTCTATAACAGGTTTTCAATTTCAATTTTCCAATTTTAAGCTCATCCATTCACGACTTTTCTTGCACATTGTGTTGGTAAGTTGCTGATATAACATGATCCGTGGTATTTGTTGCAGTAGAATTTTTGAAAATGGATAATGTTTTCTCTCCATTTTATGGACATTTCTAAAAGAAAATAATGATGTTTAAATTTCAAATAAATACATTTTTCTTTTTTGTATTTTTACAATCATTTATTTGGTTCATTATAAACATATATTGCATAGGTATATATTGTGAGTGTCGTGTTTAGCAATACATACTTAGATGATTTGGTATAGGTTTTCCTGAAACCTATAATATAAAAAAATACTTTAAAGTCTCAACGTTATATCAATTTTTCTCCAAATGTAAAATAATTATTCAGAATCGCTTTTCTGGACTCACTTCTATCAGGGATGTTTTAACACAAAACGAGTTTCAATATATACCGCAGGAATATTCCAACTCAAAAGTCGAAAATAAACTGACAACGGCATTGTTAAAACAGAAACTTGAAATTTTAAAAATCAGGGATAAAACATCTAAATACTAAACAATACAAATAACGCATCATTTCTCCCAATATGAAGTATTTTTATAATGTCGTTTTTTTGCGCACACATCTATTATATATTTAACATGTTTAACTTAGCCTTGAAATAAATAGAGGGAAACTATTTTTGTGAAAACATAAAGGATTTAATCCTAAAATATGTCAAAGTAAGAATAAAAAAACAATAGTTTGAGGTTTGCTTATTCCCCATTGGTTGTAACAAAAAAAGAGGATAGATCACTGAATATCCAAGTCATAATCTTTTTATTCATGTCAAGGAAAATAAACGTTACTGGCCATTTTGGGAATTTTGGGTTGATAGTTATCAAAGGTACCAGGATTTTAATTTAGTACGCCAGACGCGCGTTTCGTCTACATAAGACTCATCAGTAACGCTCATATACAAATATTTATAAAGCCAAACAAGTACAAAGTTGAAGAGCATTGAGGATCCGAAATTCCAAAAAGTTGTGCCAAATACGGCTAAGGTAATCTATGCCTTGGAGAAGAAAATGCTTAGTTTTTTCGAAAAATTTAAAGTTTTGAAAACAAGAAATTCATAACTAGAGACTCTCAAGAGCCTGTGTCTCTCACCTTGGTGCATATTATACAATGGACACAGATAAATTCATGACGAAATTGTGTTTTGGTGATCGTGATGTATTTGTAGATCTTACTTTACTGTACATTCTTGTTGCTACAATTATCTCTATCTATAATGAACTTGGCCCAGTAATTGCAGTGGAAAATTTACAAAAATTTATGAAAATTGTTAAAAAATGACTATAAAGGGCAGTAACTCCTTCAGGGGTAAACTGACAATTTTGGTCATGTTGACTTATTTGTAGATCTGACTTTGCTGAACATTATTGCTGTTACAGTTTATCTCTATCTATAATAATATTCAAGATAAACACCAAAAACAGTAAAATTTCCTTAAAATTACCAATTAAGGGGCAGCAACCCAACAACGGGCTGTCCGATTCATCTGAAAATTTCAGGGCAGATAGATCTTGACCTGATAAATAATTTTACCATTGTCAGATTTGCTCTAAATGCTTTGGTTTCAGAGATATAAGCCAAAATCTACATTTTACCCTTATGTTTTATTTTTAGCCATTGCGGCCATTTTGGTTGGTTGGCTCGGTTACCGGACACATTTTTTAAACTAGATACCCCAATGATGATTGTGGCCAAGTTTGGTTAAATTTGACCCAGTAGTTTCAGAGGAGAAGATTTTTGTAAAAGTGAACAGACGACGACGACGGACGACGGACGCAAAGTGATGAGAAAAGCTCACTAGGCACTTCGGACAAGGTGAGCTAAATATGACAACATCATTCATATTCATGTGAACACCGAAGTGTTGACTACAGGGTTGAAATTTTGTTTAGAAGTCAAAACTGGAAATTTTTTAAATCTTATTTTCTACAGATTTAATGGTTTTGAATCCAAAAATAATATGTCAAACATTTTACTCATTTTGATTAAGTAAATGAATATGTATGCAAAGAAACTTAAAGGAGATTAGTATATTGAAGCCCGTTGGTATTGATTGGCCAAATAAAGAGGATAATAGGCAGATACTTTTACGTACGTTACATTTTGTCAGTTAATTTCCAGTTAATACTTTAATACTGAAACAACTGATACAAATGTTCAAAACATTCAGGCAATGTTAATTGCTTACGGTTTTTTTGGTGTTTCTGCTTAGTTAAAATGTGTATATTTTTCTATTAAAATTTTTCACAAATTGAATAGGCACGTATTGTGCTCCAATACTGATTAATTGTATTACAGGGTCTTTTGCCATTCTCGTACATGTAACATCAAGATGTTTAATGTTGTACTAACAATTGACATTGGAGCCTGACTTATGTGATAACAAATTAGATGCATACTAATTTGATAACAAATGTGAGAACAAGGTTCCTTATCAACAAACACATTTGTAAGTCAACGTGATAATGTAATCAAACGACAATATAAGAAAGAGTCATCTTCAAATCCGCACACGGTCTTCAACAAATGACAGGTGTCTAAATATAGATAAAGGTCCTCATCGTCCTAAGTGTGACAAACGATAGTCTAATTATCAGTTGAAATTATCAGAATGCGCCGTCAACGTTGGTTTCGAATACTACATCTAAATATTTTGAACTCCATATACTCCTTACAACAAAACAATTTTCATTTACCTGTGTATGTTTGTTTATTTATTTTGTATTAACGTTGTGTCATAGATAAAATTTAATCAGTATATTTTTCATGTTTTGTTAATATGTCTTTGTGTAACTGTAAAAAATGGCAGTAGTCACTGAATCCTAGCTGAAATACAACCATGCCGTCGTGCTCTTACTAAATGACATTTGTACCCAACAGTAAAGTCAACAACACCGTCAGTTTCACAACTTTGGTCAATGACCAGTACATATATGAACAGTGTTAATAGTTATCAAAGATACCAGGATTAATGCGATTACTCTACAACAGATTTACTTACGTTTGCGCAAGATGACAACTATTGCTGAGACAAAGAATAATAAACCAATGACTAAAGATGCGATGCCTGCACTGAACATACTATTGATGCCCTCTTTGGTTGTTAACATATCCTCACCAAAAGATACTACGAATAGAAAAATCATGTGTATATTCATAATTTGATAGTAAAAAAAACTTGAAACCATTATTACTCAAAGATAGGAGTTAATGCTTTAAATGCCGTGTGCATGAATGATTTGTGTCGTAATGAGTTTGTTTGTTTCTTTATCATGCTACGCATTGTGCAGTTTAATTGACCATTTTCTATATATTAATCGAGCAATTTACAGACCACAACATCTGCTTTACATTAGCTGTTGTATAAATGTACAAGTTGTCTGCTTATTGGTCGGGTTGTTGTCTCTTTGACTCATTCACCATTTCCATTCTCAATTTTATTATTATACCTTACATATTTTTCAAAAAATTCTATGGGGAAAAACGTTATCACGTGACATGGACCAATTCAGTTATTTTTTTATTCAATTGCAAGGAAAGACGAATACTCCTAAAAATCCAGACCTGCGATAATTAACCCTACTATTCACCAGCAAAGAACCGTTTAGTTTCTTGATTTGTACATGAGTCATCTTCCATAAAAATGAGGTTACAGACGTAAATAAGCAAAATGACAACGTTCATGTTGCAGGAAGCCCATCAATAAACGAAGAAATCAGACAAAACAAGCGTTGGGATTTCATCTAGTGTCGACGATATCTCTTGTAAATGACTCTTTTCAGCGCCATCTTTATATTATTGAAAGAGTTTACCTGTGTTGTACAAAATTGTGGAAAATCAACTCCTCAGCGTGCCACAATTATATATTGTTTGATTTGTTTACTAACTATACAAAACAATTCTAGTTATGTAGAGAAAGGTATTTTATTTTTTACTTTATTTTCTAGCTGATTCATCTTTGAAAATTTCCAATAAACATT
Organism: Mytilus galloprovincialis; assembly: GCA_037788925.1. Taxonomy (NCBI): domain Eukaryota; kingdom Metazoa; phylum Mollusca; class Bivalvia; order Mytilida; family Mytilidae; genus Mytilus; species Mytilus galloprovincialis. The sequence goes on along the minus strand of JAWDJN010000028.1, from coordinate 88,705 downwards.
GGTTATTAGCCATTTTCAGAAATTTTCAGTTGTCATTTTGTCCAAGATATATAAATACTAATTCACTGAGTAATTCAAAATTTTGAATAGCTACGTGAAATAATTATATATTGCGTAAATATACAAGGTATATTATTATTATTTATGACATTAATATCCCCATGATGAAAATCATCATATTGAACCCCCTTGTTTTGTTATTTTACAAGAGATCTATCCGTAAATATGTGTTAAATTACGGGGAAGTGTGTAAAAATGTAAATACACCAACTTAATGAAATTGCAGTTATTCCAAATAAGTTTTAGTCCTAGTTCCCATGTTGTAATAGGAGACCTTAACATCGTTCGTGACCGAGAGGTGTAATCATTTCGCAGTAAAGGACTTAAATATCGTCCCCCGTCAATTTATTAATTGGAATGAGTGTTGTAACATCATCTACAACAACAGTGTACTTATTGCTCTAAATAGATAAAACACGAAAAAGCTAACAAGAAATCTTTAGATATTTTTAAAATTCGATAATGACGATAGTTTCTATAAGTATTCAACATTTAAAAGAAATTATGTTTGTCCCGGCTGATAAGGATGCTAAAATTATCATTATTGTTTGAAATAAATTTTACATTGAGGTTCTGAAAGAGGAAAACATGAACTGACCAACATTCCAATTCACTTTTTTTTTGGAAAATGAAATGCAACAAACATAAAGTTTTTCTACCTCTGTACAAGCAGAACCAAAGACAATGAACATTCCAACAATGGACGGCTTCCTGAGCTGCAAAAACTACATACAAATACAGATTTATTTCATTTTCAAGCCAGTGTTCCACTGCAAATTTTTTATTCTGCTTTCTTTTCTAGAATACTTCGTACAATACACAAATGTTAATAAATTCTTCAAATAATGCCTTTGACAAAATTTGAATTAATGACTTGAGATACGTAAAACAATCGTTGAAGTACTTGATAAATTGCATTGTTAAATTGGTGATTTCGAATCTGTTCAAAGTTTTAATTTTCCACCCTAAATACTAATTTTCCTCATAGATTTATTAAGAAAAAAAATAAACTTTGTGATTAAATGGGCATTTGAAAAGTCAGAATGCGACTACAAACTCTTGTATGTCCTTTTTTGTTACAATTAAACACACTGGAATTCCTAAGATACTATTATTGCCCTTGAATTTTTATTAGAAAACAATTGTGTCCGCTATGGAGATTCCCTAAATCGTCAAATTATCGGATTTCTATGGGGACTTACTGTGCTCCATTTATTGTGGACCTGTTTCTGTTTTGTTATGATTTACAATTTATGACTGCCCATCTATTCGAAATAACATCTGATTATCAAATTTGAAATCACTATTACTTTTAAATATTCGGCTCTCAATAATGACGACATCAGCTAGAATGTACACTAATGAGATTTATCCAACAGAACTGACTTTAAATGAAGCAAATAATAACAATGAACACTGCCCTTTCCTGGATCTTGATATTTGTATCTTTAACAGGATGCTTTAATACCAAAATTTATGATAAAGATATGAATTTTCATTTCCTATTGTTAATTATCCATATTTAGATGGTGACGTTTCCTTTTCGCAACTATATGGTGTTCGATTCGCTCGTGTTTGTCAAAACTTATTTGATTTCAACAAAAGAAGTATAAATCAATATGGAGATACCTTATACGTTCGGGTATTTCACATTCAATCTTTAATGGTAATATTCTTAACATAGCACAAAAATTTCGGCATTCACCTCAAAGGCTGATCAGCTTTTAAACAGACTTATTCAGAAGGTATATAGTTACGATACTGCTGTCAGGTCTTTATGGATCGCATATTTTGGTGAAAATACTGATTCACTAAAATAAACTCATCATAGATACCAGGATAACATTTTGTATTTACGCCAGAGAAGCGTTTCGTCTACAAAAGACTCATCAGTGACGCTCAAATAAAAAAAGATGTAAAAAAAAGGCCAAATAAGTACGAAGTTGAAGCGAATTGAGGACCCAAAATTTCTGATTATATGTATATCTGTATTTGTCCAGGTCATTAAGGTGTTTTAGTCTACAAGATAAGAAGGGTAAGATGTATATTTAACCGGACAACATCTTACATTAGTTGGTCATAGAACACCTTGTGTTACCAACACATGTAATATGGCCTTTTCTGGCATTTTTACAAGTGTGCCCTTCGTTGTGTTACAGATGCAACAGCTTCTTGATGTTTTACCTACAATCACGATTTGTAGTGTCATTGATTTGTGCTGTGGTGTTGTTATATTTTCTGATGACTTAGGTACCGGGACAGGGACAATGGTAAACATGTCAGTACTAGTATCTACACAGTTGATGAATTGGCGACAAAATTGCATTTGTTAGATATAATACCATGTACAAAAAAGGTTTCGAAAAATTGTTTGTGTTGTTTTGCAACTTTTCTACAAATGACTTTTTAGTTATGTGTATATTACACACGCAACATGTTGGCTTCATTGCTATATAATCAATTATCGTGTTATTAGTTATGTACAGGCACCTACTTCAGTTTGACGGTAATTGTTCCTTGCATGCATGTAACTAAAATAAATGTAAACACATGAATAGAAAGTAGGTCAAGAGTATGGATAGTCATAGGAATGTACACAATAAGCGATACATTATTTTTTTTTAATGAAATGATATATAGTCAATTTTGTTGTTTTCAACTGTCCTTCACGGCGGATTCTCTGTTTTTCCCACCTAAAAAAAACCCCTAAATTTCGCATATTGGGCTTTCGTCCTTTTTGGAGGAATAAATTAACCATTTTTCACACATATCATGATATATGAAAATCGAAATATTAATCAAAAAGCATTTTTATTTTTGTTTGTCTAGTAAATTTTATTCTTTCAGCACTTTTTGAAATTGGCCCTTTTATGAAAACAAAATCAGGGAAATTGGCCCTACCTCTTTAAAACGAAATTGTGTTGGGCATTAAAATCAATGCAATTAAAAGGTGTGATATGTCATTGTCGAACTTAAATGATTTAAGGGTGTTCAAACAAAAACAAAAAAATATCACGACAATGTTTTAATAGATGATTGTCAATATGTATGTTGATACAGTCGATAAATTAGTTCATTAAAATACTCAAAAATATAGCTAAAATTGAGTGCTTGGTTTTGTCATTGGCAAACGTGTTGTAACTGATCTTGCATCAAATAAAGGCAACAGTAGTATACCGCTGTTCAAAACTCATAAATCCATGGACAAAAAACAAAATCGGGGTAACAAACTAAAACCGAGGGAAACGCATTAAATATAAACAGTTGGCATAGAAACCGTATCCGGCCTTGACAGTTTAAAATGAATGAGAAAATTATAGGCCTAGGCATATGTATGTAGGACTCTAAAGTGCGATGGGGACGCTAAAGTACGACGTTCACGCTAAAGTGCGATTGTCTTCGCTAAAGTGCGATGCCTCCATACGCTGAAGTCCGATGGTCCGCGAAAGTATAGACGTAAGAAACGTAGTTGGATTATGACGTTTTCAGTCTTTTATACAAACTAAAAAAATGCATGCCGTTAGATAAATTTTAAGAATATTTATAAATATCTTGTAAACCAAATGTTTATGACTTAATCATTTTAAACCAAATCGGACTTTGTCTGCTGAAGTACTTGTGCCCTGCAGTCGACTATTTTAATTAGATACGAAATACGTATATGTATTCTGCTTCTGTTTGAAGTAAACGGATACATATGAATCATTATAAATGTTGCAGCTTACTTTGCGGTTCACGTTAAAATATTGCCAAGTTTATTGAAAAGTAACGGCGGTAAAATAAAGGTTCATGTTTTCATGGGTAAATTGTAAATTGTCGGCTAAACCCTTTTTTGTACATTGTAGGAAATTATAACAAGTAAGGCCTACTATAACAAGTATTTGTACTCGATACCAAAATGGAGAAAGCTCGGAGACAAATAAATTTTACGTATGCCGACAATGATCGATTTTGTTTGTACATTTGTATTTGTAATTTTCAATAACAGTTGTAAGGGGAGGTGTTCACATTAGTGATAGACTGTGTGAATGGCAAGCTACACCAATTATCCAGATATTTTTTACGTCCGAATTGTTAAAAATCATTTACAGGAAATATAGATTTTGTTTACACTTAACTTAACTTTTTAGTAGAAATTACGTGGTTGGTTTTCTAAACTGTTGGTCCATCGTACTTTAGCGTAATACACCATCGTACTTTAGCGAACAAACAACCATCGCACTTTAGCGTGAAACACCATCGTACTTTAGCGTAGACCATCGCACTTTAGCGTGACCATCGCAATTTAGAGTACCATCGCACTTTAGAGTCATACATATATAGTGGTAGAGGTATTTGTAAAATATGCATGTAGTTCGATATTGACTTTTATTGTTATATGTAGACATATAAGGTTAAGCCTTTGCACACATATGAATAATTATAACACAGACACAATTTATTTCAAATCATGTAAAGAATGTCAGAAAGAATGAAAAATACCGACAAGCAGAACAAATAATTCAGGGGCAGTGGAGCAACGGGAAGAGGCGATTGATAATATTCCAGGCAAATTAGCCAGGGAGTTACCTAAACCAGATGGAACACCACCTGTACAGCTCGGATCTGTGACAAATAGTGTACTAACACCCTGTCCAAATTGACCCTAGCAACTCACTAGCAGAATTTTTGTTAACCTGCTCAAGGTAATACAATATTGCACCAACCCCTAAGTAACACAGGTTACCAATCGAAACGGTTATTACGTTAGATTACATAGCGCGAAACGTTACGTAAAATGTAAAAAAGAATAATTGATACGAAATAGAAATAGACAGTTTGTGTTAATTGATAACAGGAGTCAATCAAACACTTACCTTTAACCAGGTACAGATTATATCAAAACATAAGCATTAGTACAAAATGCAGTATGCAAGATGTAACACGATAGGTTTGTAGTCGGATGCATTTTAAAATATATTTTTGTATTCTATTGTTCTATATATACATACATCTCATTGTACGTATATGCAAACTGTCGGGTATTGGGCTAAACGCTATGCAGGTTTAGATTGGACTTTGCATGATGAACAGTTTAGACTAGTACGTAAATCACGGGAGCCAGTCGGAACATAATCTGTCATATCCACTGAGATATGGTTATCGTATATGCAACCAGCAGGTCCAAATAATTAATTAGAGTTCAATACTGCATAAAAACCACAAACAATTTGCATATACAAATGCAAACAAACTTGTTCAAAGGCAGTTGTCTATATTCGCTAAATAGTATGTACTGGTGGTAAAGTGACTAACTATAATAACAACCTAAGTCACCTTGAATTGGTCAACTATTCAGATCATCCAATCTACAATCACCTAAAAAAAACAGCTAATTTTCAACTCTTGTTGACCTAGGCAAATGCAAAATAACAAAATAATTCATTTTCCTTGAACAAAGGCAAAACTAAACCTTAAGGATGTACTTAAGTGAGGTTTTGGAATAAGTGTTAGACTCCTTGGTGTTTTTCAATATGATACAAGCTAAGATATTGTGCCCCATAACACCTATTTATCTGTTAACATAACTTAAAGACTTAATAGCTCTCAAAAGGTCATTTGACAAAATTTAAGCAGATTCTTGATTTTCTTTCTTTTGATATGAGACCCAAAAGATATCAATGCAAATAAAAGGTAAAAGTCCGAGTCAGTCTTTCCCCGCCATATTTTCTAAATCAAATATCTGGGAAAGGAGCTCCATGACCTATCAATTTTTAGCTTATTTTGATCCTTAACTAATACTCTTCCAGCTTAAAGTATCAATTTTGAATTCTTGATTAATTTTATTTAACCTTAGATCACCAACTACTGTCAAATAATGAAAATATATTTGATGCAGCAATGTGACTATTGGGATGCTTTGAGGAATTTAGTTTAAACTATAATGCTCCAAGGTTCTCGAGTTTTGCAACCTATCGCAGTTCGGCCGAAGTTCACAAAATTGAAGCTAATTCAAAATTCAAAACGAAATTCATCTTGGTACAATGTGCCTCTTTTTAAAAAATCCAATTTCAATTTCAGAAAATCGCCTACGTATTCGTATTTTGATGACGTGGTTTGAATAACAACAGAATGATGAAATATCTTGTTTTGCGTAAACCTGAACTTTAGTCAGGCTTTTAGAGTTTTCCTTATATCCAAGTGATTTTGACCTTTTAAGGATTTTTCTTTGACGGGAAATATTATATATATAAAAGTCTGCAAGGTGGTTGCTCTATAGCATGTGCCTTTTTTGACAAAAACTGCCACTTTTTTGTTGCTAAAACGTTTTAATTGAAAGCTGGCCTTGAAAATTTTAGACCACTGTTTAAATTTTATACGTGTGCATGCAAAACAAAATTATTGGTAGAGGGGTCTTAATACAGCGCAAACAACAATTTCCAAAAGACCAAAAATGTGAAAAAGAATATTTTAACAAAACGCATTTATCTACCAGGTGGAACAAAAAATGTTTTTAAACCCTGTTGACTAAAATTGGCGATTGCTAAATAAATGGATCGCCAGTTGTAACGAAACGAATCTTAATTATTAGTCTTATGCCAAACAGAAAACAATAAACTTGCGAAAAGATGACAATGAATGTCATTTCAATGATATAAGGAATCGAAACGGTACATAAATATATTTGGAAGGCCGTATTATTCAACTCAATTAATGATACACGATATATGTTTATGAGATATATTAAATTAAACAATATTATAATGTTAGTAAAATAAACCCTCAAAATCGTCTGTAGGCACAAGTGTTTGATTCATATCGAGAGGCGAACTTTTGTGTTCTTTTGTTCTTTTATTTGTTGTGTTTATTGTACTGTGGTTTTGTGTCATCGATGGATACCCTATATCCTTTGTTTTTCTATACAACCATTGTATACATCATTCGAAGACCATGCGCTTAATATGTAAGGAGGACAGACGCTATAACCTCTAACAAGGACCAATCTTTTAAAGAGGAAATTCTATTGGAGGTAGTGTTACTTTTGCTTGTCACGAACGCTTTCGCTTACTGTTGTGTCTGTTACACAGAGTTTAATGCCGTCAGCAGGAGGTTTAATTACATTGATTTTAAACCACTGTAGGCATACGAAGCAATATATAATTTATAGATAGATACCTATCCTTTTAAAAATTATATTTACAGATTATATACAACTATCTGCCTAAGATTAGTTTTACCAAGCATATTTAATTATAGTGGATTTGGACTCTCCATTTTGTTGGTGCGAGTGCTGCATTGTGGCAGCATAATCCTGCCCTTTTTCGAAATCTACAAGGTGTTTTTTTAATGTGCAAGTGATATAAATCCCTCTTGGCACGGGTCACCTATTTATCGTCCCCTTCCGACGGACTGTCATAGTTTCTCAAGACCATACTCTCAAAGGTATCGATGTGAGAGCCGAAAATTTAGTCCCTGAAATGTTCTCACCGGAACTGGGATCGAACCAGGAACTGCTGTTTGTAGTCCGATGCACTAAGATATATAAATGATTTCTAAACAATGTAACTACACCATATTCAGCACATGCAATACATTTATATTGTACTTACCTTTCTCCAAGACACTGAATTTGCGACGAAAAATTCCAACAACATTTGTAGCAATAAATATATATTGTCCAAACTGATTTTTTTTAAAATATTCAATGGATATATTTGATGAGGAATAGAGTCCAACATTTATACTAGTTGAATTGAGAACACTGTTGTTGCAAAAATCGATATTTTCCTGTGCTAGGAATGTCCATTTTATTATTGGATGTGGGTTACTCTTTACCCAAACTGTTATGAAGAGAAAATCGTTTTCTGATGTAGTTATCTTCTCCGGTGAATTTGATCTAGTTGTGTCTAGGAAAGGTTTAACTTAAAAAAATATTAAAAGAGATACTACATTGTTGAATATCAATGTCAATTAAACAATATCGTAATATAATATGCATTACTTCAATATATAAAAAAAAACAGGAACATATTTGGTCTCTAAAAGACAAGAATGATAATTTTGAAAAAAATATACTTTTCAGAATACCTAGACAAAATTAATATTTATTCAAACAAAAAATAGACAATTTTGATTGAATTTCCTGATTGAATTTTTCAAAAAACTAAGGATTTTCTTATCCCAGGCATAGATTACCTTAGCCGTATTTGGCACAAATTTTTGGAATTTAGGATCCTCAACGCTCTTCAACTTTGTACTGTATAAATATTTTGATATGAGCGTCACTGATGAGTCTTATGTAGACGAAACGCGCGTCTGGCGTACTAAATTATAGTCCTAGTACCTTTAATAACTATTGAATCTGTGTACTATGTCGTACTGAAAAGCTAAATTTGTTCATGTACTTACAGTAGACAACCAGTGTTCGTTGTACACGTGGTCTGTATGAAACGATAGGATGTATCGCTAAACATGTGCAGATTTTGTCGTTGAAGGTCTTATCCACAGTAAACGTGACACTGTACGATGCTATGAGCCCTGTTGTATTGTTAATTATAGCGCCAGAGCAATTCCACGTTAATGTTGGAAGTGGATTTCCACCAGATGCACTACAGGTTAAAACTATTTCAGTACCAGTTATTATACTCCCAGATGGTGTCTGTTGTATTGATGGATTTGTTTCTGGTGCGTCTGTAATTATGAAAGACTCGACTATTATCATTTGACAGTTCATGCCGGCATATCAATCTTGTAAGCTGAGATTAACCACAATTAGCAGAACAAAAATAACCTCTTTGAGCAATAGACGAGCAATACAAAAAGTGGGCGTGAATGTACAGATTGTGTCATTGTCAAGGGACTTCCTATTTTGATTGTAATTGTTTCTAGAGAGCAGAAGTCGATTTTTTATGACATATAAAGACAATGAATGAACCGGCATTAAATAGATTATTATTGAGTATAAACTTTAAGAATAATTTCAAATACTAGTATGCAGATGCTCATATGTTAAGACATATTTCTCAAGGCATTTAAACGCATTCTCAACTGAAAGTTAATGTATTTAAACCTTAATCGGAAAATATAATAATACTATCGTAGTTCTAGGCGGCTACGGAAGTTCAAAAACGGTAAGTCCTATATCGAGTGGCATAATCAAAAGATCAAACATGTCAAACTAATGGTAAACAATTTCAATATTCCTGACTTGGTACAGGCATTTCCTTATGTAGCAAATGATGGATTAAAGGTTCGTGTAACACTTATCAATTCAAAGTTTTAAAAAGTTTTGAAACTTTAGATTTTTGGAATTTTGATCAAAGTTTTAAAATATCAAAATTTCAAATTGTGTTAAAATTTTGAAATTTTGAAATTTTAACCAAATAATTAAAATATCAAAGTTCTAAATATCGTTTTTAAATTTGATAGTGTAGGAATTTGATCATTTTTTTTTAAATACTAAACCTTACGTGCAATTTTTATTATTTCACTTTTTGAAAGTTTGATTTTTTAAATTTTTGATTAAAATATCAAAAATTGAAAAGGGGCAAAAAGAGGGTTACCTGTAAAAAGCGAAACGAAATAAAAGCGGAACGTAACGAAACAATATGAATTGAAAACATACTGATACTTAAAAGTTAATGTATGAAATAAAACTACAGACAGACAGTTGTAAGCGGTGAAAAATTGGATGACAAAATAAATATTTCTCAAAAGAAGAGAATTCATTTCAAAACAAGATGCACGGCTCTGATATTGGCCATTTTACTTGCTGGTTTTTCTAGCACCCATATTCTAGAAGAAACAGGAGTAACAGTAAACACTGAACAACTCGCCGTAGGTCAAATAGTATGGTTAGGTTGAGCATGTATCTATATTTTCTACTGAACTGAAAAGGTTCAGAACACGGTCTATTATCTCTTTTGATTTCAAATTTTTCTGTTTTGCTCTACGACTTCTTACTTTCTGCAATCATGTTGGCTAAAGAATATATCATTCCATATACATTATGATCGATCATATTTAACGTTTTAATCTGTTCTTTGTAAGTTGTTGGCCCTAAATATTCAGCTTTGAGCGTTACCTAAGAAGGTCGATCCAGAAAAGCGCTTCGATCGTAACTTTTAACGTTATGTTTTCATTTTTTTTTTCGGTTGTATGACGATCATAATTATATTGCCTTGTATCAATGATTTTAGTGAATTTTTTTTTTGGTACGGTAGGAATTCTGAATGCATGGTGTCCCAATAAAGGTTGTGCTAGTCTACAATGTGGGAGGTTTTTAATATATATATATATATATCTTATTTACGCTGAAATTAAGAGTACTAAGATCAAATATTAGTAGATTGGGCCCAAGATACTGTTACACGGTATCTACAAAAACTCATCATAGATAGATAGCAGGATATAAATTTTGCCGTTTTTTGCGCCAGACGCGTGTTTCGTCTACAAAAGACTTATCAGTGGCGCTCGAATCAAACTAAGTTAAAAAGGCAAATAAAGTCAAATAAAGTAAACGTTTATATCCAACTTATAGCTCTGGTTATGTAAAAGTTGAAACCATTCATATCATATATAAACGTATACCATAAACATTATTTTCAGCATTCATATTTATGTTATAGTAGCCGCTGTACTACATTTATCGCCCATCTATCCATTTGTAGGTGTCGGCATTTTGAAAATTGAATTTTTTTTTTCAAAAGTTTATATCAGCGATAAATGGTAATCTTTTGGGGAATCCAATATATAGATAGTAACTTTTTTTTTTAGTTTGATACTTCCACGAGGGGCTTCGATAATGGTACATTAAAATATTCTGATCCCCAATTTGATGAAAAAATAATATTCTGTGCCAGCAGAGGATAAAGAAAAATTCTGAATCCAAATTTTCTCCATGCCTTATAGTGTTAAATTTTGAACCAGACAAGTTGATTAATAGCGATGAAAAACTTAATAAAATTGTTAGCGCTTCGACAAAACAAGCACACCCCACTTTTAAAGCCAAGTTAAATGGTTGCTCCCTTATAGACAACATTTGGACTGGTTATCATATACGTAGCTCCATTATGGGTCATAAATCAAGCACTGTTTTTAAATAGCAAATAAAAGGAAAGGGATTTTTTTGTATTAAGGGATATTATTGTTCCGTATTTGCATTTTGTTATTTGAGCATTTTTAAGTTATCGTACGACAATCGACTTTGAGCAAACTAAAAGAACACATGTACATCCAGTCAGAATGGGGCGTGTTAAGAGAAGCCACACTGTCAGCTGCATGATGGATTTTTCCATTTTTATATAAAAAAGAAGATGTGGTATGATTGCCAATGAGACAACTATCCACAAAAGATTGGCCATACACCAATGTTGCTCTTGAAAAACCAGTACAATGTAAAACGATGAATTATAAGTAAAGAATTCACCTACGGAACGCTGAAACAGAAATTTGAAAGTCAAGAAAAATAAGAACCGAAACAATTGAAGATGTGTTTGGCTAAAGTGAAGTTAAATATATCAACATTCATCTTTAAGGGCTTCGTTGCCCGAGGGAGTTGAATCCTACGTTTCTTCGTAATTTGTACGTAAACAAACGTTTATTTTAAATTATCGATTTTTTTGTTGCCAGTGACAAACAATATTTCATGAATGTTCCGGAACAAATTAGCAATAAATACAACAGGGAGAGAGTGTGCATCATGAAGACATAACCTTTCAATTAGTTTAATTGAGGTCTGGAGCTGGCGTATGACAGTAACTGCTAGCCTTATATATAGTAGTCCTTTGTTAATTTATTATCATTGTCATTTAGATTAGTTTCTTTTGTTTCCTTTTCTGACATAGGACTTTTATTTCCTTTTCAAGTGCGTTTTACTGTTCGTATTAGGGTCATTATAAAAAAAAGAGCATATTTCGACGAGGTTATATTTTAAAAAATGATGTCATTGTTTAAAACATTTAAATGTGTCCCGCTATTCTATAGTATGGTAGCAACGATATATAAAAATATGCAATGGAAAAAATGAAGTTTCTTTAATTTTAACTATTTTATGTCATCCTTTGATAGAATCGTGTCAATGGTGTTACCAATTTAAAGCATACATTTAGGTACTAAACATTATTGTTTAACATCAAGCAACTGTTCCAATTTGTTGTTTAGGTTTAAATTACGACTTACAGACATTATTCATATAGCCGTGCATTCTATTTAAACATAAATTTCAGAATGCATTGTCGTAAAAAAGTTGGCTGTCCTAATTATGGCCGTTGTAAATACTAAAAATTACACTCAAACTGAATATATGTGAATTGTATAAGATTAAATGATAATAATATACCCAATCATTTGTACACGACCTAAAAACACTTTCATTTATGAATAAAGATAAAAAAAAAAATGTCGCATTTTTATATAGTGACACCACTGACCCTTCAGTAACTCCAATGATACAAAAGTATCACCATTGACATCACATTTCAAATTTTACCTTTATCAAGTACTTAACACAAAGCCAAGATCACCGGGCAAAAGAAAAAGATGAAAAATAATTCTTAGGCTAAAAAATCTCAAATTATATAACATAACATCCATAACTAAAAATGTCAATAGTGTTACTAAATAGTGTCATTGGTGTTACCAGCATACATCAGTTTATGAAAACTGTGTATACGTAATACATGATATTGTTATAACTTTGTTAAATAAGTATTTTTTTCATAAATAATATGATGTTTCGCTTGTTAAACATGAGAGAAACACAAAACAATGCTGATTGTCATAATATATTCAGTGGTGTTACTTAACTGGTCGATGGTGTTATTTCATCAAAATGGTCTCACCATTGACAGTAACACCAATCATTTAAGGTGTATTTTAAAATTCAGTTACGAAACAAGTGCTCCATTTCCATATTCTATATGTTGTTACTGATGCATGTTTCTATAATCAATATATTTCATTATTCAAAGTTAAGGAAATGTTTTCAAAAAATGATTTTTATAAAGGGTACACCATGGACACTATTTCCAATAACGATATAAGCTTTACTTACTTTTACGATTTTTTCACTAAATCTTCAACATAATTGTTTGTTTTCTTTTACATAACATGCTTACAGGTAACATTGCTAAGGGAGAAACTGTTGTAAATGCCCAAAGTTTGCGAAAGATAACTCTTATCCTACTAATTTGTCCTTTGGTTACACCATTGACTTAAAAAATGTTACATTTCCTTTTGGTGAAAATTTTTATTATAAAACCAGCATACACCTCCTAAATCATTAACAAATGTTTGTAAGTATCAAAATGCAATAAAAAGTGATAAATCATAATAACAAATGATATGAATAATATTCCTATTTCAAGTCTGAAAGGATTTATAGTAAAAAATAACAGTTATTTCTGGCTATCTTCAAGGGTTTATGAAAACATTAAGGATGTTTTTATAACATTTCATACTGTAAACTGTATATTGTGTATCACAAAACATTCATCTCTAACATATGCAAGTGTTATTTTGATATATTTTCATGTCTGTGACTTAAAAAGACACAATAACATAGTTTGGCATATTTTTTTTGATAATGACCCATTACTGTGTGTTTTTCATTCTTTATTGGCTAGATTTATAGGGGAGGGTTGTGATCTCACGAAACTTGTTTAACCCCGCCGCATTTGTGCGCCTGTCCCAATTCAGGAGCCTATGTCCTTTTAAGTCTTGTATGATTTTAATTTTAGTTCATTGATATATTTCGGAGTTTAGTATGACGTCTATAATCACTGAACCAGTACATTTTTTTGTCTAGGGCCAGTTGAAGCACGTCTAGCACAACGTTCATTGCGACGCTATACATTAAGTATTCCTTCCGTATCATTTCTTGGAACTAAGATAAATTATAAAAGGCAATATAGTATCGTCATGCAATCGATAAAAAAGAAAACAAAACGTTTAACGTTGCATGCGACCGAAGCGCTTTTTCTGGATCTACCTTCATCAGAAACGTCAAAAAGACGAATAATACTATTTGGTTTACTGCGTGTTGGTCAGTTTTCACTGTTAATTCTAAATTTTGGGCACTTTGAACACCAAATAGCTCTGAATTATTTATCTCAAACGCTAACCTTATATAAGAGATTTCAATCAACTTATTTGATTCCGGTTTAAATAGGTTTAACTAATATTTTTTTTATAGATGCACATCCTTAAAATTTCAGGATACTGTTATCCCATGTGAAGTCTGATATGATTCATAAATAAAACCGACTTCTTCTTTTCATTATTTATTTTGTAATTAAAAATGATTTGATATGTTTCGTGCTATTTATTTATAACTAAGAATGATAGTTATCAGAGCCGTCTTTACATCAGTGTTTACAGGTGCCCCTCTTTTCGCCCCTTTTCTATTTTTGATATTTTAATCAAAAATTAAAAAATCAAACTTTCAAAAAGTGAAATAATCAAAATTGCAAGTTAGGTTTAGTATTTTAAAAGTTTGATAAAATTCCTAAACTATCAAATTTATAAACGATATTTAAAACTTTAATATTTTAATAATTTGGTTAAAATTTCAAAATTTCAAAACTGTTACACAATTTGAAATTTTGATATTTTAAAGCTTTGATCAAAATTCCAAAAATCTAAAATTTCAAAACTTTTTAAAAATTTGAATTGTTAGTGTTACACGGACCGTCTTTCATACAATTTTGAGGCTTAGACAAATTATTAAACGAGTTTTAATGGTCCGTGTAACACTTATCAATTAAAAGTTTTAAAAAGTTTTAAAACTTTAGATTTTTGGAATTTTGATCAAAGTTTTAAAATATCAAAATTTCAAATTGTGTTAAAGTTTTAAAATTTGAAATTCTAACCAAATAATTAAAATATCAAAATTCTAAATATCGTTTTTAACTTTGATAGTTTAGGAATTTGATCAAACTTTTAAAATACTAAACCTTACGTGCAATTTTTGTTATTTCACTTTTTGAAAGATCGATTTTTTTAACTTTTTGGTTAAAATATCAAAAATAGAAAAGGGGAAAAAAGAGGGGTACCTGTAAAAATCGAAACGAAATAAAAGCGGAACGTAACGAAACAATATGAATTGAAAACATACTGATACCTAAAAGTTAATGTATGAAATAAAACTACAGACAGACAGTTGTAAGCGGTGAAAAATTGAATGACAAAATAAATATTTCTCAAAAGAAGAGAATTCATTTCAAAACAAGACGCACGGCTCTGATATTGGCCATTTTACTTGCTGGTTTTGCTTGCACCCATATTCTAGGAGAAAAAGGAGTAACAGTAAAAACTGGAAACTCGCCGTAGGTCAAATAGTATGGTTAGGTTGAGCATATATCTATATTTTCTACTGAACTCTAGGCAATAAAAAGGCTCAGTACACGGTGTATTATCTCTTGATTTCAAATTTTTCTGTTTTGCTCTACGACTTCTTACTTTCTGCAATCATGTTCAACTTGGCTAAAGAATATATCATTCCATGTACATTATGAACGATCATATTTAACGTTTTAATCTGTTCTTTGTAAGTTGTTGGCCCTAAATATTCAGCTTTGAGCGTTACCTAAGAAAACGATCCAGAAAAGCGCTTCGGTCGAAACTTTTAACGTTATGTTTTCATTTTTTTTCGGTTGTATGACGATCATAATTATACTGCCTTGTATCAATGAGTTTAGTTAATATTTGTTTGGTACGGTAGGAATACTGAATGCATGGTATCCCAATTAAGGTTGTGCTAGTCTACAATGAGGGAGGTTTTTAATATATATATATATCTTATTTACGCTGAAATTAAGAGTACTAAGATCAAATATTAGTAGATTGGGCCCAAGATACTGTTACACGGTATCTACAAAAACTCATCATAGATGGATACCAGGATATAAATTTTGCCGGTTTTTGCGCCAGACGCGCGTTTCGTCTACAAAAGACTTATCAGTGGCGCTCGAATCAAGTTAAGTTGAAAAGGCAAATAAAGTCAAATAAAGTAAACGTTTATATCCAACTTATAGCTCTGGTTTTGTAAAAGTTGAAACCATTCATATCATATATAAACGTATACCATAAACATTATTTTCAGCATTCATATTTATGTAATAGTTGCCGCTGTACTACATTTATCGCCCATCTATCCATTTGTAGGTGTCGGCATTTTGAAAATTGAAAATTCTTTTCAAAAGTTTATATCAGCGATAAATGGTAATGGGGAATCCAATATATAGATAGTCACTTTTTTTTTTAGTTTAATACTTCCACGAGGGGCTTCGATAATGGTACATTAAAATATTCTGATCCCCAATTTGATGAAAAAAATAATATTCTGTGCCAGCAGAGAATAAAAGAAAAATTCTGAATCCAAATTTTCTCCATGCCTTATAGTGTTAAATTTTGAACCAGACAAGTTGATTAATAGCGATGAAAAACTTAATAAAATTGTTAGCGCTTCGACAAAACAAGCACACCCCACTTTTAAAGCCAAGTTAAATGGTTGCTCCCTTATAGACAACATTTGGACTGGTTATCATATACGTAGCTCCATTATGGGTCATAAACCAAGCACTGTTTTTAAATAGCAAATAAAAGGAAAGGGATTTTTTTGTATTAAGGGATATTATTGTTCCGTATTTGCATTTTGTTATTTGAGCATTTTTAAGTTATCGTACGACAATCGACTTTGAGCAAACTAAAAGAACACATGTACATCCAGTCAGAATGGGGCGTGTAAAGAGAAGCCACACTGTCAGCTGCATGATGGATTTTTCCATTTTTATATAAGAAAGAAGATGTGGTATGATTGCCAATGAGACAACTATCCACAAAAGATTAGTCATACACAAATGTTGCTCTTGAAAAACCAGTACAATGTAAAACGCTGAATTATAAGTAAAGAATTCACCTACGGAACGCTGAAACAGAAATTTGAAAGTCAAGAAAAATAAGAACCGAAACAATTGAAGAGGTGTTTGGCTAAAGTGAATTTAAGCATATCAAAATGCATCTATAAGGGCTTCTTTGTCCGAAGGAGTTGAATCCTACGTTTCTTCGTAATTTGTACGTAAACAAACGTTTATTTTAAATTATCGATTTTTTGTTGCCAGTGACAAATAATATTTCATGAATGTTCCGGAACAAATTAGCAATAAATACAACAGGGAGAGAGTGTGCATCATGAAGACATAACCTTTCAATTAGTTTAATTGGGGTCTGGAGCTCGCTTATGGCAGTAACTGCTAGCCTTATATATAGTAGTCCTTTGTTAATTTATTATCATTGTCATTTAGATTAGTTTCTTTTGTTTCCTATTCCGACATAGGACTTGTACTTCCTTATCAAGTGTGTGTTACTGTTCGTATTAGGGTCATTATAAAAAAAGAGCATATTTCGACGAGGTAATATTTTGAACAATGATGTCATTGTTTAAAACATTTAAATGTGTCCCGCTATTCTATAGTATGGTAGCAACGATATATAGAAATATGCAATGGGGAAAAATGAAAAGTTTCTTCAATTTTAACAATTTTATGTCATCCTTTGATAGAATCATGTCAATGGTGTTACCAATTTAAAGCATACATTTAGGTACTAAATATTATTTTTTAACATCAAGCAACTGTTCCAATTTGTTGTTTAGGTTTAAATTACGACTTACAGACATTATTCATATAGCTGTGCATTCTATTTAAACATAAATTTCAGAATACATTGTCGTAAAAAAGTTGGCTGTCCTAATTATGGCCGTTGTAAATACTAAAAAATACACTCAAACTGAATATATGTGAATTGTATAAGATTAAATGATAATAATATACCCAAACCTTTGTACACGACCTAAAAACACTTTCATTTATGAATAAAGATTAAAAAAAAAATGTCGCATTTTTATATAGTGACACCACTGACCCTTCAGTAACTCCCATGATACAAAAGTATCACCATTGACATCACATTTCAAATTTTACCTTTATCAAGTACTTAACACAAAGCCAAGATCACCGGGCAAAAGAAAAAGATGAAAAAATAATTCTTAGGCTAAAAAATCTCAAATTATATAACATAACATCCATAACTAAAAATGTCAATAGTGTTACTAAATAGTGTCATTGGTGTTACCAGCATACATCAGTTTGTGAAAACTGTGTATATGTAATACATGATATTGTTAAAACTTTGTTAAATAAGTATTGTTTTTCATAAATAATATGATGTTTCGCTTGTTAAACATGAGAGAAACACAAAACAATGCTGATTGTCATAATATATTCAGTGGTGTTACTTAACTGGTCGATGGTGTTATTTCATCAAAATGGTCTCACCATTAAGAGTAACACCAATGATTTAAGGTGTGTTTTAAGATTCAGTTACGAAACAAGTGCTCCATTTCCATATTCCATATGTTGTTACTGATGCATGTTTCTATAATCAATATATTTCATTATTCAAAGTTAAGGAAATGTTTTCAAAAAATGTTTTTTATAAAGGGTACATCATGGACACTATTTCCAATTACGATATAAGCTTTACTTACTTTTACGATTTTTTCACTAAATCTTCAACATAATTGTTTGTTTTCTTTTGCATAACATGCTTACAGGTAACATTGCTAAGGGAGAAACTGTTGTAAATGCCCAAAGTTTGCGAAAGATAACTCTTATCCTACTAATTTGTCCTTTGGTTACACCATTGACTTAAAAAATGTTACATTTCCTTTTGGTGAAATTTTTTATTATAAAACCAGCTTACACCTCCTAAATCATTAAAAAATGTTTGTATGTATCAAAATGCAATAAAAAATTATAAATCATAATAACAAATGATATGAATAATATTCCTATTTCAAGTCTGAAAGGATTTAGAGTTAAAAAATAACAGTTATTTCTGGCTATCTTCAAGGGTTTATGAAAACATTAAGGATGTTTTTATAACATTTCATACTGTAAACTGTATATTGTGTATCACAAAACATTCATCTCTAACATATGCAAGTGTTATTTTGATATATTTTCATGTATGTGACTTAAAAAGACACAATAACATAGTTTTGCATGTTGTTTTTTTTATAATGACCCATTACTGTGTGTTTTTCATTCTTTATTGGCTAGATTTATAGGGGAGGGTTGTGATCTCACGAAACTTGTTTAACCCCGCCGCATTTGTGCGCCAGTCCTAATTCAGGAGTCTATGTCCTTTTAAGTCTTGTGTGATTTTAATTTTAGTTCATTGTTATATTTCGGAGTTTAGTATGACGTCTATAATCACTGAACCAGTAAATTTTTTTTTTACTAGGGCCAGCTGAAGCACGCCTAGCACAACGTTTATTGCGACACTATACATTAAGTATTCCTTCCGTATCATTTCTAGGAACTTTAATAAATCATAAAAGGCAATATAGTATCGTCATGCAATCGATAAAAAAGAAAACTAAACGTTTAAAGTTGCACGCGACCGAAGCGCTTTTTCTGGATCTACCTTCATCAGAAACGTCAAAAAGGCGAATAATACTGTTTGGTTTACTGTGTGTTGGTAAGTTTTCACTGTTAATTCTAAATGTTGGGCACTGGGAACACCAAATAGCTCTGAATCATTTATCTCAAACGCTAACCTTATATAAGAGATTTAAATCAACTTATTTGATTCCGGTTTAAATAGGTTTAACTAATTTTTTTTTTTTTGATAGATGCACATCCTTTAAATTTCAGGATACTGTTATCCAATGTGAAGTCTAATATGTTTCATAAAAAAAACCGACTTCTTCTTTTCATTATTTATTTTGTAATTAAAAATGATTTGATATATTTCGTGCTATTTACTTATAACTAAGAATGATAGTTATCAGAGCCGTGTTTACATCAGTGTTTACAGGTACCCCTCTTTTCGCCCCTTTTCTATTTTTGATATTTTAATCAAAAATTAAAAAAAATCAAACTTTCAAAAAGTGAAATAATCAAAATTGCAAGTTAGGTTTAGTATTTTAAAAGTTTGATAAAATTCCTAAACTATCAAATTTATAAACGATATTTAGAACTTTAATATTTTAATAATTTGGTTAAAATTTCAAAATTTCAAAACTGTTACACAATTTGAAATTTTGATATTTTAAAGCTTTGATCAAAATTCCAAAAATCTAAAATTTCAAAACATTTTAAAAATTTGAATTGATAAGTGTTACACGGACCATACAGACATCTGTACATGATATAAGATAATTTGCACATCATATAAGACCATTTGCACATCATAAAATAATTTGCACATCATATATTATAATCTGCACATCAGATAATGTCAAATTGTCATCATATAAAGCTGATTGCATATCGTATAAAGGTGATTGCACATCACATACTGCCGTTTCTACATCTTATAAGGAAAGCATCACATAGTATAAGGACGCAATCACATACCATAATGGAGAAAGCACATCATATAATGAATTGTGGACATGATGTATAAAGATTTTGCACTTCATATAAATGTGTTTGGACATCTTATAAGGACAAGTTCACATCATATAATGACAAGTGCATATCATATAATGACAAGTGTATATCATATAATGACAAGTGTATATCATATAAGGACAAATTCACATCACCTAATGACAAGTGTACATTTTAATGTGCGTATTGTTATGCGTTTACTTTTCTTCATTGGCTACAGGTATTAGGGGGGGTTGAGATCTCATAAACATGTTTAACCCCGACGCGATTTTGCGCCAAGTCAGGAGCCTCTGGCCTTTGTTAGTCTTGTATGATTTTTAATTTTAGTTTCTTGTGTATAATTCGGAGTTTAGTATGACGTCCATTATCACTGTACTAGTATACATATTTTTTAAGGGCCAGCTGAAGGATGCCTACGGGTGCGGGAGTTTCTCGCTACATTGAAGACCCATTGGTGGCCTTCGGCTGTTGTCTGCTCTCTGGTCGGGTTGTTGTCGCTTTGACACATTCCCAATTTCCTTTCTCAATTTTATCATATAAGGACAAGTGCATATCATATAATGTCATTTGCACATTATATAAGGGTAAAATGACATCATATAATGACAAATGAACATCATATAAAGAGACATGTCATAATAAGACAGTGTCGGCGTTCCATAACCTTAGATTAATAATATCAATGTGCACAGACATAGACAATAACTGTTTAGTGTCTTTAAATATCAGTTGTATTTGTACGAGTCTAAGAAACAGATGCTATTACTCCTGTTTCGAGCCGAGTTGGTTGACCATTAGGAAATGTTTCACAAATGATATCGGATATGTTCCTTAAGTCGTAACTACAAACCGCTTTCCTTTCATGAATGTGACCTACCGAATTAGACTATTGACCGGATTTGTTATCACATAAGCAATACGACGGGTGCCACATGTGGAGCAGGATCTGCTTACCATCCCGGAGCATCCGAGATCAACCCTAGTTTTTGTTGGGGTTCGTGTCGTTTATTCTTTATTTTTCTATGTTGTGGCATGTGTACTATTGTTTGTCTGTTTGTCTTTTTCATTTTTAGCCATGGCGTTGTCAGTTTATTATCGATTTATGAGTTTGACTGTCCCTCTGGTATCTTTCGTCCCTCTTTTATTGTCTGTATCCTGCAATTAAATCTCTATATTATTTGTGCTTTGAAAGACACAAAAATTCACAATTTTTGCCTCTTTTTTTTTTAATTTAAAATCCCTTGGATCCGCGTAGTAATATTAAAATTACACATTCAGCTGATGACGGGTTCGCAAAAAAAGAATCTGGAATATATCTTATGTGTTATCTCATCCGAATTTTTATGCATTTTATATGCATTTTTATTTTTATGTATATTATTTTTTTTAAACTTCTCTGTAACCTTTGTACTTGCATGGTTTTATGAGAATAAACTTTATATCTATCTATCTAATAGTCAACAACAATACATAGCTCAAGGTTAATAATTATCTATTAAATAATTTAACTTAACAGTTTATTTCAACAGTAAAAGCAAAAAACAAATCATAGTCCAATTTGAAAGAGAAGTGTACGAGTTTTCCTACGCTTCAGAATTTTGAACTGAACTTGACATTCAATTAACATGCATGCTGAAATTGACATGGTTGATTTGGTTACACATGTAAACAATCAAGTTTTGAAATCGATGATTGTCGTCGAAAAAAATACTGCTGTTCATGTTTGTCTGTTATCAGGGAATTGGTTTAATTCTTATTACTGTATAAAGAAATGTTTGAAAACAAACAGAACGTATTTTTAATCATGAATTCGCATGAGGTCAAACAATACGTCATTGGAATGCGACTGCAACACATATTCTGAGGTCACGCAGGTTACACAATCGTAGTCAGGCAGTGGGCAAAGCTTTAAAACGCTCCTGCAAGTCTCTCATACTTTTGATTTTGCCATTTGATTAGGAACATTCCTTTTTGATTTTTTTCGGATTTCAGTACTTTTGTGATTTTACTTCATACTACCCACACAGTGGTCAGCCACTTGAGAACAGAAACTAATTGTTGGGACGTACCTACAGACAGACAATTGTACGTAACACTTAATGTCCCTTCCGCTGCAGAGGGTCACATAAAACAACATCAGACGTTTTTATACTGAAATTGTACACACCCGACCTATTCCCGACAATCCCTACTGTACAATGAGATCGATCTGGTCTGGCCGGGATCAAGGTGAGATCGAGTATAGTTGATTAGATATGGCTAGTCGGGTAAATATCGTGTAGAAATGGAGAATTGGTCGGACTTTTGAATATGTATTCCGATAGTTATCGGGTTGGCGTCGTTAAGGAGTCGTGAAGGGTTGTGTACAGTTGGATAGCAGTCGGGTAGAAGTCGTAAAGAGCCACGATCAAAATTTTGTTTTGCTTGATTTTTAAAATTCGGACAATCGGGATAATTGAGTTACTCTAATCGGTAGTGTGAACCTAGTTAATAAAAGCTAGGTTCACACTGCCGATCAGATCAACTCGATGATCCCGATTGTCAAAGTTTCCACGACCAAGCTTGATCAAATTCTTGATCGGTCCTGTTTACGAATTCCTACCGACTGCTATCCGACTGTACAAGACCCTAACCCAACCATTCACGACTCCTCAACGACTCCATCAAGACTCAAACCCGACCACTAATTGAATGCATATTCGATAATTCCAACCAATTTACGATCTCTTCACGATCTTTACTCGACTAGCTAGACCAAATCAACTATACTTGATATCAGACTGATCTCGGCCAGACTAGATCGACTTGGTCGTATAGGGGTCGTAGGGATAGACGGGCATTTGCCGGATATGTCTAATTTCAGTATAAAACCATCTGATTTTTTTTTTACCTCACCCGCTTGTCCGTCCGTTTGATTAGGAACATTCCTGCCATTTTTTTTTTTTTTTACGTCCAAAAACAATTAGTTTCCGTTCTCTAACTTTATTTTGTCTCAATCAAATTTTATGAAACGCAATACCATAAAACACAGATCAAGGGCGAATTTTGGTGGTGTCACTTTTACCATTCTTGGGTAATGACTCTATAACGTTATATGCAAGCTGGTGCATTATCTGTGTCCAATGAACACGTTTCCCCGTTTATTTGGTTAGATTCGGTAGTTAACAGAAGGTCCGAGTAAAATTTTACATTTAAAATATCTACATGGAAATAAAGCAGTTGGTTTGTTTGGCTAGGTTGTTTGGTCTTAGATAGACAGGTTAATAAACATAAATATTACCATCCCCTTTTCCTTGTTTTCTTACAAATTAAGCCTACTGTTTGTGTCATATATATATATTTGCATATGTATTCATGTAATCAGTATGTTCCATCCATTTGATACCAAGTAGTTGTATGTATGGTTCAATATATTTATTGTTGGTGTATCCATGGCAACAACCTGCCTTTTTTACTAATAATATTGCAAAACAGGGGCAAAGATGTCACATATTTTCCCCGAATTTGGCCAAAAATAGAAATTGAGGATACCTTTTCTGAAACTGTTTACATATATCTATCATGAATTCAAATAAAAATCATTTGTCTTTCGTCTCATATTTTTTTAATTCAAAATTGTAAAAAAGCGTATGAAAGAGTGTTTGTAAATATTCGACCGTACGCTGTCATATAGTTGTAAATTTCTGTGTCATGTGGTGTCCTGTGGAGAATTGTCTCATTGACAATTATACCACATCTTCTTATTTTTATACTACAAAATTTGTTGGACATACGGAAAATACGGACAGTCAGACAAAAATAGCCCATTAAACAGCTAAAATATAATATTGATGTTTTTTAAAACTGACTTTGAAGGCTAAATTAGTCATCAGCTGTCTAATAATGAATTTTGATGCACAAGTTATTTCATATTTTGAGAAATCCGCTGGGGCCGAAATGCAGAATCTTTTTCCCTTTCCTAAACATCTGAGATCATCCCAGGTTTTATTGGGTTTCGTGTTGGTATGTTTTTAGTTTTTTTTATGTTGTGTTATGTTCACTTCTGTTTGTATTTTTTGTCGGCTTTCGTTTTTCGCTATGACTGTGTCGGTTTGACCTTTGGGTTTGATTGTTCATTTGGTATCTGTGTTCTCTCTTTTAAAACTTTTAGAGAATCGTGTAGCAGTCATGTATACTCGTGTATCGCCGAGTGGAGACCGAAGAGTTGTCGAATGAGGTCGCGTAGAGATCGGGTATTGGTCGAGTTGGTCTTGGATGAAAAAATATAGAAGTCGTAGTGATCATGAAGCGATCGGGCATTGGTCGAGCTAATCCTGACCACATATCGTACAGGTTGTCGTTGATCGAGAAATGGTCGGATATTAGTCTAGCAAAGATCGAAATGATCGAGTACTGATCGGTAAACTATTTATATTCCGACCAAACTCGATCTCTACACGATCCTTTCCCGATCAATTCGACCGCTACTCAACGAATTCTCGATCTCTTCTCGAATGACTGGCTTCTCGATCCTTACTCGAATGTTTTTGACATGTCAAAAACTCTCGGGTAGAAAGTCAGATCGATGACGACCAAGGTAGACCACCCCGAACATTCTTGTCGATTGAGACAGACCAGTCTCCCGATCGCTTAATTTGTCTTGATCGAAATTGATCGAAATTGATCGAGTTGATCTGATCGGCAGTGTGAACCTAGCTTTAAGCTGGGGTCACATATTCCCGATTTTTGCTGCCGTCCATGACAGGACCATTCCCGATTAACATTTGTTAAAAGTTTGAACAAGGTCGTTTGAATCATGGCTGGAAATTCAAACTTTAATTAAAATCTGTAAAACGTTATTTGAATCACACAACCAATAAGATATTGATCAGGAAGCGTCCAAATTCAGCCGTTTTCTACCGAATTTGTCCCATTTATCCCATTTTCAATCCGATTCTAATCCAATTTGTATATTTTGCATGGTACAAAACAACAGAATCTGTAATTGTCAGGACTTTGACGAGTATATCATTATAATATACAGATACAGCATAGCGATATCTGTAGGGCTGTATCTGTTTAGAAAGACACCCAATTGCAGGATAAAAGCAATTAAACTTTAGAAATAATATGTGCCGACATTATACCAAACAAGAGATGATTTTCTTCTGGTCATAACAAGAATCATTCATAATTTTTACATTTGCCCCTTGGATGTATTAGTAGTTGGACTATTCTAGAGCGATAAACAGTAACTTACAATGCACAATACATATGAAGGACTCTAAAGTGCGATGGGGACGCTAAAGTACGATGGTCACGCTAAAGTGCGATGGTTAACGCTAAAGTGCGATACTTCCATACGCTAAAGTCTGATGGTCCGCGAAAATATAGACGTTAAAAACGTACTTTGTCGTTTATAGATACAAACCAAAAATGAACATGCGGGAAGATAAATTAAGCATATATGATTAACAACTTTTACACCAAATGTCAATTGATTTAAACTTAACCGTTCTTTGTCGGCAGAAGCACAATGTTTTTTTCGAGTGATGAAAGACGAACTTGCATCCTACAGTCAACCATTTTACAAATTTATAGATACAAAATAATATTTCTTGTTTCATTCTTAAATATAATGTTTCTTATTTCAAATATCCAAAGAGATTATAGATTTACTATTTTACAACTTAATCCGATGGCTGTCGAGAGTGTGAGAGATAATACATGTATCTAACACTTGAACTACAAAAGCAATTATCGCTATCTTATAAAGTTTAGCCGGAGGACAATAATCCTATTATTATTACATAACATTGGACCAGTATATTTATATTTTATAAGAACCTTTTCATGTTTTAATACCCTTATCTTTGACTTAATTTATATGTTTTGTAAACTGTTGCTGGGGCAGTCTTCCCCTAGCTTTCGAACTGTAAACTTGTGTGAATAAATTTGTATATATTTTTATACTGTCTTGCGTTTAAAGCAGCCATAGTGTCGATTATAGACCTACAGACTTTAATGTAACCCGTGCCGAAGTTCACGGACTGATGCCGGAATTTCACGGGGTTATAATTGGGGAGGATTCCTCGATTACCGTAACCTTAAGCAGCCAAGCGAGTGTTTTACTTATGAACTAGTCCCAGTTTATATGAAGAAATGGAGTTACCAAAGTTTGAAAAAAATTAACGCGTTCGAAACAGAAAATGCAGATATGTGGATACAGCGTTATGAACTTATGTGCGAATTTTCAAAGTGGGATGACGTGCAAGCCACAAGAGCGTTTACATGCTTTATTGACGATTACGTTTTAGCATGGTACATGTTATATGACAATGAAGACAGAAACAACAAGCAGACATTGTTCAGAAAATTCACGGAGCGGTTTGGGAGAAAGTGTATAGAAAAAGTGGGATTGTGGAAAGATGCAGCCGATTTAAAACAAAAACAATACGAAACTGTTTCGCAGTTTATATCCAGAATCGAGAGACTCTGTTTTCTAGCTGGTCAAACATTAATGATGGAACAATTTATTGATCGTGGACTTAGACCAGAGTTTGTTGTTCCGTTTGTCACCGCAACCGGTCTTAAACAAAACTTTTCCGTAAGTGAGGCCATAGATGCTGCTTTGCTAGCAGACATCACCATGCAGCTAGTATCGAAACCAGAACCAGTCACCAGTGCTATAGAGGACAATCCTACACCACAGATCCAACCCAGAAGTGATGGTAAGTGTGATACATACTGTCATAGTTACGAACATTTTGAGAATGCACAATTTTATGTCCCTCCTGTCAATGTACTTAATCATGTTTATAGACAACAGAAACGCCCCCCAAATAAAAGGCTTCAGAGAAACAATTTTTATCCAAGTAGTGCTAAGTCCAACCTATCCCATAATTCAATCAAAAACAGGTTTATGAATTCTAGAAATAGCCCCCCTAATCAGAATATTGTAAATTGTTTTGCAAATACAGGCTGTTCAAAAGCCGATTGTAAAATAAATGTAAGAATAGGTTCTATTTTTGGTTTTCATTTTCACATTTGGAATCTATCGTATTAAGAAAACTTCTAAGATTAGTTAACATCAACGTTGTTCTAAATATGTCTGAAATATTTGCGAATAACAGTAAGAAAACTTCATTATTCTACTATGAATATTCACTTTTTTTTCTGAGATATTTGTCACTGACATTTGGAAAATAAGCAATAGATCGAGCTAAAGTCAGTGTATCCTTGTTGTATCATAGAACCTAGTGTTTTACACAAGTGAAGGTTGTAACTTTGAACAAAGATCACTGACTATAGTATACCAAATAACCACAATTATTGTTTAGTTGTCGTTATTATTTTGTATCATTTCACGCAACATACTATATTAGTAGTTGGATTTTACACGTATGAGCTTCCGTATGACTATTTAGATTATCGGTGGTGTAACAAAATCATTTTATAATACAATTTTAATGCGAAACAAAAATGCAAGATGGACTCGTCATCTGTCTTGTGGTCTTGTTTCCGTTGGGTGTACAGGAGTGACGACCTGTATACTACATTTCAGAAAATGTCTTATTATGTTTGATCAAAACCTGCTTACAAGGTAGAAATATAACCACTGATAATCTGATAATCTGTTCAAATTGTTGATAGAGTTTTCGAAAACCTTCCAGTATAGTGTAGTTTTTGTTAGAATCACAAACGGGTCAATGATTATTATTGCCCCCCCCCTTTTCCGCAAATCATTGAATACTCAGATACTTAGTTCTACTTGTATGATTATGATAAAAGCACCCTTTGTTTATATATCT
The DNA here is from genome assembly GCA_037788925.1 of Mytilus galloprovincialis. Taxonomy (NCBI): domain Eukaryota; kingdom Metazoa; phylum Mollusca; class Bivalvia; order Mytilida; family Mytilidae; genus Mytilus; species Mytilus galloprovincialis. The sequence continues at coordinate 60,417 of JAWDJN010000028.1, read as the reverse complement.
ATACATATAATAGAGCCATGCTCTTTTGAGTTGTGAAGTTGAAATAGATATTTCAGTATATTTATGTCAGTAGTACCCCTCCTCAGAGTATAGTATACTTATGTCAGCAGTCCCCCTCCTCAGAGTTAGTATACTTATGTCAGTAGTCCCCCTCCTCAGAGTATAGTATACTTATGTCAGCAGTCCCCCTCCTCAGAGTATTGTTCTACTTATGTCAGTAGTCCCCTCCTCAGAGTTAGTATACTTATGTCACGGTAGTCCCCCTCCTCAGAGTATAATTAATTTATGTCAGGAGTCCCCCTCCTCAGACGGTATTAGTAAATTCATGTCAGTAGTCCCCATCTTCAGAATATTTTAGTGTATTTATGATAGTCCCTCTCCTCAGAATATCTAGTATATTTATGTTTATCCCCCTCCACATACCCCCTTTGTATATCTATTAAAAGGTCCAATATGTGCATTTTCTATGTTCGTGATGTTTTCAGTATGTACACACTTTCAGCAACCAGTCTATAATTGACACTATGACTGCTTTAAACGCAAGACCGTATAAAAATATATATATATACAAATTTATTAACACAAGTTTACAGTTCGAAAGCTAGGGGAAGACTGCCCCAGCAACAGTTTACAAAACATAAATTAAGTCAAAGATAAGGGTATTAAAACATTATAAAAGGTTCTCATAAAATATACATTTTGTAAATATAATTGTCCAATGTTATGTAATAATAATAGGATTATTGTCCTCCGGCTCAACTTAGCAAAATAGCGATAATTGCTTCTTTTGAAGTTGAGTGTAAGTTTCGCACTTTTGACAGCCATCGGATTAAGTTGTAAAATAGTAAATCTATAATTAATCTCTTTGGGTATTTGAAATAAAGAAACATTATATTTAAGAATAAAGAAACATTTAAAACAAGAAATATTCAACTTAAAACTAAAATGAGAAATATTCAATTTAAAACGAGAGTTCATATATATATAAATTCAATTTAAAACGAGATTTCATCTAAAGCACTTTGCGAATTATTGCAAAAGTTCCTGAAGTCACTTTTCTTCCGGTTATATTCTCCACTACTTCCCCGAAGTGCTCGTCCCGAGCACAAATTGCTACATTTCGTATTTGGGTTGGTAATGTTCTTTCATCTGTGGGTAATTCGTCCTTGGGTAATTCGTCTTTGGGTAATTCGTCTATGGGTAGTTCGTCTTTCAATTGGGTAGTTCGTCTTTGGGTAATTTGTCTTTGGATATTTGAAATAAGAAACATTATATTTAAAAATAAAACATACTCAGATACTTAGTTCTACTTTTATGATTATGATAAAAGCACCCTTTGTTGTTTATATATCTATACATATAATAGAGCTATGCTCTTTTGAGTTGTGAAGTTGAAATAGATATTAGTATATTTATGTCAATAGTCCCCTCCTCAGAGTATTAGTAAACTTATGTCAGTAGTCCCCCTCCTCAGAGTATAGTATACTTATGTCAGTAGTCCCCCTCCTCAGAGTATAGTATACTTATGTCAGTAGTCCCCCTCCTCAGAGTATAGTATATTTATGTCAGTAGTCCCCCTCCTCAGAGTATAGTATACTTATGTCAGTAGTCCCCCTCCTCAGAGTATTAGGATACTTACAATGTATGTCAGTAGTCCCCCTCCTCAGAATATCTAGCATGTTTATGTTTATCCCCCTCCACATACCCCCTTTGTATATCTATTAAAAGGTCCAATATGTGCATTTTCTATGTTCGTGATGTTTTCAGTATGTACACACTTTCAGCAACCAGAAAGAGGAATTACACAAAGACGAATTACCCATGGACGAATCACCCAAAGACGATTTAACCAAAGATGATTTACCCAAAGACGAATTACCCATAGATGAAATAACATTACAAACCCAAATACGACATGTAGCAATTTGTGCTCGGGACGAGCACTTCGGGGAAGTAGTGGAGAATATAACCGGAAGAAAAGTGACGTTGGGAACTTTTACCATAATTCGAAAAGTGCTTTATATGAACTCCCATTTTAAGATTTGATATTTCTATGAACTCTCGTTTTAGTTTTAAATTGAATATTTCTCCTTTTAGTTTTAGCTGAATATTTCTTGTTTCATTCTTAAATATAATGTTTCTTATTTCAAATATCCAAAGAGATTATAGATTTACTATTTTACAACTTAATCCGATGGCTGTCAAGAGTGTGAGAGATAATACATGTGTCAATATAATACTTCCATGATGTATCTAACACTTGAACTACAAAAGCAATTATCGCTATCTTATAAAGTTTAGCCGGAGGACAATAATCCTATTATTATTACATAACATTGGACTAGTATATTTATATTTTATAAGAACCTTTTCATGTTTTAATACCCTTATCTTTGACTTAATTTATATGTTTTGTAAACTGTTGCTGGGGCAGTCTTCCCCTAGCTTTCGAACTGTAAACTTGTGTGAATAAATTTGTATATATTTTTATACGGTCTTGCGTTTAAAGCAGCCATAGTGTCGATTATAGACCTACAGACTTTAATGTAACCCGTGCCGAAGTTCACGGACTGATGCCGGAATTTCACGGGGTTATACATGCAATCACCGTTAAAGTACTGTCGATTTTACACGATGATGACTGCATGCTGTAGCCATATTTTTACTATTTTATTTATTATGTCTGTTTAGTTCACGCATCATTGTAAATATAACGGAATTTGATGAGACTGTCATCAAAGTGAGAGGGTTAGCGCTATAAAACCAGGTTTAATCCACCATTTTCCACATTTGAAAATGCCTGTGCCAAGTCAGGAATATGACAATTCTTGTCCATTCGTTTTTGATGTGTTTTGTTATTTGATTTTGCCATGTGATTATGGAATTTCCGATTAGATTTTCCTCTAAGTTCAGTTTTTTTGTGATTTTACTTTTTTTTTTAATGAAAAGTAACGTCGGTAAAATAGAGGTACATGTGTTCATGCGTAAATTATAAATTGTCTGCTAAAACATTTATCAGTTTGTACATTATAAGAAAATAAAACATGTGGTTATTTGTACTCGCTAGGAAAAAGGAGAAATCTCGGCGAACATTGCCTTTCTCTCGCATTTAAATTAAAGCTTATACAAATAAAAGTTGTATATTCCGACAATTATCCAAATATTCAATCGCTCCGAATTGTTACAATTTCATTTTACAGGAAATTTAGTATTGTGTGACACTTAAATACCCTTTTAGCAATTATAACGTGGTCGGTCTTCCAAATTTAGAAACAATAAATCATAAAGGCTATCATATATGTTATTCCTTAGCGTACTAGCTTTTGATAAAAAGCTATTTTTAACCTCGGTGTACTTTAACGTTTTAATTCCACGAATCTTACCCTTTTGGTCCATCGCACTTTAGTGTGATATACCATCGTACTTTAGCGAACAAACAAGCATCGCACTTTAGCGTGATAGGCCATCGTACTTTAGCGTAGACCATCGCACTTTAGAGTCCTACACATGTATACCATATATAAGACGGACAGTCTGGTGCCAGTAGCTAGGTCACGTTTAAAAATTACATAATGCTTGACTGATCTGAAAATTTATAATGGAGAACACTAGATCAGACGTGATCCCGGCTTTGGTGTTAAATTATTTTTAGGGAGGGAGAGTGAGTTCGGGTGTTTGGCAAAACAATGCTGATTGTCATGATATATTCAGTGGTGTTACCTAACTGGTCAATGGTGTTATTTTATCAAAATGGTCTCACCATTGACAGTAAACACCAATGATTTAAGGTGTATTTTAAGATTCAGTTACGAAATAAGTGTTCCATTCCCCTATTCTAAATGTTGTTACTGGTGCATGTTTCTATAATCAATATATGTCATAGTTCAAAGTTAAGGAAAGGTTAACCCGAATAATCCAGTCGTTATATTACGATCACTTCGATCACTCCATTACCTCGAGAAGTAGTGGATAGAGGGCGCTGAATTATTCGAGTTAAGGAAATGTGTTCAAAAAATGATTTTTACAAGGGTACACCATGGGCACTATTTTCATTTATGATACAGCTTTTAATTACTTTTACGATTTTTTCACTAAATTTTCAACATAATTGTTTGTTTTCATTTGCATAACATGCTTACAGGTAACATTGCTAAGGGAGAAACTTGTAAATGCCCAAATCTTGTGAAAGATAACCCTTATCCTACTAATTTGTCCTTTGGTTACACCATTGACTTAAAAAATGTAACATTTCCTTTTTGTGAATTTTGTTATTATAAAACCAACATAACACCTCCTAAATCATTAAAAATGTTTGTATATTTCAAAATGCAATAAAAAGGGATAAATCATAATAACAAATGATATGAATAATAGTCCTATTTCAAGTCTGAAAGGATTTATAGTAAAAAAATAACAGTTAATTCTGGCTATCTTCACGGGTTTAAGAAAACATTACGGATGTTTTTTTAACATTTCATACTGTAAACTGTATATTGTGTTTCACAAAACATTCATATCTAACATTTAAAGTGTTATTTTGATATATTTTCATGTCTGTGACTTAAAAAGACCCAAATAACATAGTTTTGCATGTTTTTTAGATAAAGACCCTATACTCAAAAATCTTTTATTTCAATTCATTTTTGGTAAACACCTTTGAAAGTCTTGTAAGATTTGTCTTTTATGATCTCTCAGGTAAATATCAAAGAGAATCCAAAGTTTTGCATTTACCAGGACGGATAAGGATTAAATATATACTTTATGACATATTCACTTGTACTTTACCCGTAGACTGTCTTCGTGTAATTTATGGTTTAAAGGAATATGAATACTTTATTTCTCATAAAACTTCAATTACTAATTATCGAGAACATACATAAACATAACAATAAGGTAAAATTATTACATGCATGTGTAAACGATACAATTAAATTAAATTGGAGGACTGATTTTCACATTTATAACTTTTACATAGTTTTTCTAATATTACAATATTTGATGAGTTAAACTGTTGATCAACTTTAAAAATATTACGGTTTGACTAACAGTTACTGTAGTTCCGTAAAAATTATCTTCTTTCTATAGTTTAAATGAGCGATATCGTTTTGCGCCAAAAAGTAACTCATTTGCACCACCTAATTTTCAAAACTATAGGTACATGTATCATTTGCGCCAATAAAATAATCATCTAATTGGGCCAATTTTATTTATTTATTTGTATATGACAAATAAATGATTGGCTAGGTACCATCAGCAAAAAAAATCCTCTGAGCAGACATTGTACACAGAAATTTTAAATTAGCCTCGCATCCTGGATCATTACACAATACAAAGTCATCATCTTTGTTTGTAACAGCACTAATATCATCCAATATTCTGTAAAATTCTGCTTGATTTAAGGTTAAGCCGGACGCAGTTTTCTTCTCTCTATATACATAGTCCGACGCACAAATTTTAAATCTTTCTTTCCTAAATTTTCTTCTTCAAATTTGAAGATCTCTGAATTTATTATTTTTGAAGGTCGCTCTGACAACATATTGGTTGCTTTTCTTTTGCACGCATTTCTCAAAATTTGACGTTTTAATTTCTGGACAATGAAAAAAAATATTTCTTTTTACAAATGAAAATATGGTATTTCATACTGCCAAAATCTGCTATAAAATTTTAATAAATCGAAAATGTATTTTATACTCATGATAGTTGACTTGTATTTGTATGATAATTTTAAGAAAAAATGTTTTATAGTATCTCAAAACTCTTTTAAGAGTGGATCTTGTTGTTAACTTGTGTGTTAACAAGCTGTATATTTGATATTTAACAAGTGATGAGACGTTAATAAAGTATTTCTTTTGTCTTGTCTTGTTCTTGATATAGGTAAAACATCACGGCCGACACTCGGCTAACCGAGAGATTGGTCGGTTAATCTATATTGAGTATGCGGCTATATGGGCGATTGGTCTGTTAATCGGGTTGGTTATACGTCTGTTAAGAGTAAAACGCTTAATTTAATCTATCATAGAACATTTTGCACTTGTAAAAACATTTCTTAGTCTGCGCAGTTTTCAGTAAAACTAAAAGGCGTCGCGCAAGTATATGTAGTATTTATGCTTATACGCATATTAATTTTGTTAATAAAAGGCGAAACAAACAAATTTAGATATCATTTAAAGGACAAAAAATAGTACTGTGGTTCTACAAAATAAATTGACATTAGTAAATATTTCATAATTGTAAAATAACGTGAATAATACCACGTTTTAGTGAAAATTATGGGAATGAAGTCTGTTAATGGGTTGGACAATTGAAATTGTGTCAGTTAAGAGTTATTTAGCCACGACAATAATTTTGCTACCTTCATACTTTCCCCTTGAAAAATTTAAGAATGAAATGTTCCTGAGTAAACAAAAATGACAATACGGTGCCACAGTATCCTAGAAAGAGCATTTTTATTTTGACTTTCTTTGCATTTTATTGAAGGGTGTGTCACTTCAATATAGCGTGATATGGATTGGCCTCTGGAATATGCATGAATCTTTTATTGACGTTTTCAATCAGCCTTAATTTTTGTGTCTGTTCGAAGTAGCACGTTCTCAATTCCGACTGAAAGTGTCTTTCTAATACAACACAGGGTACATATAACGTGTTCTCGTTCACATATGAACATGATATTTGTCACTGGACGTTAAACCCTAATTCATCAGCATCATCCAATTGGTTCTTTTCTTCTATTAATTAATCATATGTTGTTTACAAATCACTCTAAAGAAGTAAACGGAAAGGAGCGAATGCAGCTACATTTGGTTATTTTAAGTTTCAATTCATTTTATTCCGTTTAGTTCCTTTCTACATAAGTGCAGAGGAGAACTACAGTTGTCTATGGTGGCCGGTGAAGTCCATTTCGCGTTTTCGTGATTTCGCCTTTCATATTCTATAGGGCAAAAACTCGAAATCGCGAAATCGCGATGTCGAAAAAGCGAAAACACGTAGTCGAAAACGAGAAATCGGTTTCGCGTTTTCGACTTCGCAATTTGGCGTTTTCGCCATATAGAATATGTAAGGCGAAAACGCTAAAGCGCTAAAACGCAAAATGGCATTAACCTGCCACCATAGTTGTCCGCATGTAAACTTCTAGAATTTGTCACCAATATAAGTACATCGCAATCCGTTATTGTTTCAACAGCCATCGGTGTTTCATGTGTGTATTCTTAAACAAGTATTATTTTTCTCTCGTTTTTAGCAATGTATCGCTCTCTACTGTCCTTTATATTATTTTATATTCTGCGTTTCCATCCAGATTCTCGTGTATACCATGCGGGTCCGGATTGGGGGTATTGTTTATTTCTGTATTCTTTAAATTGTTATGTCATTTTTTTCAACATTTTATTTATCTTACTCATTATTCTTTCTTTATTTTTCATATTTTGTCATCCCAATATATTTTACTTACTGATGTTTAGTTACAATACGACGTTTATCTCTGATTTATATACTGGTTACCAATGTAGATGACAAATTTGTGTCATTCATGACAACAGAATCAACATGATATATGCGATCATTCTTGGATGAAATTAATATTACTTTAATATTACACTTTTTGAAACCATTTTTATCAATTTTCAATTTCATGTGTTGTTTCCGTATATGTTATGTTTCATTGCTCATGTGTTGTTTTCGTATATTTTAGCCGCTCGTCTTGAGCCTACTCATTTGATCCGATAATACCCCATATAGCAATAAAATTATACTTTTATTGCCATTCATAACTCTTAACAGACCAATTAACAGACCGGGTTTTATACATCCGACCCATTAACAGACCAGGTTTTAAATAAAGATTGATTTATGTCACCAAAATACAGATTTTCGTGTAGATTTGTCACACAATGATATCAGTATAGTTAACAAACATTATGCCTTTCTTTTTTCGATGTTCAAAATATTGAATGCAAGTAAATTTAGCCAATGTGTCATTTTGTGTACATTTTATGTGTGTCAAAATGTGTATAAATTTATTGACGAGTAACCCGCCTTTTCAATTTATAGATCGTACATCGAAGCTAGAAAAATAATAATTACACCACTGAATTCAGTACATTGAATTGTTTTGTTAGACATGAATACTTTTTATAATGAAAATATGTTTAGAAAGTTATACAATGAAACATGCTGAACTTTCAATGATTTTCTCGATAACACCTGATTAACAGACTTTAGCCAACCCGATTAACAGACCAACCGCCGATATAGCCGCATACTCAATATAGATTAACCGACCAACCTCTCAGTTAGCCGAGTGTCGGCCGTGAACATGTACAGGTATGATTTGGATAAAAAAAAAATTAACAGGTAAATGAGGCGCAATTTCATTTCATTTATTGGCGCAATTAATACCATCAAAAGAAAAGAGAGTGGCGCTATTAATATCTTTTCAAAACTGCAATTGGCGCAAATTGATTCTGCCCGTTTAAATGTTCTACAATTCATAATGTAATGGTACTCGTCACCAATGTTGTTTGTGTCACAGAGACGGCAGATTGTGTTTTTTCTCTGTAAATCCTGCCATCTTCCAAACTTAATCGGCAATAGGTGAATACCACATATATTTGCATAATATATAAATGAATCTAGTAAGGTAAAAATGAAAAGTAGTTTTCAAATTGTTAATTCTTTTTAAAAATACGATAACATTAAGTTTTATGTGATTCTGCAATAAAAGCAAATCATTCTTGTTGAAACTGGTCTTTGGGTTTTTGTCTACTCTAGAAATGTATCATTCGCAACTTTACATAGAACGGTAATGGATATCTGTCAAGTTCTGCATACGCTATGAAATTTGGAGTGACTGTATTAACTATAAGGAGCATTGTCGTTTTTTGCAGCTAGATCAAACTCTTAAATGAATTATTTTTCCGATCGGATACAGTGGAAAGAAATTTTAATTGCTGTGATTTTTTGAACGAATAGTCTGAGACTTCTATAACCAAGGATTTGTATAGTTAGATCTACCAAGGAGGTTATATCTAATATAACCTCCTTGGATCTACTTATACAAATACTTGCTATAAAACCAGAGAACAATTCGAAATCGTTTAAATTTGCTTTTTTTCAAATTTTTATTTTTTCCTCATTATGTAGGTGAAATTCTGTATAAAGTTTATTGTGAAATTGCGAAACTTGCATTACGGGCATATTCTATACTTTTAAGTTTGAATTAATATCCATGTATTATTTATGTTTCTGTCAAAGGCGTTTGATTGGGTCTTAGTTTAAGGTAGGCGTGGTTTTCGGTAACTTTCCTCCAATCAACTGGCCTATTCAACAAACCTGTGTGCGCTGATGCGTGTAAATTGGTTATTGTAACGGCACGTGTCTCACATCGAATCTGTCGTGCGTGACCAATGTTTATTGTATAATTTCTTGTCATGTGGTCAAATTATCTGACATACAAGTATTAGAGGTTGAAACTTAAATTTGCATTTTGAAAGACTATTTTCGCCAGTGCCCCCGACATGCGATCCTAAAGTGTTTAAGAAAAAACAAGACTTTAAACGGAGGATGCATATTAACAGAGAATACAATCTGGGACTACTATACTCAGTATTACAATCCCAGATATAATACATGTATTATATGGCTCTGATATTAACTATAACGTGTTCTGGAAAAAAATTAAGTGTCCGAGAATTTTGATTATACCTACTAAGGGCATCTCGATCACTTTCGACAAAACATTATTGCATGAATGGTAAATCGTTTTTTTTTTAATTCTAGAAGAGACCCCCCCCCCCCCAAAAAAAAAAAAAAAAAAACCAAGGAAAATAATGTATTTTTAATTTGAATAACTGTTTTGAGATAAAGTGTAATATCAATTAAGGTCAGCCAAACCCAAATTCAACAACAAGCAGTGTCATTCACCGGGTTTATTTTCTTTTAGCGGTTTTGATCTTTTTATTTTGTTCAATAAATAATAGTAAAATTCACTTTCCATATACATGTTTCACTTCCTAAATAACACTTTGAAATAAATTTTGAACAACGAATTTGTCACAATTTCGCTTTTGTCGTCTACCGAACTTAGTTTGGTCTTGCAATATGCATGAGATACTTGTCACTGAACGTTGAACAAACAATAACTATCCATCAATCCATCTGCAATTGCGATACCTCTGTTACATATCCGTCATTTTGTCACATGCTTGGTACTTTTCTTTGAACAAATTTCGTGTTGAAAGCCGATTTTGCCCTACATTTAAATTATTCTTGTCAAGTAATACATTCTATGAACAGGTTTTAAATAAATGTTAAACTAAATCCTATAAAATAAATTTACGAAATTTAAATATCATATTTATATGAAAACTGAAGGATCTGAAGTTTAAATGATTTATGTAAAACCTATAATGAATACGGAGCGTGGGTATTGCACGAAGTCATCTAGACTATCCGAATTATAAATCCTAGCCTCCGTACTTGTATAATCACTTGATCCAAAATTAAGCTTGTCAGATGGAGAAACAAGTTGCTGTCTTTAAAAAAAGAAAAGCAATACATGAACCTAAGAACGCTGACTGCCGGGTCACCACAAAAGATTGTTGCTAAATTTGTGTTTGCTTTTGAATTGAAATAATTGACTGTGAATATAAGAAGCCAGTTGAAAGTATATATTTACAGCTTCTATTTGAATAGTTATTTTAAAGCTCGACTATTTTATTTATTACTTGGGAATGTACTACTCAGTTTGCTTTATAATGTGGAATTCTGGATGCATTTATTTATCTATCATATCTTTATATTTTGTTTCCTACATGAATGCCTTTATATTCTCAACTCGCATTTGAAGCTGTCTTTACACATGGTAGATGTTGTATGCGGTGAAACCTGTGGCATGCAAGTGATTGGGACCTCTTATGAAGAAACTTATTTTGGTCCAATAAAACATCTCAAATTTTAAGGATTTCCTGATTTTACTTAAATCAATTCAAACATTCTACAGGGAAACTTAGTTATGTCGAAGAATTTCTTAATTCAGAAGTTTATGAATACCTTAACACCCTTTCAAAATAACCAATTTATATAAAAAGGTATGTAGATATAAAAAGATAACAGAATTAAAATGATGTACGCCAGACACGAGTTCAGTAGATGCAAAAAAAAAAAGCATCAGTGACGCTCGAATGAAAAAAGTTAAAAGGCTAAATACATTACAAAGTTAAGGAATCTATTCCTTGGGGAGACAATCCTTAGCTTTTCGAAAAGGTCAAAGTTTATAATAGGACAGTGACTCAAAAAAGAAACAAAAGAGAAACAACTCGAGGTCAGAATACCGTTAGAAATGATGACCGTGCTTGAAAGTCATATGTGAAGCTCTTTCTGTCGTGTCCTGAATTTAGATAACAAAAAACGAAAATGAGTGAATTTAATAGTATTGCATGCAAGTAGTATCTTAGCGCACGAAATAGTAAATAGAAAGCATCTCACTGATACTCAGGAAAAGAATACACATTTGTATCATCACATATCTTAATCTAATAGTTGAATTCGAATGTCAAACGGCCTACATTAAATGTTTTGACTCCGAATTCATTGACATTTTATCCGGAATTTTTGAGAACGCAAACCGATAGTGTGTTTTTGAAATGTGATCTATAATGTGAATGAATCAAGATGTGTAGGATAGTTGGTCAACACAATGAATACAATTTTCAAAACCGATACATATAGTACAAATATGTAGATGCTATACGGTTAAACTATTAATACAAACAAACAACGTTCCTATTAGTATTTTTTTTTTTCAAATTCTTTTGAATATATATAATATCAATAAACACGAACGTCAAGTATTTACGGATGGACAGTTTATTTATCGAATGAATCTACTTTTAACTTCTAACATTCCACTATGTGAATATATTACTATACAAAATATAAGCAAAGGCTTCTAAATCCATACTAAAATGGTATAAAATAATCAACATTATGGTTGAAACTAAATTTTGTTGTGATTGTTTGTAAATTATTTTTACGGTTGTTGTGAGTTGCAAGGATTTAAAATCATGCTTTATGAATTGAAAACACACAAGTATTTTTATTCACGACCGTTTAAAATTTAAATATTTACTAAATTTATCTTACTTTCCGTTTTATGGATCATATATTACATTACAAAAAAATAAATAATTACTCATAAAACCTAAATACTAAAATGGTATGAAATAATTAACGTAGAAATATAATGATTATTGTTTATAAACATTTTTTTTTTTTGTAGGATGCAAGAATTTATTTAGATTTAATTTTTATGTTTCCTTTACAAATGAATATTTGAAAATACCAAAGCAGAGTATCTTGTAATATAAAATACTTACTTAATTGCAACTCTGAAAATATTCTGATTTCAATCATTGTTAGTTTCTTCAGAAACATAAATACAGTATATATTTTGTATACATTTCTTTGATTCAGATTGAATTAAATACTTTTGATAGAATATTAATAATATCTTTCTGTTTTCCGATCTAATATCAATATTTTAACCAGAATCTTCTCTCCCGTAAGTCTATGATGAAATACACACTCAGTATCCCGTGGTTAAATCTTCAAACATAACTAGTTCACATGTTATCGAGACAACATACAATACCACGTTATAATTGACCCAGATACACACAGTGTACAGTGGTCGTTTTAAAACAAATATAATTGCGTCGTCAAGGGCCACCAAGGGACCATATCAAAGACGTAGATAACAACCTGTTAAGACCTGTATAAATGACCGAAAACTTTCGAGACGTTCCGAGAATTTTATTCTGACTTCCGGCCGAGAGGTATCGAGTGGCCCATAGACACATCCAAAACTCGCCAATATATAAGCATGAACCCCCTGAACCCCTCAGGGGGTTCATGCAAAAACAACGCTTTTGGTTAAGGACCACAGTTGAAAAGAAACATTTACTACAAATCAATGCAAAAATAGTAAGATGTATGTTCATGAGCGTATAATGCACAAAGAAAGGGTTGTTATATACTTTTGAACTAGTATGGTTACCATACGCCTTCCTGTACAGATACGATCGACGTGCACTACACCAGAATTACGGTTTCAGTTGTTATAGTACACACACAAATCAATTGGGCTAATTTGAAATCTCCTGCATAGTTTATTTTCATTGGCAATCATATTCAAGAAAAGTTGTATATCTTGAATATTATACAATTATTGTCTTTTGGTGAGGTAAATATGCGGTTTTATTGACTTTTGAAAAAATGATATTCACTGAGGCGGACGGCCGAAGTGAATATCATTTTTTCAAAAGTCAATTAAACCCGATATTTACCGAAACAAAAGACAATAATAGAGATTATTAAAATTTTATATTTTCAATAATCTGGTTTAATTCAATCGAATATTTGTGTGGGTGCGTGGGTGTTGCAGTCTGTAGCTCATTGCCATATTCGGCATGGCCATAGATGGCGCTCGCAGCTTGAATCAGATTTTTGGAATTTCCGTATCAGCTTGAATTAGAATTTTGGAATTCCCGTATCGGGCACTTGTTAATTTGCTGTCGACTTGAAAGCAGGTGTTTCACAAATAAGTTAAACTATTTCATTTAAAAGAAAAAGAAAATATGCCAAACAAAAGAAATGCCATAGGATCGCCATCCAGGGCCATGGGAAAGAAGAGAAGAACGACTAAAAGGACAGGCGGACAGAGAATGCAGAACGAGGAAATCCCACAAAAGAAGGATGGAGCTGGACGGAGAAGAACTGCCAAGAAAACACAAGGGGTCGGACATGTGGTGGCAGAAGGACCGGTGGAAACTACTGATTTCTCATCAGGTAATGAGTCGGAGGAGGATGCACGAGCGTTCCCCTCTTTAAGGCACGACCCGTTACACCAAAACTTTGAAATTGCAAACAATTCCATTGATTTCACTCCGTCTCAAGAATCTAGCATTCATGACACAGTGGGGGAACACGTGTCTTTTAAAATTAAGAAAAAAATTTGGGAGGGAAAGTTTATTGAGCTTCATTCTCTTTTGAGAACGCGAAAAGCAATGGAAGAGGTGGACGAGGGCGATTTGAAATTAAAAAGGGGAAACATTTGCATTGAAAAAAGATCGTCGAGTGTTTATTTGTCCATAAATGAATGGACTTCAGCATTCATGGTTTTTATGAGTGTCTACATTGAGAAATACAGCACACGGGCACAGGAATTGTTAAAATATATGCGCGATATAAGACTAGCGGCAACGAGGTCAGAAAACTGGGCCACCTATGACGAGCAATTTAGGCTAAAAATAGAAAAGAATCCAAATTTATCTTGGGGAAATATACACGGTGAATATTGGCTATTACACATCACATCTCCCATAGTACAAAACTGTGTGTCAGTGCAATCATAGGGTGATAGAACAAATACACAACATCCGCTAATCTGATGATTATAAATTCCTAACTGTCAGTATTAATTATAAGTGAAGTCAACTATAAAAGTGATAACGTATAATGTTAACATAATTTAACAATCCTCCCTCTTTTAATTTAGAAGATCAAGATAAACAAGATTAATCTCTAGTGAATGAAAGTAATAAATTCAATTTGCACTCAATTGAACTAAATAGCTACAAGTTTTACTGTCTATATTTTTAATGTTCAATTATGAAATCCTAAACCTACAGTGATATCACTACACTAACTTAACCACAAATATTTACAGTCATATGTTTCTAATAAGTCTCTCTGGTGCCTTTCTTACTATTTCTGTGCGGTGCATAACGATAGTATCATTAGCATTTTCAACTGTTTTATTTTTGGTTATTTTAGTTTGTTCGGATTCATTGTTATTTTCAGAGTTTTCGGTATCGCAATTGAATTACATGTTGGTATTGTTATGAATTCAGTGTCAATATCAGATATGGTAATTTTAAATATGTTTGGTATGTTTTTATTTTCCTGCGGTACGAATTCACGAATCTGATCAATATGTCTCTTCCATACTAAATCTCCAAATTGGACTTGATAAGTTACTGTTCCGAGTTTATGAACGATAGTTCCTTGTTTCCACTTGTTATTGTCTCTATAGTCTCTTTAAGAATGGATGCAAAAAGAATATTTGTTTTTTACCATCTCCTCATTTTATTATTATTCTCTGTGGAGCTAATGATTTGACAGATTTAGAATTGACAGGGAATGGTTTAATTGAAAATGTAAAAATGGTCTACCCTACGTTACCAGGCTTTATTTAAAAAGGTTATTATAATATGGTCTTCAATGCTACAGTGCGATACTGGCATGTTGCACCCTTGGATGCGGGTGCAATAATAGAACAGAACAGAAAAAGAGAAATTTAGTGGCCAAAAACTTTGTTACAGAAAATTGGGGTAAAGCTATATTACATGAGAACATTAAGGCGTGAAGTGTCTTTATACAGAACAAATGGAACTAATTTGTCACAAACTGGAAATCAGGTTTTCTTGAATAATATACAAGGGTATGGGGGTTGAGTCTTTCCTACGCACACCATAATCAACTTTTCCTAAGATTCAATAATGAAAATTTTGTGGAGGTGAGAACCCATGTCAGATTTGGTAGCTGACTTGGGCTCTCATGTGGCGGTCCAGGGAGACTGGTAGTGATTGGGGGATTATTTCACTCGGCCCTTGCTCTGGGCCTGACAAGTTCTAAAACTTGCAGGTTTGGAAAATGTGGTTAGTGGTAACGGTGGGGTCTACAGATGGGTGACTCTGGGACCTCCTCCACCTCATCTTATAGAGGGGAGGCCTACACCTGCCAACAGGTGGGGCACTAATAACTGGAGCATTGGTAATACGAGTGTTTTCGCCGGTCACTCCCCATGGTAGGTGGTGGTGTAACCGTGTTTAACTACCAGGGGTTTTATGACACTATGTCAACATAGGTCAGCTGATAGCCATTGTGTATAGGTAATCGGTAGTCACCCTGGCGCCTCAACAAAATATTATAGAATACTCTGTAGCCAAAGTAATGCCACAAAGTAAAAATGTATATTCTAGTCATGAAAATGTAAATACAAGTTGGTGTAATAAAATGTATTTTTAATTCAAAGGATTGTTTTTGTATAAGTTGTAAATGAAATACAGAGGATGGAACCTCTACACAAATGAGTAAAATATACAGAAAGTCTGTACAGTATTTGAATTTTGGTATTTGTGAATTACAATTAACAACACACAAAGAGAGACAACTCTAGTTTAATTTTTAACATATTTTAGAAAATACGTCAACAACTCTTGATCGTTGTTCTTCGTCTCATTGTTATTCGTTCAGTATTGATATAGGGTCTTCTTATATGAGTATTGCAATTAATAGAGATTATTAAAATTTTATATTTTCAATAATCTGGTTTAATTCAATCGAATATTTGTGTGGGTGCGTGGGTGTTGCAGTCTGTAGCTCATTGCCATATTCGGCATGGCCATAGATGGCGCTCGCAGCTTGAATCAGATTTTTGGAATTTCCGTATCAGCTTGAATTAGAATTTTGGAATTCCCGTATCGGGCACTTGTTAATTTGCTGTCGACTTGAAAGCAGGTGTTTCACAAATAAGTTAAACTATTTAAAACCCGCCCACCCTCCCTATGAGAATAGTTGCTGCTGTTTTTGTTTTATATTTTCAGGCACTTGTTTCCTGTATTTGATTGGAATATTATGGTTACCAGTATCCAGGCTGACCTTCATAGTATTGGACCAATACAGGATAATTTCGAATAAACTTGCGTTTCTATGAATTGAACATTTCAGTTATTCAGCACTTTTTAACATATTATGGACTATTGTGATTTAAGCATCCAGAATTAATTTTAGTTTTTAGTAATTAACAATTTTAATAATTGGAAAGAAAACAAGACACTTTTTAGAAATTAATCATCTTCTACTATCCTTAGGCGCAGAGTCAATTTTGAATGGGGGGAGGTCCAGGGAGACTGGTAGTGATTGGGGGATTATTTCACTCGGCCCTTGCTCTGGGCCTGACAAGTTCTAAAACTTGCAGGTTTGGAAAATGTGGTTAGTGGTAACGGTGGGGTCTACAGATGGGTGACTCTGGGACCTCCTCCACCTCATCTTATAGAGGGGAGGCCTACACCTGCCAACAGGTGGGGCACTAATAACTGGAGCATTGGTAATACGAGTGTTTTCCCCGGTCACTCCCCATGGTAGGTGGTGGTGTAACCGTGTTTAACTACCAGGGGTTTTATGACACTATGTCAACATAGGTCAGCTGATAGCCATTGTGTATAGGTAATCGGTAGTCACCCTGGCGCCTCAACAAAATATTATAGAATACTCTGTAGCCAAAGTAATGCCACAAAGTAAAAATGTATATTCTAGTCATGAAAATGTAAATACAAGTTGGTGTAATAAAATGTATTTTTAATTCAAAGGATTGTTTTTGTATAAGTTGTAAATGAAATACAGAGGATGGAACCTCTACACAAATGAGTAAAATATACAGAAAGTCTGTACAGTATTTGAATTTTGGTATTTGTGAATTACAATTAACAACACACAAAGAGAGACAACTCTAGTTTAATTTTTAACATATTTTAGAAAATGCGTCAACAACTCTTGATCGTTGTTCTTCGTCTCATTGTTATTCGTTCAGTATTGATATAGGGTCTTCTTATATGAGTATTGCAATTAATTGTTTTATTCTATATTCAGAGAGAAAATCATGTATTTAATAAATAACATACATGTATACCAAAACAAATTTTACATGAAACATTTAACCATAACGTTGCATGTAAAAGCGCGTGACGTTTAGCGCGGTGAATAACACTTTCTCGGGTGAATATGCTTTTTTATTCAAAATCCAATTCATATAGAGAAACCTACTTATATAATACCAATATGGAATATCATTTTTTCAAAAGTCAATAAAACCGCATATTTACCTCACCAAAAGACGATAATTGTATAATATTATCCTTATGAAGCGTGATTGAGACGTAGATTCACTCAGATACCGATCATTGTTATCTTTTCTTCATTTACACAAATGAGTATCAGGGATTCGGAATATGGCAGTTATACATGTATTATCAGTTTATATTTAGTTTGAAACATTATCGAACTATTAGTCTAATAGACGACTTTCATCTTTAAAATTTACTTTGCATTACATATCTAAATGAGATAACATACATGTAGGAATAACTTGAGGTGTATTCATGTATACTAGTATGTAATAAAACAAGTTGCTTTCTTTAAAAAAAGAAAAGCAATACATGAACCTAAGACGGTCACCAAAAGATTGTTGCTGAATTTGTGTTTGCTTTTGAATTGAAATAATTGACTGTGAATATAAGAAGCCAGTTGAAAGTATATATTTACAGCTTCTATTTGAATAGTTATTTTAAAGCTCGACTATTTTATTTATCACTTGGGAATGTACATAATTTTCACGATTATAACCCTTTAGCTAATCCTAATTTCTACTAACCGGATGACTTATGCAAATTGCACAAACCGACTCAGTTTGCTTTATAATGTGGAATTCTCGATGCATTTATTTTATCTATCATATCTATATATTTAGTTTCCTTCATCAATGCCTTCATATTCTCAACTCGTATTTGAAGCTGTCTTTACTCATGGTAGTGTTGTATGCGGTGAAACCTGTGGCATGCAATTGATTGGGACCTCTTATGAAGAGACTTATTTTGGTCTCATAAAACATCTCAAATTTTAAGGATTTCCTGATTTTACTTAAATCAATTCAAACATTCTACAGGGAAACTTAGTTTTGCCGAAGAATTTCTTAATCCAGAAGTTTATGAATACCTGTACACACTTTCAAAATAACCAAATTATATAAAAAGGTATGTAGATATAAAAAGATACCAGAATTAAAATGATGTACGCCAGACACGAGTTCAGTAGATACAAAAAAGCACCAGTGAGTCTCGAATGAAAAAAGTTAAAAGGCCAAATACATTACAAAGTTAAGGAATCTATTCCTTGGGTAGACAATCCTTAGCTTTTCAAAAAAGTCAAAGTTTATAATAGGACAGTGACTCAAAAAAGAAACAAAAGAGAAACAACTCGAGGTCAGAATACCGTTAGAAATGATGACCGTGCTTGAAAGTCACATGTGAAGCTCCCTCTGCCGTGTCCTGAACTTAGATAACAAAAACGAAATAAGCTTTCACGAGTGAATTTAATAGTATCGCATGTAGTATCTTAGCGCACGAAATAGTAAATAGAAAGCATCTCACTGATACTCAGGAAAAGAATACGCATTTGCATCATCACATATCTTAATCTAATAGTTGAATTCGAATGTCAAACGGCCTACATTAAATGTTTTGACTCCGAATTCATTGACATTTTATCCGGAATTTTTGAGAACGCAAACCGATAGTGTGCTTTTGAAATGAGATATATAATGTGAATAAATCAAGAGGTGTATGATAGTTAGTCAACACAATGAATGCAATTTTCAAAACCGTACCATGTTAAACTATTAACACAAACAAACAAAAAATAATTAAAATTTTATAAAAAACTAGTTAACGTTCTTGTTAGTATTTTTTTTTTTCAAATTCTTTTGAATATATATAATATCAATAAACACGAACGTCAAGTATTTACGGATGGACAGTTTATTTATCGAATGAATCTACTTTTAAATTCTAACATTCCACTATGTGAATATATTACTATACAAAATATAAACAAAGACTTCTAAATCCATACTAAAACGGTGTAAAATAATCAACATTATTATGACGTCCATTATCACTGTACTATTATGCATATTTTAGGGGCCAGCTGAAGGACACCTACGGGTGCGGGAATTCTCGCTACATTGAAGACCCATTAGTTGCCTTCGGCTGTTGTTTGCTCTATGGTCGGGTGGTTGTCGCTTTGACACATTCACCATTTCCTTTCTCAATTTTATTATGGTTGTAATTAAATGTTGTTGTGATTATTGTAAATTATTTTTACGGTTGTTGTGAGTTGCAAGGATTTAAAATCATGCCGTATGAATTGAAAACACACAAGTATTTTTATTCACGACCGTTTAAAATTTAAGTATTTTCTAAATACTCTAGTTCAGGGAAAGCTTGTTCGCGACCTAGAATTCTGAGTGGGTCAAGCGTTTAATTAAAATTCATGCGAGAATATGCGAGATTTGGCTAAACTGGGGGCAAAGTCATATATGGTACACATCAATATTCGGTGTTTAATATGCGTTTAATAGAGGTTTCTCAACATCTTACGAACAAACGAAAATCGCCCTAACTTGACGTAACTTGCCGTAACGAAAAAAGAGGGAGCGCTTATTTATTCATTAATTTTGGACTATCGGCTGTGAACTTCCGTTAGAAATGTCTTCCGCATAATCAAAACAAAACCAAACAAAAACATACATGCAGGTTTTTTTTTTTTTTTTTTAAACCATTCTGAGTTTTAGAAATATTCTATTGACTGCAAATAGTCTCAGATCTGTACCTTAGTGTATTTTTGTTGGGATGGGAGAGACAATAAATATTTATGAAAAACTTATTTAAGCTCAAATTAAAGGTGAAAATTCCAGGGCAAAAATATAATTTAGTAATGTATATTGTTTAGCCTTTGGCTTGTTTTGATTTCATGGCCATTTTTATTTCTATTTTTGTATGATTTTATTATAGTAAAGGCATATACACATTAGTATTAATATATTTCTACTTGTTTTTGTCGAGCCTTCGACTTTAGTCGAAAAAGCGAGACTAAGCGATCCTACATTCCGTCGTCGTCGGCGTCGTCGTCGGCGGCGGCGGCGTCCACAAATATTCACTCTGTGGTTAATGTTTTTGAAATTTTAATAACTTTCTTAAACTATACTGAATTTCTACCAGACTTGGACAGAATCTTGTTTATGATCATAAAAAAGTATCCAGAAGTAAATTTTGTAAAAATAAAATTCCATTTTTTCCGTATTTTACTTATAAATGGACTTGGTTTTTCTGCGAGGAAACATTACATTCACTCTGTGGTTAAAGTTTTAAAAATTTTAATAACTTTCATAAACTATCCTTGATTTGTACCAAACTTGGACAGAAGCTTGTTTATGATCATAAGATAGTATCAAGAAGAATATTTTGTAAAAATAAATTTCCACTTTTCCTTATTTTACTTATAAATGGACTTAGTTTTTCTGCGAGGAAACATTACATTCACTCTGTGGTTAAAGTTTTTAAAATTTTAATAACTTTCATAAACTATCCTTGATTTGTACCAAACTTCGACAGAAGCTTGTTTATAATCATAAGATACTATCAAGAAGAAAATTTTGTAAAAATAAATTTCCACTTTTCCGTATTTTACTTATAAATGGACTTAGTTTTTTTGCCAGAAACAAAACATTCACTCTGTGCTTTAAGTTTTTAAAATTTTTATAATGTTCTTAAACTATCCTGGATTTCTACCAAACTTAGACAGAAGCTTGTTTCTGATCATAAGATATTATTCAGAAGTAAATTTTGTAAAAAAAAAAATCACTTTTTCCGTATTTTACTTATTAATGGACTTAGTTTTTCTTCCAGTTAACATTACTTACAGTCTGCAGTTAAAGTTTATACAACATTTATTAGATTCATAAACTATCCTGGATTTTTTACCAAACTTGGAAGCTTCTTTCAATCAAAAGACAGTATCGAGAGGGAAATTTTTATTGATGTTTTTCCTCATTTTGTTGAGTCTGCGATTAACAGCAAAAGTAGGCGAGACACTGGGTTCCGCGGAACCCTTACGAATTTTTTATATATGTATTCCGTTGAGCTTTATGACATGTTTTTAAAATGTATTTCTGTTTTTATGTTCTACTTGTTTCCATATATATATTTTAGGCAAGTATTTTTTTTAAAAATGTAAACGATTAATAATAACTATAATTATTACTTTTAGTTTTGTTGGTGCTGTTTCACTCATATTTTCAATTCGAATACACAAAACTACTAATTTACGATTTATCGAGTGCAACTTTATATGTCAATTACTGAGAACCCCTCCCCCCCCCCAAAAAAAAAATCCTTTTAAAACAAATAAATATATATAGCGGTGTTAAAACCTTTTTCATCTATTCCTGCATACACTGTAATGGACCTTTCTAGCGCTGGAGAGTACATCTACAGTGGTAGACGTCAGATCTACAGAGATTGACCTTAGATCTACTGCGCGAGACTTTTAAATTACATATACAGCACTTGGCGCTAGATCTGGAACACTGGAAACATCAACTCTGTATCTACATGTGACCAAATTATCAGCCGCGAGCCATAAAAAAAAAGAAACTATAGTAAAATTACACGAATAAAATTGAAAATGAAGATGGAGAATCTGTCAAAGAGACATTAACCCTATCAAAGAGCAGAAAACAGCCGATGGGTCTTAAACACAGCGAGAAAATCTCACACCCGAATGCGTGCTTCATTTAAACCAAAAAGTGTGCTGGTTCAGTGATAATGGTCGTGTTGTTTTTCATTTTTGGAAACAAAGATTGTTACCGAAATTTGAAAAGCATATTTTTTGTCTCATACTTTCCGAAAGAATCTTGTTATCCCTTTAAAAGTTAACGTATATTTTAAAAATCATTCAACATTGAAATATAAACCTTTTTCACGTCACAAAACATGTACCTTCTGGGCAATCAATATTCTGTTTGGTTAATTATTATCAGTCCTGTATACGTACATTTTCATTTTTCAATAAAGCAGAACATAGACCTTAGATTTAACTACAAAAAAAGAAGACACCAAAATGCATACCAAATCAGGCTACTCTTACACTCTAGAAAACTAACATCATATATCTGTGTTTTTGTCAGATGATTTAGTATTTTTATTTATATCCATCTGATCAGTTAAGCCTTCATCAACTGATTTTTGCAGTTTGTTCTCATGTTGTAGTGTTACAAACTGTACCTGTTACAAGTGAGGAGACTAATTCAGTGGTTGTCGTTTGTTGATTTGTTAACGTTTTTTCGTTCATTTTTTTGTTCATAGATTAAGCCGGTATTTTCTTATTTATATTGTTTAACAACAGCCAGTTCGGGGGTCTTTTAAAAGTTTATGCGGTATGCACTTTGCTCATTGTTGAAGGCCGTACAGTGACCTTTAGTTGTTAATTGTTGTGTCATTTGGTCTTTTGTGGAGAGTTGTCTCATTGGCAATCATACCATATCTTCTTTTTTTCAATTTATACAACTAAACTAAAACCTTGACTGCTTCAATATGTGTAAACTGAACACCTAATAAATTCAAACAAATTCATCATTTACAAACGATCGTACCATTTATTTTTAACTAAAAAGCTGGCAAACAAAACACAACAAAGAGATTTTGTATTAATCAATCATACTAGAACCATTTTACATAGACAAAAATTTGTCCATACACTTTGACATTTTACCCTCAAATTGAGGTACACGTTCCTGCATGTTAATGTATTTTTCATATGCATCTCTTGCAAGTTCTGATATAGGTTTTCTTTTTGTCGGGGTTGGGCCGTTATCGTGATCGTCTTGTTCATTTTCTTTCACCACCTGCTAGTTATTCAACCCCGCCTGGTCATTATTCGCCAACTCCTGATCATTATTCACCTGGTCGTTATTCACCACCACTTGGTCATTATTCACCACAGTCTGATCATGATTCACCACCGCCTGATCACGATTAACCACTGCCTGTTCCTGATTAACCGCAGCCTGATCACGATTTACCACTGCCTGTTCCTGATTCACCACTGCCTGATCATTATTTATCACCGCCTCATCATTATTCACCACAACCTGATCATGATTCATCACCGCCTGATCACGATTAACCACTGCCTGTTCCTGATTAACCACCACCTGATTATGATTCACCCTCGCCTGATCATTTGGCACAACATCTATCTCATCATCTATTGGAATCGCAATTTTTCTATGATCAGCTACAAGCTCACCATTACAGAATTACCTTTAGATGTAATAAAAAAAATACAGAGTGACGACTGTTAAATGTATGAACACACTGTTCATGGGGACAGATAGAAACATATATTTGTATCCGCAATTTGTAGATATTATTGTGATCCAGCATTTGAAATGAAGGGGGATAGGAGGTAGAGGTCCGGTATGTTTCTGGAGAAAAGAAAGGGATTTGAATGCTTGTGTGTGTGTGGTTTTTTTTTTTTAAATACTGGAGTAACTGTGTTGCAATTTCAAATTTCTTAGATCAAAATTAAAAATAAAATGAATAGAATTTAAGAAAATATGTTAGAATTTCAAGAAAAAATTTATCAGGAAAATTCAACAATTCTTTTAATATTTTCATGAAAGTTTCTTGAAATCACATTATACAGTTTCTTAAAAATCAACAAAGTTTTTTGATCGTTCAACAGTTTTCCTTATACTGTTATAACGTATTTTTTTTTTAATTCTAAGCATACAACATGTACATGTAGTAGTTTCTTGAATTTCAACTGTTTTTTACCACATGTTTTAAAACTTCTAGATGTACCATTTCTTAAACTTGAAACTTTAAGGTTCATCATAACCTTTTGGCTAAAATGGCCGTATTTACACCCCAAATTTTACTCTGAGTACAGACTAACCTATACACCTGCAACAGTTTTAAGGGATGGCAGGAACTAGATATATAAATTTTAAATGCATTTTATGTTTCAGAAAATTATAAACTTTTCTAGATTTTGCTATCCATTTTTTTTCGTTCCTGCAGAAGGTGCAAAAATTAACTAAGTATTTAAAACGATTGAGAAGCTCCCCTCATATAATCAATGTTGTGAGTAGTATTGATTTAAATGGACAATAGATGGACAATAGACACCTGTAAGCAATAGGTGATTTAACAGGTTTAAAATGTGTAACTGAGTGGACCGTATCAAATAAAACTCGGGTGTTTGTTTATTTTGCTATCTTCTGCAGACTGGAAAAAAATGAACATCAAAATCCAGGTAAGTTTATAATTTTCTGAAACGTAGACTTCATATAACTTTTATATATCTAGTTCCTGCCATGCCTTAAAACTTTCCTGGGTGTACCAGTTTGTCTGTACTCATAGTAATTTTGGAGGTGCAAACACGGCCATATTTTTCAATTCCTTATGATGAACCTTAACTTATACATAGAAAATTACCTTTTGATGTTTTGCTTTAAGTTTCTTTTCGTTTGAGTGGCCTTTTTTTGGTATATCTCCTATCGTTAGTCCTAATTTCGGCTATAAGCTGTCTGAGTTCTTCGATTTGTATAGATAATGGGTCTTTTGATGACAATTTGGTTATCTGATCTGGCATTCTTCTTTTAATTTTTTCAAAAGGTCCATCTTTGTAGAGGGCTTGACATTTCTCGGGTAGTCTGTCTATGGCCTGTTTAACGTCTGCGTACACAGAAGGCCAGTTGCAACTGTTCTTTACATAACCTTTAACAATTAGAAGCTGTTCCTCCACTGATATTTCCACGTGCGTTCTCTTCTTTTCAGCCATGTTTCGAAGACAACCACTCGTGCATAGAACGGTCTGTTCGATTATTTGTTTTCCGTTTCGGTTGAGATAAGCGTGAAGACCAAACGTAGGCGAAAAAAATTAAGGGATCGAAAAAAAATCAAACTGTTGGACTTTTTAAAAGTAATAAATAGATGATAATATCTTCATTTGTTTTGAGGATTATTTTTCAAGTGTGAATTTCAGTTACATTTTTTTTTTAAAGAAATATGATATGTTACATTGTCATATTTGTATACAAAAGAGAAAAAAAAAATACATGTTTGTTGGGTTGATGTTTAGAGTAGACAAGTTGTATATACATATAAAAAAAATTGTAAATAGACAAGCTATCTCTAACACTGTTTGTTGTAATTTTCAGACTTATATATACATAAGTATATATAATAATTATTATACAGTTTTTTTAGTTTTAAGATTGAGAATGGAAATGGGGAATGTGTCAATTAGACAGCACCCCAACCAAAGAGCAGAATACAGCCGTGGGCCAGCCATAAGTCTTCAAAACACCGACAAAATTTACCACCCGAAAGGCTGGCTTCAGCTGGACCCTAAACAAAATATGTATTGGTTAATCGAATTTTTGAAATCAAATAAGTCGTTCAGTGTTTGATTTGATAACAATATCGATTTATTTTTAACAAACTCATTTGAAGCCAATTCCGGTATTAAAAAAAATATAATACATTTTCAGCTTATCAAATTCCTAAAGCCGGAAAGAAATAGCAAACCGATAACACATTTGTCGTTGGCTTTTCAAACTGCTGAACTCACAACAAAATCGATAAAAATTAAGCAAGCCTAGTTAAAAGCATTATGGTTTCGAAGACAAAAATTGACCGTTGCATGTATACATGTATACCATTCGAACAGACATTTTGTTATTCATTCCAAGATGAATGAAGAAGAGAAAACATTCGCTTTTTTGCTTTTGATGTATTTTCGCTTTAAACTGATGGCTTGTCCACCACCACCATACATTCCAGACGAACAGTTCTTTTGTATCTTACTGCTGTTTCAGATGTACCAGGAATATTTAGGACTTGTAACAATGCCTTTACCATTTTTCAATATTCGCCTTCGAGATAGAATTTTAGAACAAGAAAACCAGGAACCACTAAAGACGAATAATGTGTACGCAACTCTCTGCAACCGTCCCTATGAATTTTGGATTCTTTCCGGAGAAACTGTTCGTTCTTTTGATAATTTAGTGATTATGATATCACAAAGGATTCCCCAGATTAGATTTGGAAATAGTTATGTTTCTCTCAAAAACAGAGTGCTTTTAACATTGATTTGGTTAAGACAATATCCGACGTATACCCTGTTATCTCTATCTTTCGGACTTAGTGTAGCCAATGTGGGCCAACTTATTAACAACATGTGGGTATTACTTTGGGAAGTTTGTTCACCACTTGTTACTTGGCCGAGCGTACAAGAATGGACAGCGAAGCAAGGACATTGGAGAGAAATGGCAAATGTCGTAGGTTCCATTGATGGTACTTCTCATGAGATTCTAGTTCCAATGGTTGAACCTCAGCAGGAATTTTACAGTGGGCACCGTAATTATCATTGTATTCACACACAGGTGAGATAAACGGTTATCCGTATATAATTACATTAGATGTATGTTTCATTATAATATTTTATTCTGATTGGCTAACTGCACATCACGTGTTATTCCGTAAGCAGTTGTAATGCTCAATACAACTTTTCATTCATGATAACACGTGCTCGAACAATAAAGTGCACAGGTGAATTAAATAATAAAATATATAAAATTCGTGTTTTCGTGATCATACATTGTAGCTAAAAAATGTAATTATAAGTATTGAATGCTTCTTTTTGTAACTTTATAGGGTTGTAAAAGCGTTGACCGTGCGTACATTTTTAGAATGAAGCGCTTCCGCGCTTCATACAAAATGTACTTCGGTCAACGCTTTTACACCCCAATAAATTTACAAAAAGAAGCATTCAATTCTTAAATAAATAACATGAAAAGCTAAATGTAAACACACCTTATTTATCAAAATAATTTTTAAAAAATCATATAGACCTTTATAGTACTGCAACTGACATTGAAAAATACGCTTAGTTAACGAGTTTAATGGTCCGGAATAACACACGGCTGCAAATTGTTTTAAATGATAGAATAATATCTATATTTTAATTTCCGTCGGGTCGTAAAAAGTTTCAATGGTCACATTTTTGTATTTTATCCCTTTAATGGGGGTACCCCTCAATTTACGGTTTTGGGTAGTTTCCTTAAAATCCAAAAATATATTTTTTGGTTAAATTTCCCACTATTTTCGTAAATATTTTCTATGCACATCAGAAGAATCATCAGAATGATAAAGACATAAATATAATACCATCTCCAAGTAAAACTTTCAAACTTAAAGTTAGCTGTTTTTTAGATAGAAATTTAACGCGTTTTTCTTTGAAAACGAGAAAACATATGATTCAAAAATAGTATTTGACATTTGAGAGGACAAAACATATTATTGCGATACTGCATGCAAATTTTGTTGGGCAAATTCCAAACAATTTTGTCAAAAACTCAAAAAAAAAAACCATCATTTGTACCTTTTTTAATTACGGAAATTTCCTATCCGTCAATCAGCTCCACCATTTATTTTTTCCTTCACCATCAATTTGATAGTTTCAATGTGATAATGTAGATTTTGAAGGAGAAGTTAATTTATTTTTGAGTGATTTGAATATATATAGTAGTTCTTTCGTGTATTTTCTGTAAATAAGTTATATTTTTGTTAATAAAATTTTGACTTTATATAAAAGTTAACCAAATCCTTGGGATAAGAGGTTTTTCCGGATAATGACTATAGTTGACATTGTGTGAAAATACATTGTATGTCAATGTTTAACCTTAGAGCAATTAATATGCATGTAAGTGGTCGGGGGAAAAGTACTATTGAAGTTTCGCAGAGATTTGGTGTGTGACAAGGTGATGCTAATACCAACTTCTCTTAATATTCTGCTTTCCGTGGGCCAATCATTAGTGATGTTATTTGACTTGCACCAGAAGGCAAAATTGGTGCGTCTTTAAATTAGATTGATTGATTGATTGATTGTTGGTTGCTTAACGTCCAGTGGCAAATAATGCATGCATGTTCAGGACGAGAACAAGTTAACAATAAAAACAATAGGTAGATTTTGTCATAATAGAGGCCATTCGGGATGATGATCGGGAAAATTTAGACTGCCACTGGAAAATGATGGTATATTGGATTGGGACAGAAATTTTCCATTGCAACATGCCGCCTACGGACTCCTCAAAGAGTTGATGCAAGGGTTTTTAACGTGCAAAGAACGTGACACTCCCTTTACACGAGGCATCGGATTTAACGCCCCCATTCTGACCGGACGTGACTGCAAACTTGAAACATCCCGCACAGCCAAACGGACGCCCCACTTCGTTTTACTGCCGGTCGGGAGAAAACCAAGTGACTATATTTCGTTTCCCCAGTCACCCTTGGGGAACTTTAAATTAGAAACAACAGAAATCAATATATGTGATCAAACTGATCGACATGTATCATCACAACCTGACACTTGTATACGATCTCGCGCACAGTTTCTTCCTTGTAGTTTGGATATGAAAACAGGGTTTTTGTGTAAAAGAAAAACATTAAAAAAAAACCCAGAAAACTACGGAAAACTGAGTCCTCTAAACGTGTTGACAGTCTTTTAAGTTGTGCTTATTAATGTGAGTTCTCATTTATCCATGCATAACCAAGTACTTATTGAAGTCAACACCTGTGCAATTAAGTAAAACAGTTACTGAAAAATTAGAATTTGAACTTTCTGTCAGTTCATTAATACGATTGTTAGTGATGTGATTTGTTCTTCCATAAGAAAAAGCCTTTCTCATGTAGCACATCCTCTATATATACCGATCAATTTTACCCAAGATTGTCTCTGATGCTTATCAAACTGCCAAACTCCGGAACTAACTAGATATTGTGACACCTTACAATTCAGACACAGTGGGGCCAAGGGATATGAAATATAGAGTTTAGCTCTGAACTCAATTTAGGGGATGCCATATCTGCCTATAGGAAAATTGGAGTCTATGTTAAGACTTTCAGAATTACACCAAGGTGTGTCTGAAAATATCAAGGATACATTAAAAGAAGAACAATTACTTCACCCTGCCACCAGTGCTCTTATGAACTACATTGTATGTCCTCGTTTTGGTATTTCTATGGAAATGATGCCCGCATAGCTTGTTAATATATATAGGAAGATGTGGTATGAGTGCCAATGATACAACACACCATCCAAGTCTCAATTTATAAAAGTAAACCATTATAGGTCACGGTCCGGTCTTCAACACGGAGCCTAGGCTCAAAAGTTCATTTGTTAGTTAATTGATGAAAAATAACACAAAGGCGCTTCTGAACCGTATAGTGTCCCTAAAGATAACAAAAATTCGTAAATGTATGGCTATTACAAAATCAATCGTTTCTGTAGCTACATTCGCCCCATTACATTTGGGATTGGCAGTGCAGATACATCATGCATATGCATATGGGAATATGGATCATGACTGATTTTGAATTACAACATTAGAAAATTGTCATTGCATTGTATAATTTTGCATCCTTCCCTTAAAGAATTAATGAGTTAACTGTTTTACCAGGATTATCCCACTAAAAAAATGTTCATGCACCAAACTGACTTTGTTTTACACTAAAAAAAATTTAAACCTCGCATTCGCCTCGGGTGACTATAGTATATTTTGTGTTATAACTGCTCTGTCCAGACTTTGCAAATACACAATATGTATTTATCTATAACTAGATACTTATTTTCACAAAATACACAACCTTAAAGATGCAAAATTAAAAACACTGTTTCAGCGCTTGAATTTTGTTTTTTTCAAAGATAGAAAAAATATTGAAATAATTTGATAAACTGGTGTTTTATACTTTAGAAAATAATTCTGTAATATACTATAACAGTGAAATACTATACACAATATGAACGTTTATGGATGTGAAAAGGTCAAGGCCACTTCTTCTTTTGCTATGTCTTAAATGGAAAAAAATCAGAAGGTTCCAAATCAACGCCATTTTGTAATGGCAGCTTTTCATATAAGTAGTCAAATTTGTCGTTTTAACATCGTTTATAGCATATACTTATGATTGAATCGTTTTTGTAGCATTCTATTGAATAAATATCAGAATATTTCTCCTTTTTGTCCTTGTGGTTGAAATATTGATATTTTTAGGTCTGACCTTTGACCTCAATTTCACAAAATTGTGACCACTCTGGTTTTTTACGACCCAACTTTTCTTATTGTACACGTTTTCCTCTTTCCATCGATATGTAATTTAGGTGTGTGTTCTTCCGGACCATTAAAGTTTTAAAAAATGAACTCTGGTTGCAGTACTATTAGGAAATCAATGTTTTTTTTTTCAATTTATTACATTGTTATATCTTTAATGAATCACTCTCACAAGTGCAGGCTTTGTGTTCATAATCTGGAACACTGGTTTTCATTTCCATGTACACCCCCCTTTTTTCCAAAAAAAAAAACTTCGACCAAAGATTTCCTCCAACAAGAAAAAAAAATAAAAAAAATAAGGAAAGGGTTGATAAGATGTTTAGTGAATAACCTGTTTATTTTACACATCAGTTATAAATGCATTTAACAATATTAAAAAGAAAAAAAATGATATTTATTGTACTCGAACTTGATTGACCCTGCTGCTTATTGGTCAATGTATACATTTAACCTGTTAAAAAGAATATGCGAACAGATTGAAAAATTACCATTTGGTTGAAATCTTAAAATTGTACTATGGTTACTTTGGTATGAAAAAATGTTCAATTCCATATGAAAACTATTGTTTTAAAAAAGTAAATACATATTTTTTTTTCATTTTTCAGGTGATAATTGACAATGAAAAGAATATTTGCTATATCCATTCTGGCTTTCTTGGACATGAAAATGACGCTAATGCATATCAGCAACTCGGACCAATTGGACCTTGTTTACCTTTAGACTTTCCAGTGGGGTACTTTATTTTAGGAGACAGCATTATACCCAAACACTCCCCCTCTTATCGTGCCATATAAGGCTGCCGAAATATTTCGGGCAGATGCGAGAGAAAAAAGGAGAATGAGAAAATTTAATAGACTACACAAGAGCAGGCGTGTTTATGTTGAGCATGTCATGAAAGAATTGAAAACATTTAGGGTCGTTGGTTCCTTGTACCGTCACCCAGGATGGCAGTTCTGTCATGTGTTGTAGAACTTTGTGCTGGGTTAGCGCAAAGACGTGTTGATATAATAAATGAAACATACTAAAGTTTTATCATCTCAAAAACTTATCAATCCTTTAACAAAGGGAAACTAAATGCTAATATTGTCGTGATATGCATTGAGTTAAATTCCTGCCACTGAGCGTTAAACATCCAACAATCAATAAATAAAGCAAATGCACAGTGGTACACGATGCAAGGTTTTATTTAACAACGACATTAGAAAAACAATGTTCTTTTTTAATGGGTAAGGGAGATAAATCAAACGCATATATTTGACATGAAAACTAACGAAACTCAACGTATGAATACGTAACATTCAACAACAGAAAATCAATCAGAACACTAATCTTTAACCAAAACAATAAAATGCAAGGTTGCAAAAAGAGTATTTAATTGTTTATTGTTGTCTTTAAACATGCTACAATATCGTTAGAAATATTTTACTGCACACAATGACTGCTCCATAACGATATATACGTTAGTCGAGTTTCGTCCGTTCGTAAAATGTTGAGAAACCTCTGTTAGGACGCCTGCCGCTTTCCCGTTTACCTGTGAAGTCGTTGAGTGTCATCTGTTTTTTGTTTGTTTATGTTTATGTGTAATAAAGTAAAATAAATAATATTTTGAAAAATTTAGGGACATAGTGTTTAAAAATTACGGGAGAAAATTGGAAAAGAAATTTGAAATTACTGCTTGCAAAAAGCCAAAACGAAATGTTTGATAAAGAAGGAACGCGAGGTCCCTCAAGTCCCTGGAAGCTGTTAAGAACTTTGAAGAAGTTTTTGTGCAGAAATATAATTTTTTGTCGATTGAGAATAATTTCCAGAAACATGCTGGCGTGATGGCATTAATTGCCAAAAACAGTATATCATACAATGGTGACACTACATAATTTATTCTCCTTAGTTTTTTTTCGGGAGAATATAGATAAATAACCTAAACCATATGATTGTCATGTAAGACGGAGCTTTTTGAAAAGTTGTTGCTGGTCATAACACATAGTCGAAATGAATTATATTATGCGATGTATTCAATAAAAAATAAACATCATGGCTTCATAAATGTTATGTTTTCAATATTGTATAAATAATCTGACCGTTAAACCTTGGTACAGTATATATACGTTCCTTGTTCAAACCATAATAAAAATAAGTTTCCATAAAATCAAACAGCTACAGATCGTCATATGGAATTAAAATCTTAGCAAAAAAGCCGCACTCACTTATAAGATATATACAATGTCTTTACTCTGACTGTTTCATTTTGAACAAACGAGTGAAAGTCCAGCTCAATGTAGAACAAAAAAGTTTCAACATTCATATATCATTATCATGATCTTGACCTGCATGGATATGCATTTAACTTGCAACTGGACGGTTAAACAAAACGGTTATTGATGACTGCACGAAAATCTTTAACCTCAGACAAAACATGAAATTAACTGTTCAGGAAAAACGAAGTCCATCTAGTAGTAAACTACGGAAAAATGAAAATAAATATTTGCAAAATTTTGCCCTGGATACTGTATTTTGGACATAAAGAAGCTCCCAATTTCCCGAAATTCCATTATTTTTGACAACGATTTTGATGTAAAACAAAACTTTAACCACAGACTGAACCTAAATGCTGAATTAGTCGGCGTAAATGCTGACGACGGAACCTAGCATCGCTAAGTATCACTTTCGCGAATTTTGTCAAAAAGAAGGATGCATGTCAAAAGATCCAAGTAGGCAGCTATTTCACTCATACATCTTAAAGACCTCCTTGCTTTCGACAAGACGACAATAATTGTTTTCTTTTTATCTAGGGGGGGGGGGTATTTTTTCTATAGTAATTGTAGTATAACAAACAAAAATCGCATTTAGTATCATTTTTCTACCTACTAACGTGAATTTTCTGACACAAAAAAAAAAAAAAAATACGACAGAACTGTTCATTAAAAGTATGTAATCAAATGCCAAACTATATATATATTATATATATGTGTGTGTGAAAATTTACTTTCTGAAGCTACAACAAAAAAATATATAGATTTTTTTTTTTCTGTTTAAGATCTTAATAAATCTTATTGAAATTAACTAGATATTCTGTATACAATATTATGTATGCTTCACAATATATCAAAATAAAATGCTGAACAACCCAGATTCCCCTCCTTTCAAAAATTGTCAATATCCGATGCATTTGAATTAAGCACAAACAATTTATGTAAATACACGCATGCAATCAGGGCCAGCATTTTGAACATAATTATATTTTAATGGTACCTAACTGTCAGAACATGATTACGATTATTAAGGGAATATTAATTGTCTCTAACTGTCGCCTGGTGAGATTAATAGTTTAATTTCTCGCTACATTGAAGACCTGTTGGTGACCCTCTGCTGTTGTTTTTTATTTGGTCGGGTTGTTGTCTCTTTGACATATTCCCCATTTCCATTCTCAATTTTAAGGTAAAACTTTATGATACCATATGGCCTAGGTGTTGATTGAATTTTATTTTTATGACCTAAAATCAGTTCCTCAGATATGGTAATGAAATAGCAGCACCCGTACCTTCTTGAATATACAGACGATCTGCTAAGTGAACATCACAGCATGAATCTGTCCATTTTTGCGTGAAGGTAACACTCAAAGTCAGGTGACATATATCAAACCGTTCCTTTTGTAATTAAGATTAATTAACATAACGATCAAAATAGTCTGTTTTAATATGTCAGTGGAATCTTCAGCTTTAGAAGATTGTAACAAACTTACTTGTATTTATAAACGATATAAAGTAGTATTTGGTTTTGAAAGATACTTAGATTTTCATTGTAATGTATCTATATTAACAAAATTGCGTAGCGGCACACTAATATTAAATATTGAAGTTGGTCGTTATCTGAATACTCAAAGAGAAAATAGAATTTGTATATGTTGCAATATGAATGTTTTGGAGGACGAATATCATTTTGTTTTATCATGTCCAACGTATAGATCTGTGCGTATAGAATTTTATATTTATTCTACTATTCTTGGCCAAATCGGCACAAGTTAGATAATTTATTCTAAATCTCTGACAGTAAAACTATGCATTTATTCAAATGCACCCGCTTGGAAAATTAGATCACATATAATGTCATAATATTATTGTATACTCTGTAACTTCTGTTCTCTGCTGCCTTTTGTCTGTCATATGTTGTATATATTTTCGTTTACCATAGCATGTGAAAATAAAGTATGCATTAATCTGACTACAGTCATAACGATGCCGATCTGATAAATCAATAAACTGATAATGCCCCCAGATAATCAAATCTCGTATCTAATAAGTCGATAACGCAAAATCACGATCGATCTTGCACAGGCGCATTGTTTCCCTGAACCAGAGTATTTATTTTACTTTCCGTTTTATGGATATGTTCCAGACCATATGAGTATTTGGAACGTACGCGTACGGTCCGGACCGTATACGTATACTCGTACGGTCCGACCATACGCGTACGGTCGGACCGTATGAGTATACGCGTATGGTCCAGAACGAGCTGACCATACATGTTATTAGATCATATGGGTTAAATTTAAAAAAAAATAACATTAATCACAATCTTTATTTTCAGATTTACCAATTTAATATTATTACAATTACACGGATAAAATGAACAAATGAACAATTGAAATTAAATATTTGTTTAATTGTATATCTTGATCCTAATTTTGGTACTCTCAATCAATTTTAGTGATCATAATTCAATTATTTTACTGAGAGATCGACATGTTAAATACAAGAGATTAACAGATTCAATTAGCGTGAATTTTTTAAATCATTAAAATATAAAGTTGGTTTTTTTTTCAATTACAATTAAACTTTTTTATATCTATTTGAGAGCTAAGTTATATTGATCTGTTATATGGATCTAATTAACTTTGACAACTTCTTAATATTAGTCAGACCGTACGCGTACGGTCCGACCGTATGAGTATTTTGAAAAAGTACGCGTACGGTCCAGACCGTACGCGTACGGTCCAAATACTCATACGGTCTGGAACAGATATAATACACAAAAATAAATCATAATTACTCATAAAACCTAAATACTAAAATGGTATGAAATAATTAACGTAGAAATATAATGATTATTGTTTATAAACATTTTTTTTGTAGGATGCAAGAACTTATTCAGATTTAATTTTTATGTTTCCTTTACAAATGAATATTTAAAAATACAAAAGCAGAGTATCTTGTTATATAAAATACTTATTTCTTAATTGCAACTCTGAAAATATTCTGATTTCAATCATTGTTAGTTTCTTCAGAAACATAAATACAGTATATATTTTGTATATATTTCTTTGATTCCGATTGAATTAAATATTTTTGATAAGAATATTATCTTTCTGTTTTCCGATCTAATATTAATATTTTAACCAGAATCTAGCTTCTCTCCCGTAAGTCTATGATGAAATACATACTCAGTATCCCGTGGTTATTTGAAATCTTCAAACATAATTAGTTCACATGTTATCGAGACAACATACAATACCACGTTATAATTGACCCAGATACACACAGTGTACAGTGGTCGTTTTAAAACAAATATAATTGCGTCGTCAAGGGCCATCAAAAGACCATATCAAAGACGTAGATAACAACCTGTTAAGACCTGTATAAATGACCGAAAACTTTCGAGACGTTCCGAGAATTATATTCTGACTTCCGCCCGAGAGATATCGAGTGGCCCATAGACACATCCAAAACTCGCCAATATATAAGCATGAACCCCTCAGGGGGTTCATGCAAAAAAAAAGAAACCAACAGCAATATTTGAAGAAGACGAAATTAATGATGGAATTTTAACGTCCAGTGACATATATTAGAATCCGTCCGTTCGGATCAAATCTTAACTTATGCACATACGGACCCTGGATTTAAATCAGATGTGTTCTGGCGGTTTTTGTCTTTACAAAAAAAAAATCAAAGTGATGGAAATCACTCATGGAAAGATTAGGAGAGTAGTTTGAATAATTTCATATTAAGGTATGGTGGGGGAAAATGAACATTAATAAAGCACTATTACTGAAAATTGCATTAAAAGGAGGTCTTTAGAAGGAAAAGTGCTTATCCAGTATGAGGATAAAATGAGCTCAAATTAAATAATATGGGTCTCTTAATTTGCACAATTTTATTTAAACTGCAGTTTATATCTTATCCAAATAATGTTGCCTATTCTGAACATGTTGCAAACAAACAAAAAGTTGCAAATCAAAAATTCTTCTACTAAGTAAATGTTACTAACTATCCTTGTAAGACATAAAATCTAGACTAACTAAGAACTTTACAGACGTCAACAAAAATAATATAAAAATGTTGTTTGGGGCATTTTGTAAGTTGAAACATAGGTTATATAACATTGAAGATTAAAAGTTGTCGAGTGCCTTTTTATCAATTTTTAAGGCATTTTTCAGCACAGAGCTTTGAAAATGTACTTTTTCAACGTAAACAAATTAAGAAAAACTTATTTGATTGAAATGTGGATTTTTTCTTGATTGCAAACATATATATTCACTTCTAATAAAAATTCAAATGACTAAAATAGATATTATGATTGATAGGGAATAAACTAATTAACAATCATGGTTTGTTATAATTAAAAGTTTTAAAATTTTAAAACTGTTTCAAGCCAAATCCTGATAAAAAAAAAAGTGAACTAATCTAAATTGTTGAATTACTACAGATGATTATTGAAAATTTATTAAGTAAACTATGGGCCTTACTTGAATAACATTTATATATTAATGTTTATATTAATATTTCATTTTTTTTAAAAAGATCTTGTTAATCCATCTATCATTTATCTTTCAGACATAATTTACAGAATCACTTTATGTAATGTAGATCAATCTAATAGGCAATAAATAAATCTATCATCCTTGTATATACCAAATATCTAATATATAAATTTGTGTATTCAATTATAAGGTCAAATATTTGTATATTGAATTGTATATTGATGGGTATGTATAATTATGTAAGACAGAGGTTGAAAGGTAATGTGGTCAATTGGATTGACAGTTTAGGAGGTGGGGCATTGTTATTAAAGGTCTACCTTGTCTCTGATTGTTTGTTGATAATTACAGTTGTCAATCATACTAGTACTGTATCAATACCCAATTACCTAATCAAAATGTTTAAAAAAAGCCTGCACATCAACACACCTTAATGACATACATTCTTGAATAAGCTGCTCTAAAAATATACCCATTTTGTCAGTTTATATGTGTATTATGAACACATACATGAGAACTATAGGGAACTATATTTCAGTGTGTTTACATTTAGTAATAGTAGCTAACCTGTCATGTTGTTAGGGAGGCCAGTGCCTAAGTAAAGATTTAGAACAAGTTCTAATCTTTCCAAAAATCAGAAATGTTTTTCATAAACAACTGGTAATATATAAAATTGACTACACATATGAGTTTAGTATAACCTCATTGGTTGATATCTTTGGCGGAAGTACATGTGATACATCCTCATTCTGTCAATATCCAAGCTGTGGGAAGGTCGTGCTCCACGTGTTGTCGGCAAAGTAACTATATTCTTTGACTTTTACTTACATTTGCCTTGGTGGCTTTAAGACCTTGGTTGTCATTTATATATGCCTGGGTGGCAATAGACCTAGGTGGTCATTTATACATGCCTTGGTGGCAATAGACCTAGGTGGTCATTTATATATGCCTTGGTGGCAATAGACCTAGGTGGTCATTTTTATGATTTTTTACATTTGCCTTGGTGGCAACATTGAA
Source organism: Mytilus galloprovincialis (assembly GCA_037788925.1). Lineage (NCBI taxonomy): Eukaryota > Metazoa > Mollusca > Bivalvia > Mytilida > Mytilidae > Mytilus > Mytilus galloprovincialis. Next base: position 21,802 of record JAWDJN010000028.1, on the reverse strand, counting down.
TTAAAAATACTAGCCTTAGGGGCGTCAAGACCTTGGTGGTCATTTATATTCGCCCTGGCGTCTTCTTGATAGACCTAGATGGTAATGTTTGACCTTGGTGGCAAAATGTTATGGGATTTAGACCTTGGGTAGTATAATTATTATCAACCCAGGTGGTCAGATATTTGTTATGTAGTGCGCCGGTTAAACGTAGGGCAAAGCGCTATCGCTTTATAAAATATATGTGGAAGTGGGGGCTCTGGCCATTTTGGAAACCTGTAGTTGAAAGGAGAATAATAAATTGTTTATACAGGGTAAATAGTTTCTTTTGTTACTTTTGAGTGTTGTGGACTTTTCATTGATTATTACATCGAACATACTAATAGAAAATGCTCTTTAAAGACTTTGTTAGAAAAGAATAGAATTATTGAGAAAAGAATAGAATTATTGAGAAAAGAATAGAATTATTGAGAAAGTTGTGAATAATTAAGTGTGAGATGTCACTTGATATTAATGTTGTTTACCAGAATGATGCGTATTGAATTATAAGATGTCTTCGTCGAGGTCCGCGTTCAGCGGTCTGTTTGATTGCACATATATTTGAATAGAATGTTATTGTTTTCAGATGGTGTTACCTACAGTAACCTCATTGGTTGATATCTTTGGCGGAAGTACATGTGATACATCCTCATTCTTTCAATATCCAAGTGGTGGTTGGTTTAAGGGCTAAGTTTGGTCACATATTGCCTGTTTGGGTTGATGAGGTTCCCACCTCTCCCACCCATTAGTACCAAAATGTGGATATATTTTTATATTTATATTTTAATATTGGTATTACAAGTATGCATTTTGGGTTGATGAGCACGATACAACATTAGAAAAACATAAGCATTACGGTACCATGGGATCATGTTTACAAAACAAACCTTCGCTTTATCGATTTTCAAGGGAAAGGTCAATATTAGGGCAAGTGTATTGGTATGTTTGTGTTTGCTTTTTCATTACAATGGTAAAAATAAGATTATATATCTCGGATGACAATAATGTTGATTATAATGCTTCATTTCACGAGCTCCAGAGTAGTTTTATAACTGAGAAACAACTGTGCATTATATCCAGTGAGCTCTTCTGCATTGCATTGTGCATAGAAGTCCACATTTTGGTTTCTGAAACGTTTAGATATTATCTTGTATTCGGTTCTTTCCTCTAGAGTTTTCTATGCCCATAACTTAACATGAACTGGATGCAAGATTATATCAATCACTGAGGATATGTGTAATACATAGTATATCAATGTAAACATGATGTACATTATAACAGATAATTTTTAAAAATAAAGTTCCAAATTACCGTCCGGTGCGGTGCGTAAACCTGCATTACGTGTAATAAGAGTTTTTGAGCCCGACAGGAAATCGCTTTAATACCTGGAAGTACACCGTACCTCTGGCAATAATTTCTTTAACCATGCTGATGGTCAAGTTAAGGAATTAAATAGAGGTATTATATAAATACTGGGACATAAATGATTTTATAAATGTATATTAGTCCCAGATAAAAGAAAAGTTGTGAACAAATTAGAATATTGGAAACAATTTTACACGGAACACTGAACTAGATAATTAGGGTTTCTAACTATATATGAGAGAATCCATAAAAGAAATTGCTCCCAATTAATTTCCCTATATTTACTTGAAAACTTGAAATATGCATTATAAAGAAATAAACTTGATCGTATAAACTTAACCTTTTAAATTATTATACTAATTATGGAATATGTAAACGTATGTCAGTCGTTAAGCTACATATTTCGAAATAGGCCGGAAATTGCTAGCAAGTCAAGAAAGCTCATTGTCTTATATTCTGTACTTAAAGAGACTGCCCTTGATTATCTCTGCGATTTAATGCTCCCAATTATTGGTCAAATTCAAATTATGATTTACTAATTAGTAACAACTATATATGTAGTACCCCGCGTCATAGACTAGATATAACCAAAACATCTTTTTTCCCATCTACCAAGTTCTATTGAATGGATTTTAAACCCCGACATATGGACTTCCTGAAATATAAAAACAGGCACCCTTCTTCTTTAGTTGTGGTGTTAGAAAACTTAATATCATTCATGCATGGTTCGGAAGTATGCGAAGCTCCTTAAATGCAGATCTGTGTTTTTAATAAATTTAAACTGAATCCCGCATGCAGCTGTAGCCATGCTGTTGAGGATTGTATTTACAATTTTTTCGAGTGCCCATTACACAATGAAGCAAGAGAAATATTATTTTTGATTTTAAAAAGATGTTATACCAATTGAGCTTATATTGGCTGTTCACAATGACCTTTATACATTTCAGCAAGGTAAAGCAATTTTTGAATCTGTGCAATCTTATATAAGAAATACGCAAAGATTCATAACTTCCCATACACTTAAAATTCTGAATGCCTACTTTTCACACCAGTTCATATTACAAAAATATCATAATGCATTTTTGTTTATGTTATAATTTGTATTACATGTATTTCTATTTTGTTTTTCGTTATTATCTTATGCATTTTGTGTTCAATCCCATATGCTACTTTTGAAAATGAAACGTGTTAAAACAAAAAACAAAACAAAAACGAAGATAAGTTACACAAAAAAATACTCAAAAGTAACAAACTTGTACATTTGGTACAGGTACATGTATATGTCACAGAAATCACTAATCATGTACATGTATATGTCACAGAAATCACTTATCCATGTCAATGTTAAGTTTTTAAAACAATACAACGGAGACTAATAATGTGACTTCAATTTACTTTTTTCTGTTCTTGTAATTCATCTACAGAAACTGCCTATACAAAATATAATACGAAAGGAATCAAAATATTGAAATTTGTACGACTTTGCCCCCCGCAGAGCTATAGAAAAACAGTACATTAACGGATGTTACACGGATTCTTTTTAGTTGTTACACGGACACTTTTTATGAATAGAATCACTCGTGCATGATCAGTGAGTTCATGGGCACTTTAACTTTCAATTAGATTTGAACTTTTTGGTTCACCGACTTATTTCCTGTCTTTTTATTGAACAAAATATTTACGTTAGCATCAATATCTTTTTTTCAAACATTTTCAGTAAAATACTATTCATATCAGTATACTAAGGGATTAGACATTTAACTTCAAAAGGGGGGGGGGGGTATGGTTTTCTCCTAAAAAAAGATATTTTGATCCCAAATTTTACGAGAAAAAAAATATTATGGTCAAGCAAATGACAAATTAATGTTTTGCATGATTCCTGATTTTCCGAATACCGTAAATAGTGCTGATTTAAACAAAAACATTTGGGTGATGGCGTTGAAAAGTATATAGTTAATATACTCAAAAAAGAACATACCGCCCCCTTTATGAAGCAAAATATTTGGTCAATAAATGTTTTCTTCAATATATGGACATGAATAGTATTTTGGAGAATACTGAGAGTAAAGAAATGATGATACTGACGTGTATATTTCAATAAAAATAACACAGGAAATAAGTAAATAAAAATCAAATCTCATCAAAAGATAAAATCCCTATCAACTCACCAATGCACAATTGATCCTGTAAACAAAAAGTGTTCATGTAATACACGTCCAAATAAGCAGAAAATCTAGAAGAAATCATTCAACTTATGTCATCAATTTTGGGCGGTAAGCTGCGATTGGATCATAATGAAACACGTGTTTAATCCCGATCAACACTTGCAGATCTAGAGACGAGCATGAATTTGAAAAAAATTAAAGTATATGCCTGAATTTATATAATATTAAGACAAAATCCATTTTTCATAAACATTTCATTCACTAATGAAGTAGGAAATTCATTCTTTTGATACATTTATATTCATTTATATTGTTACCGAATTTATATCAGTGGCGGATCCAGGATCAAATCCAGGACAAAACAGGGGGGGGGCAACTTTATGTCCCCATTTAAATGCATTGATCATCAAAAAAAGGGTTGTTCCAAACCCCGGGACCCCCCACCACTGAATGTTAAATTCATGTATTTGGCAACAAACGCGCGATTTATACGATTTTTTTAAGGGGGGATGGGGGGATGGAATGGCACATTCTGCATTTTTTCATCAAAAATAAAGATCACAGCCTGTTTATTTTAAAATGAATTAGCCCCCCCCCTCCCCGCTTTCCGTTTCATCTATAAAAATCAAACGTTATCCTACTTACCACTAAAATATCTCTTTAATATATTACTTTTTTACGAAGTTGCATTCTAAAAAGTCTTAAATGTGTACAACATTCATCTTTTACTTAAAATAGTTCTTTTTTTCAAAGATTTTTTTTCTTGAAAATAAATCTCGGTTCAATCTCGTTTGGAGGGAAATGAAAAAAATAAAAGGGTTTATACTGTAACTTACATTTACTGTTTTATGGCTATCTAAGTTTCTCAAATGTTTAGTCTTGCAAAATGTATTATTACTTTCTTGAAACGTCGTACAATGCAGATAAAAAACAAAAGTAACGAGAGAAACAGGCCGGTAACAACCAGCCGAATAGTTTTTCTGCACTTGTAGTCAGGTCAGGGTCCTCGGCTTTCGCCTCGGACATTGACCTGACTACTCGTGCAGAAAATCGGCTATCGCCTCGGACCTTGACCTGACTACTCGTGCAGAAAAACTGTCCGGCAACGGTTGTTACCGGCCTGTTTCTTTGTTACCTTTGTATTTTATCTAATACAAAGACGTCCGTAGAAATACCACAAATGGCCACCTCAATAATACGCACTACGGACTTAATGTGATGATACAGTTGCCACAAAGGACATGAAATATAAAAGTAGGCTATGTTATTTTAAATTTTAAAAAATCCAAATTACATAATCACGCCTGGTAAACCATCTAATCTCAACCAAAATGTTGAGACGGAAAAAAGTATTCTGGCACTTCCTGTTGAGTCTTTCTGGTTCAAAATATCCAAAATAAACACAGGGTAGGTCGACTTTTCGTCAATTTACTGAAAATCAATGACTTTTTGTAAAATAGGAGAATGTCATGCCATAGATAATTGAATTAGGATTTGTTTCGTGTATAACACGGACCAATATGATTTAAAATGACATTGGAATGACTTTTCTCCTGCAGGTAAATGTGGCCAGTGCAGTCGGCTATAATTGACAAAATTACAGTGAAATCATTGATAAACTACGTATATATCAGTAAATTAGTATTTTTCTAAAACCTTATAAACATAAAAATACAGTTTGCTCCTTTTCTTTACTAATATAATTTAATTAAGCTAAATATGTTATGAAGTAGATCATGTTGAGATTTTCTGGTATCGGTTGAGATATTCTGGAACAATGTTGAGATCTTCTGGTGATTGAAATTTTCAACTAGCTTAGTATCAATTATACATACAAATGTACAACCGCCAAAATTCATAAACTTGCCGTATATTGTTTGACATTTCAACTGTCATTTTAATCTTATCTTTTTCAACTGTCATTTTATTCGTGTCTGTATAGTTATGGCAGGCAGCTTCTAAAGAGACCTTTGGTTGTACTAAAGTGAATAGTTAATAGTGAATAGCTGTGTTTTTTCTGGCGCTGGAGATTAATAGTCTAGCGCTGAAGATTAATAGTCTCGCGCTGGAGATTAATAGTCTAGCGTTTGAGAAGCAGTTTTGCACAGAAGCTATAAAGTCAATAATGTTGTAATTCATATCTCCAGCGCTAAAATTTATTCCTACATCGCTTAACTTGACATCGCAATAGCTAGCTTTTCGAAATCTACATCGCTATACTTTACATTTGCAGTGCTGGGGGTTAACATCAGCACTTAACTTTAACTATACACAGCTACTTTTGCATAGGTACTGTTTCTAGCAATTTCACAAAGTAAAATGTCAGTGGGTCAGTTATTTTTCTATTACGTTTTTTTCTATGTTTATAATCAACATGAACAGGAGTAAAACTGCGCAGATTGTAGTATTGATGTTTTAATGAGTCATTAAAATACTCATTTTCTAACTAAATGCATATTCAGGACGAGTACATGAAATGAATGTTATATGAACATAAACCCTCCTTTGTACTAGATTGACACGCCGTGTGTGCTTTTGAAAATGAAATTGATATATATATAACCGGGCGTTTTCCGTGTTATAGTAATTCAAAGACGGAATACCAATACTTTAAACTTTATTAGCAAGGTCCGGACAGTACCAGACCTAAGACCTAAACTGACAACAAAATAACATACAAAAGCATATATAAAAACAGTTACTATAGAAAAGGATTAGTGTCCAACGGATTAACTCGTCATGGTCAGAGTGATTTCCATCACGACAAACATATATTTAACAATAGAATTAATTAGACACAAAGAAATGTAAAAGGTTTGATAAACGGATTAATATATTGTCACTATAGCACTTAAAATATATTGTCTGAATTTGATTTATATCTAATCGAAAATAGTCCAAATCTTCCTGGTTATATTCGCCACTACTCCACCTAAACTCGGTCTCCGAGTTTGCCGAATGAATTTTGTTATCGTCGTGGGTATCCTCCTCCACGCCGATGATGTTGCTGCGTATTGCCACGCGAGCAAATTGCAAGGGTCGAACGCACACCTCGGTTTGAATGTTTTATATCTAGATGTTGAATCTCGTGTCTACTGTTTACGTTCTCTTCCCTCAGTCTCTGAATTTCGCCTTCCATATCATTTAAGATGCGATTGTAGTGCATGTCAGTATTTTTAAACTCCATTGTTAAACGTTGTCTGGCGTTGGTTAAATTTAGGTTTTCCTCTTTCAAACGCACTATTTCCTTCTCAAAATTTTCAGTTCTACTTGCATGTTCGGCTAACTCATGTTCGATCTTTTGAATTATCCGGCCATGTTCTAAACGTTCCAAATTTACTTTGTCCAAATTGTTCCTTAATATCACATTATCTTTCACTACGGTATCCAATTTTGAATTTTCACACTTGAGTATGCTGATTTCTTTGATGAAGTTTCGGTTAGACTCTTCCAACTTGTTTAGGTGTTGTTTCACGGATTCGTCATGTACGGAGCACGTAAATGAAGAGATTTCCTTGTCCTCAAGTCCTTGAAACGGAAATTGAGACATTTGTTTCTTCTCAATAAATGTTCTCATGCGGTCGCTGTCTCTTTGAATTTTAGATTTTGACTTTTTCTTCGGTTTTCGGATTTCACATGACTTCACGTGAAAACTACACATACGGGCAAAATGTCCATGATGTCTGCACTTGTAACAATAAGCGTTAACTGCATAACACCGATGGTAGGTGAAAACATTCAATGTCTTACCGCAATATTTGCATAGAAAGTCCAAACAAGTATCTGCTTTTCTCATCGGAAACGGGTGTCCATTTCTGCAAGGCTGGTAATTCCAGGTTCCTTCCATATTGTTGCTTCTGAAGTGATTTATATATACTATTTTGGGGGAACTAGCCCAAGATCGTGCCGCGGGTACCTCCACCAATATATAACCGAGAGTTTTCCGTGTTATAGTAATTCAAAGACGGAATACCAATACTTTAAACTTTATTAGCAAGGTCCGGACAGTACCAGACCTAAGACCTAAACTGACAACAAAATGACATACAAAAGCATATATAAAAAAACAGTTACTATAGAAAAGGATTAGTGTCCAACGGATTAACTCGTCATGGTCAGAGTGATTTCCATCACCCAAACATATATTTAACAATAGAATTAATTAGACACAAAGAAATGTAAAAGGTTTGATAAACGGATTAATATATTGTCACTATAGCACTTAAAATATATTGTCTGAATTTGATTTATATCTAATCGAAAATAGTCCAAATCTTCCTGGTTATATATACGTCCACTTGTATTTTTGTCCATCTGATGAATTAAGCATTTTCCAACTGATTTTTATAGTTCGTTCCTATGTTGTACTGTTATTCTACTGTCCAATGTTAGGGGAGGGTTGGAATCCCGCTAAAATGTTTAACCCCGCAATATTATGTATGTATGTGTCTGTACCAAGTTAAGAGCCTGTGATTCATTGGTTGTCGTTTGTTTATGTGTTACATATTTGTTTTTCGTTCATTTTTTTTTACATAAATAAGGTCGTTAGTTTTCTCGTTACTATTGTCATTTCGGGGCGTTTTATAGCTGACTATGCAGTATGGGCTTTGCTCATTGTTGAAGGCCGTACGTTGACCTATAGTTGTTAATCTCTGTGTCATGTTGGTCTCTTGTGAAGAGTTGTCTCATTGGCAATCATACTCTATTATATATATATTTATAGTATACAAGGTATTATCCCGTAGCTAAGATTTGTCACTCTTTAAGAACGCATGCACATCCGTAAAAAAACGGACGACTACCGGATGTACATCCGTTGAATGTCCGTTAATTCAAAGTATTGAACATGCTCGAAATTCTCCACCGGACAGAAGGGCCATTGATGGATATCACGGATGTTGAACGGACATGAAACGAAAATTAACGGACGTCTTACGGACATGAACGGATTGTAAAAAGTAATCCGTTTGCGCTATCCGTTAAGGTGTAACATGCAATAAAATATTTGTTATCGTTAAAAAAAAAAAGGTGTAACATGTGCTTAAATCTCCGGTCACACCTTACCAGATAGCGCGAACGGACGCCGCACGGATAACTTTTTTTCAATTCGTTCGTTCCTTCAAACGAGTGTTGTTATCCGTTATAGACGTCCGTACATATCTGTTTCATTCCGTTCAGTATCAACTTTATCAGTCGACGTCCGGTTGGTCCGGTGGAAAAATTTTAGCATGTTAAAAACCTTTGAACGGACGTTCAACGGATGAAGTGTCCAGTAGGCGTCTGTTTTTTGTTTACAATACTCGTCCGTTCTGTGTTCGTTTTGTATCTGTTACTCGTCCGTTAAACATCCGTTGGAGGTCCGGTAGACAGGTTCACTAACGATCTTTACCGGACATATAAAGGATAAAACGGATGTGAGACGGACATGAACAGAAGGATAACAGAACGATAATTGACTATAAAACGGATACACACCAATTGAAAATCGCGTCAGGAAAAAACAATTATTGGTATGTTGGTTTTCTTTAGTATCATGCATATTTACGGCTTTTTATAACTGACTACATGTATGCGGTATGGGCTTTGATCATTAATGAAGGCCGTATGGTTACCTATAGTTGTTAATTTCTGTGTCATGTTGGTCTCATGTGGAGAGTTATCTCATTAGCAATCATACCACATCTTCTTTTTTTATATGATCTTCTAAATCATGATCAGGCAAAGTTATTGGCTTTTTATTCTGATATTTGTTTTCTAATTCTTTTCAACCCCTACCATTTCTCGGCATACTACAAGTCCGTTTTATTTGTTCATTACATAACGGACATAAAATGAAAATTCACATTAAATATCTGCATTCCTGCATCAACTTTTGCTGACTTGATAGAAAGTCTGGACCTTTGGTTCTCTGCTTTTTACGATCCAAGATGGAGGAAGACACCCATACCACCTTAAAATCGTTTTGAGTTACTCTTAAATTTCCTAGCTGTTAGTTTCCTTTTTTAATAAATGTCGGGCGGATATTGAGAATACCCTCGGCACACTAGACCACGATCGCACAACGCTCACGGCGATCTAAAATAAATTCAAATCGTGTTGAGGTCGTGGTATAAGTGGCATAAAATGTCACGGAAAATTCGTTATTTTCATGTTTTTTTTCTGTTACAACGTCCTCATTACGATCGTACTAGAATCGACTTTTGTAAAGGATACGGTCTTGAACTGCTGAGCATAACCGTAGAATAGTCGTTGTGGTTGTATTAAGGGCATACGATACAGTTTTGAACCTGTATTTACAAGTTGATGAAAATTTGCATATAGGCTATTTTTTACCTCATTAAATCAAATATGCAATAAAAAAATATACCTTCATGTGCTACTTTTTGAGTAAAATGAGTTCGAAATTTTGTATATTTGCTAAAAATTCAGATTTGTGTCCGTATTTTCTTTTTCGAAAGAAAGACTTAACTTTTTTGTGTTAAACGATAAACACAAATGTTTTTTTGTTAAATAATCGGTAATTTCTGTATTTTATAAGTATCATTAAAAAATATGCAATTTTTATTCAGAAATAACTCATATTTATCAAATATTCACGAATAGAGGAACAAACGTCATTTTTTGCTGCATGTTTATCAAAATTGTATCAGTATTTAGATTTTAACTTACCACAGACAGAAAACATGTATATCAGGTTAACCGCAAAAAGGTAAACTCGAATAGTACCGCTCACTGATAAAGTTTCGTTGTTCATTTTGGGAAATAACTTTATTTTTACAACAGAAATTACATTTAATTATTTAAATTAAACTTAAGCATAGCTATTTTAGCAGTTTTTGTCTTTATATAGTAATATTGCATGCGTTTAGGATTGCTAGTCGTAGTTAATTTGAACTTTGAAACCTCAGCGCCAATATTTTAACAATAATATACTTTATGACACAAAGTTACCAGAAAGTCTCAACATTGTGACAGAAAGACTCAACCAGTACCTTTATATCTCAACTATTTAGAATTTTTCATTTTTCTGCTTAGAATAGGCTTGACAAAAAATATTTTTGCAATTTACAGACGTGGTTATCGTAAAGCATAAAAAAAACCACAAATAATTGACATATTTTCTTGCTAGGTCATTAATATCATAGCAGTTTTATCGGATTCAAAGAGAGTAAACATTATAATCCGTAGGAGAAAAGTGATTGTGACTTCAATTTTAGACATTTTGAACCAAACAGAGACATATTAGCTACAATTATCATTTATCTATGGCATGACATTCTCCTATTTACAAAAAAAGTCATTGATTTTCAGTAAATTGACGAAAAGTCGACCTACCCTGTGTTTATTTTGGATATTTTGAACCAGAAAGACTCAACAGGAAGTGCCAGACTACTTTTTTCCGTCTCAACATTTTGGTTGAGATTAGATGGTTTACCAGGCGTGATAATCACATCTTTAGTATTAGCAAGTAAATGCTTTAACGACACTTGCCACACTCTATCGATCGTCGTCTGTGTGTAATCGACCGAAATTCATGTTCATTCAACCAGAACCCGTTAATTACGCACGTGTATACAGATTGTAAATGAATATATTATCTCAGCATGTTATCATGTTTTTAGTGTTTTTGTTTTATGGGTCTTGTATTTTGTAAAAAAAAATCTAAATTTGTGGTATTTCTAAGCACAAGAAAAAAGTTGGTAAACATTTATTATCTATTTTCCAATAAGTTCAATAATAGAAAAAGAAAATTTTGTATTCACAACACACACACAAAACTTATTTAAAAACTAACTTGCCATTGCTTCATATTTAACTGGATAATCAGAGTTTTTATGGAAGTTGCATGTTGAGAGTAACTTTAGATAGCTATATTGACATTTTGTAGAAAACCTGCATACTGCAATAATTTAATATAAATCCTGCATTTTCAACAAATTTTTATTTTTCAAGGAGAAAAACAATCGAACGGAAAACATGTTCCATACATAAATCATTTGTTTCAACGAAAAGAAAAATCATTCCCATAGGTAGACAAATTTTCCCATGGGAAAACAAGTTGTTGCCATGGGAAGATAAACTGTTCCTATGGGAAAAGTTAAATTCCGATGGGAACTCTCTATATTCTTCTTTTCCCATGGGAACTGTAAAGTTCCGATGGGAACTTTAAAATTTCCATGGGAAAAGTACTTTTTCCGATGGGAACTTTAACTTTTCCCAGAGGAGCTTCGAATATTTCCATGGAAATTTTTTAATTTCCCATGGGCAATGTATGTACCTTTAATTTAGCGGTGGTGACAACAGTGACAACGGTGACATGTTGGGACATATGGGGAAATTTAATTTTTTTTATATTATCTTTCACTTGGGCAAAAAATATTTTTGATATCTTGTAAACCGACAAAGTCAGATTTGCCAATTCTGGAATTGCAAATTTGTCCCGCACATTGATATATAGTAACAACAAAATAAGATTTGAAATCAAAACAAAATTTCAACATTAACTTATCATTTTACTTCTTAAATAGCAAACGACGAATACAACAGGCTGTATCAGTATATTTTCGATTTATGAGTTTGACTGTCCCTCTGGTATCTTTCGTCCCTCTCTTATACAACATGCTGTATATTAAGCTTTGTGTAAAATGGGGTTAAAATTCGTTTATGCGAATAAATTCCTGAAGTACCAGCTTTAATCTATGTTTCTACTGGTTTTATACCATTCTGGAACATGCAAATTATCAGCATATATAACAGTTGTACATATTGGTTCCGCGCCACTGATGGCATCTGTAGCAGCCCTCTTTTTCATACTAGTATACTGACATCGGGGCTTTTTATACGACCGCAAACCTTTACAGATATGTGCATCAGCGTCAACAAATATCAAGGTTCGCAAACAATAACTTGGGTATAAGTGTATGGTTCTCTATAAAATTTAAGCACAAGGTATACCACATTATATGGGTTGAGATTGATTGTTGTGGTTATGTTGTAGCTGTTTTTTAATTAGGGGGCAAACAGGGACCAAACAAATTATTATTCTTGTTTTCACATAAGAACAAGTGTATGGATCATTTTAAAATTTCAGCATCAGGTTCAATACCGCAATAGTCAGGTTAATTGAAATTAATTTGGGGTTATTGTCGTAGGTGTATGGTTCATGAGGGAATAACAAACACCATTTTTTCTTCTTATAAAGGTACATTACTCAAGAATGGTTAAAGTTATGCCCCCGGATTTCCAATCATGATCTAAGCGTGGTGTTACTATGCATTTTGTGTAAGTTTCTTAACATTTGTTTGAGTAAAACTAATGTTACAGAACGGACACTAATTTCTGAACGTACAGAGATGTAGGTAGGAAAACAATTTGGCTTTGCAACAAGACCCCTTTCAAGTGGTTGCAAGGATTCTCCGACTTAGGTAATTTTTAATCTATTTATTCTATTAAACGAGAAGACCTCATTTTGTGTGTCGTTTCTCTTCCTCCCACACAAATTGATCATCATGCCCCTGTGTCCTACAGGTACCATGCATAGTCGCATGTGTCATCCATTCTTATGACTATTCAGTTTGGGTTATTTTGGGAGAAAAACGAAAATAAAGGCGTCCAGATATTCATTCCGTCATCAGACCCGACTTTTATGTCAGATATGACTACCGGTTTTAACATTGAGAACCAATCGTATGATAGATAAGAAAAAATGAAAAATAAATAAGCCAATCAGAGTGTTGTCCATATCGTGGTTTTTAGATCGTAAGAACCACTACTATTATACCTCGGTTTTAACTTCCACATAATTTTCATAAGTACTCGGACGGGGACAGGACAATTATTTTTGCGTTGATCTGCATGTACTGTGTACTATGATCAAAATACTAGGACGGGGACAGGACAATTATTTCTGCATTGATATGCATGTACTGTATACTATGATTAAAATACATTTTTTTTTTGCGTTTATCTGCATTTATCATATGTTTAGTAGTACATACAGTAGTTTTGCAGTCGGACAACCGGAAGTCCCTTTTAGGGCAAAATGTGATCCGTCTCTAATCAGTGACCTTCCGCCGTTTGAGATCTATTTCGTGCACTTTGTAAGGAAAAGAAGGTAGCCGCGAAAAGTAACCTGTTATCTTTTTGTTACGACTGGAGGCTACTCATGTCGTTATTTGCAGAGAAAATTAAAATGACCAATATTTATATTCTCAATAATCTCCTCGTTGCATAAAAGCATAAACAAAATAAAATAAATTATTTTCCAGAGCATTTTTTTGCCGAGGACATGAAATAAAAATGTGACTATAGGTGGTTCCATGTTCAATGCGCGAAATAGGTACAAAAAAATGTTATCTTATGAAACTCTATGACAATACACATATAGAAACTACAGAATCTGGGCGATAATTTAAGATATGTTTCTATGTGTCTCTAGCATGAACAAAAAAGTGTACCTGTTTTTTATTGGGGGTGAAATATGTGTTGACATTTTACGCAGATGAGTCGCATCTTTTCCGATTTTATTTCCTTCGTTATTTTCTTATTTGAAAACTTTTTGTTGTGAATTTTTAATGCCTATTAAATCTTGATATACAGATTGGGATTTTATAAAGTTTTATGAAAATATTTTGAAAAAATATAACAAAAAAACATATTTTCTGAAGACGATGACCATCAGCCATTGCGTTCTTTTCTTCCGGGGCGGGCTCAGCGTACAGACGTACATCCCATTTCTGCAGTGAAATCAAGAAAATTTGAAAGAAATATAAGTTTAAATAGTACAGAATTGTATAAACATTGAATAACTTGTCACATTTTCCAATATCTTCTACTTTTTAGGGCTATTTTGTCGATTATTTCCCCGGGTATTAAATTTTGATCGAAGAAGATTCCAGAAAAATATAACTGCTTCTTTATAAATAATTCATAATGTCAGTGTTCAAGTATGAAGAAGAATTTCCACTGCTATCAAGCCCAAAGGGGGGCCTTGAAATAAAACAGTTGTTGAGTAGGCCGTCGCTTCAACAACATCTACAAATTTCAGGTTTGAAAAAGCCATCTGACATGTCTGAGCAAGTGAGGAGTAGTGAGGCCTCTCAAGTGTCTGTTCATTGCAGACCCCTGGGTAAAACATACAAGGACAAAAGTTCACTCAAAAAGGATTCCACACCTCTTACAAGCCCCTTGGTACATAATGGTAGCATCTCCTGCAAGAAATCAGTGTATACAGGCAAACAAGTCTCAAATAATATGGCACACCTCAGTACAAACATGTTTTCAGTATTGGCTAACTTGGACAAGACATCTTGTAGAGAAAAACACAATAAAAAGCAAGACACAGCTATGCCATCAAACAAAGGTTTACAAGAAGAATGCATAAGTAAACAATGTAAAAATGATGAGATTTTACCACTCCTAAAAGTTCATATACATGTTTTTGGTAAGTCATTTACTTTTATTTCTAAAACAATGCAGGTTAAAGTAAAAGAACTAAAACAGTTTATTGAAAAGGTTTCAGGTATTAAACAGAATATGCAGTATTTACAGACCAGAGCTGGAACATGTTTGTCAACCAATGATGTGATAGAATGTACAGATAATGATATCCTGAAATTGTACCAACCAGGCCTAGGAGGTGTAAGAGAAAGCCCAGTTCATCCTGGTGATTATTGTGGACCATGTTCTCTCTGCAAAAAGGACAGTAATTATGGTTACTTACACCTAGGTTCTAAATCTTATCAATTAGAATTTGTTGACTTTGTTAAATCTAAACACAAAATAAGTGAAAAAGACTGCATATGCAAGTCATGTATGTTAAAACTTAATAGGAATTTTTCACATAAAGCTCTGGCAGAGGAAAGCTTACAGACTGCCAAAAAACCAAAACTGGAATGTGCACTTGCTCTGTGCAACTCCTGTACAAATACATCTGTAACAAGAAATTCACCATTAGATACTGATGAATTAAACACTTGCTTTTCAGTCAGTCTTCAGGAAGCTCAAATTGAATCCATATTTCTTTGTGATGGCCATTACTTAAAAGCATACAATTATTATAAAAGTTGTAAAGCTAAATGTAAAATGTGCAATTTATCATTATTCAAGAAATATTATGCTAATTTTGACCAAATTTATTTGCAGCAATATATGTATCAACAAGGCACAACTGACAAAATATTGACAAGAGGTGATGTAATATGCAAAAAATGTCATTCAATTCTTTACAGATATACAGGCCAACAGCAACATGATAAAAAGGTAGAATGTGTTAGTCCTAGAGAGTATGTATCATTAATTTTGAAGCAAGCAGTAAGTGGTACTTTAGATATTGATATACCAGCTATCAATAAACTTGCTTTAACTGAACTTATCAAATTTGTGTGTACTGAATTAATGCAGGACAAAGCTTTGCTTCTTTCAGAAATTGTTGACAAGTTTCAAGAGTTTGGAGGTTGTTTTTCATCAAATCTGAGACAAAACCAGACCAGATTTATACTTGACAAACTACAGTTAATTTTCAGTTCAAACATTGACACAGACAAAATCGATAAAATTGGTACTATGGTGAAACTGCATGGAGTTGAGGACCGCAGATGCTTAGTCTTGGCACTTCAAGGACACCAAAAAGAGAAGTTATGTAATGCAAAGTCAGAAGTTGTCAGTTGTCAGTCTAAACAGGGAAATGATAATACACTTGAAAAAGCCTGTGTAATTCTTAAACAAATGATTAAAGACTGCATAAAAAATTTGAATTTTGACTTTAAAACTGTAGATGATGCTAAATTGGTTGACATTGTGAAAAATAGTTGTCCTCCTGATCTTTGGGAATTTATTACATCTCTAACATCATCTAATAAATTTAAATCTGCTGCAGAAGTAGATAAAACTTTTGAAAATATTGATTTTAAACTAATTAACATATTGTTTTCATTACTGTTCAAGTTTGATACAAAATGCAATACTTTCCAATTAATCATTTCAGATATAATTGATAAGTTCACCACATCTTCCAGTGATTGCATTAATATTCTTAACAAATTTGGTATCTGTGTTTCAAAACAAACTTTGGAACGCAATCAAACAATGGTAGTTGAAAATAAGGTAAATAAGCCTGTTGACAAAATACCATCAACACTTACAATTGCTTCAATTGATAATGTCAATAAAAGATCTAGTTATGCTGCAGTAAAGTCTACTGATGTGCACCGTGGATTTGATGGGACATCAGTTCAGCTAGTAGAGCCGAAACCACAAAGTATTTCCTTAAATCTAGACGAAAGACTTGTTGTCCTACCAGGTGAGACTTTTACTTATGGTAATACTGACTTTACATGTATAAACCATAAAACATCACAAAAAGTTACATCTTTTTTCCAGTCTTTTGTAATTTCTTCTAACTTAAACTTACTAAACGCTCCCAGGGATACCTCTGGAAAGTGCTGTGATGAGATCAAAGATAGCCTTGAGACTGACTTCACTCAAAATGTAATTCATGAATGTTTTACAGCAGTTTTAAATGACTCACAGTTTCTTGAAGAAAAGAGATTTTCACAAATGACAGACTATAACATTGATGAACATGTCAACCATGAGCTTTACTTATATGATTTAAATCGTGTAGTAAATTATTTAGATATGACTGCTTTGGTTTATGTCACTGGAAGTGCAGTTAATATTTTTGAGGAACATGACAACTCTATAAAACCTATTGTTCAATTAAGAGCAAATCCTGATAGCAACCATTTGATAAATCTGTTAAATAAAAATGGACTTTACTTTCCTCTTATTTCTCGCCAAGATTATTTTGATGGTGTTTTGTTTCAAGAATCAATTGATATAAAGGATACAATAACATTGAGATCTGTTAATAACTTCAACCAAAAGCTTTCTAGCATTGTAGATATATACAGCTCATTAAACAGTGGTCAGGCATCTGTAAAATACCGTAGAAGGACAACAAAATTGCCACACTATACTATACACAACAGTAAGATTTGTACAGATTTAGTTGATGACATGATAAAAGACAGCGCTGCATGTTTGTCAAAGAATGTTGAAAAGGTATCTTTTGATTTGATTGATTTTGAAAGCACAGTGCCAGAAAAAAGTGCTGCTGATTCTGTAAGTACAGTATTATTTGAATTCTGTTATAACAATTTACTCAGCTTGAATGGTTCAAACAATTTAGGCAAGACCAATTTGCAAACATTTATAAGCGAAAAAAATAGTAACATACCCGTAGAAACAGCCAATGTGAAATATCACTCTTTACTTAATGAACAAGCTGACAGTAAAGAAACATTGAAAACTATTTTAGATACACTACACCAGGACTTTAAAATTGGTAGAGAATTAAAGCATTTGGTGGTGGTGGGTGATGGGAAGACTTATGATCTTTTGGTTAAATTGAAGCTTGAGTTGAAGGATGATTTAAGTTGGCTTTTACCTTTTCCTGGGGATTGGCATATCCTTAAAAATTATCAACGTATGATAATGAAATTATATTTAGACGCAGGACTAAAGGAACTTATTGAACTCTTTCATCATGGTGCAGTTGGTGCTTCTGTGATGCAGGCAACAAACTTTGACAAAACTCATCACTTTTTGATGCAGGTGTGGGAAGCATTTTATTTACAACAAATTAGTGCTATTCTTAAATATGCAGAAGAAAATGACTTAAATGATCAATCAGAAGAAAATTACATTAAAAAGGTTTCTTTCATTTTACAAAATCAAGAACTAAGTCAGGATGAGAAGATTCAGCAGCATCTTGCTTTAATGTCACATTTTTCATTGCAGTTTAAAAATTTATGTTGCAGATTGAGTGAACAGAATGAAAATTGGAAATTTTGGCATGACTTCATTCACTACCACGGATTCATTTATGTCTCTTACTTTTTATCCATTAGAAGTGGTAACTGGCATTTAAGGAACTACTGTTTAAAACATGTTGCAAAAACCACTCAAATAACAGATTGTAAATTTTATTCAAGACTTCTACCATTTCATATTGCAGATTTAAAATCTTTTCCTAAATCAACAATTGAACATTTTGAGGCAGGTGGATGGGTTGTTAATATTTTGGGAAGAAACATGCATTCTCAGGGCTTAGACGAGGCTCATGAAAGTTGTATTAACAGAGAAGTTAAAAATGCAATGTCTAATTTTTTCACCTTATCTGCTTTGACAAAGTTAGTTCATTACATTCCATTTCGAGCAAAAGTGTTGGGTAACATAAAAGATCAATTAGAATGTAAGCGAAAAGATTTCAATAATTCTGTAAACCGTCCATCTTTTGAAATACAAAATATTACATCATATAGAGAAAGCATTGAATCTGGATTATTTTTTAGATATGAAAATGGACAACTGAAGCATGCATTCAACAGCAAAGTTGTATTGACAGATATTCAGAGATCAGACTTATTAAATCTGCAGAAAATTGCTCAGGAACATCTAGGAAAATATATCAAGATTTGTCAGTCAGATGGTATTTTTAGATATAATAAGACCAGAAAAATAGCAACTTTCTCTACAAAAACACATAGCATATCAAAAGTAAAAAGAGAACTGAAAGATCAAAGGACTGAGAATTCACTTTTAAGAAAACAAATAGCATGGTCTAAAGAACAAAACACACCAATATCAGATTTGCAACAATTTATTTCATTGCCACGTGCAATTGTTGACCATGACGGCTTACCATACAAAGGTGATAAATCAAAAACTTTAGGCATATACCATTCTCGTTACCCTGAGGCATTCGAAAACAAACTACATTTTAAACCAGACTGTGTCATCATAGATGGCATGTTTATTCTGAACTCTAAACCCCTAAAATCTTCAAATCGCTTATTTGCTCATTTCTTAGTTTCATTATTCAATCGCTGGATAATTCCTTACATCCAACTCAACACAAAAGAAATACACATTGTATTTGATGATCAATCACCTCAGTTGTCACCGAAAGACATTGAGCGTAAACGAAGAGATGAAAAAGCAGAAACATCAGCTAAAATATTAATTTCAGAGACCACAAAAATACCATCAGATTGGCAAGCATTTTTACATAACAGAGAAAACAAGAAGCAGCTTGTCCAATTAGTCAGTGAAAAATTTTTGCATTTTGCAAAAATAGCTTTGAATTCTGGTCAGAGCTTTGTAATTGGTGGTGGCTTTGAAAATGCTTCCATAACAAAAGTTGTTGAAGAAAATACTGAAAAGATTGCCACAAACTTGCAGACAAATATTTCTGAAGGTGATAGTCGAGTATGGTTTCATGCTTATAATTCACAATGTAAAAATATTTTAATTTATTCTCTAGATAATGATACATACCACATTGGATTACCCATTATGCAAAAATGCAGTGACAAAAACATAGCAGTTCAGTTGTCTTATAAAAATGACTTAATATTTTTTAGCATGAACAGATTTATAAGGTGCCTTGAATCTGATCCAGATCTTCACAGCATTGAAAAAGATGACCTTCCTCTCATCATACAAAATTTATTTATATTAACTGGTTGCGATTATGTTTCATTTTTCAAAGATCATGGTAAAACATCATTTTTTAAAACATTCTTCAAATACACAGAATTTATTATAAGTTCAGTTGAAAATAATGTGATAGGCAAATTATCTCTCACAAACTCTGATGACATTTCTAGTTTTCTATCATTTATTCGTTTAATTGGATGTGAATACTGGAGGAAGTGTTCTTCAGCTTTTCTAAGAGAAAAATTAGAGACCCCAGAGCAGTTATATAGAACAGTTTATAGTTCTAACCTATCACCTGAAGAGAATCATATTGCTTGGATTTCAAAAATAAGAGAGGCCCTTTATAGTAGAGTTCCATCAGAAGAATTTTATTTGCCATCTTTTGATGCATTATTTCTTCATTGGAAAAGATCTTATTGGGTGAGTAGGGTATGGATCCAAGCATACCGTGAGAATGTTCAGTATCCATCATTGACAGACTTTGGTTGGAAATTAGAAATTGATGGACAGTTGGATGTCATTTGGGATTCTCCGGAAAATTTGCAAAAAGTAATCAATAATATAAAGCTTTGGACTGCAGGCTGCAACTGTTTAAAATCAGACTGTAATAGCAAAATATGTGGTTGTAAGAAAATTAATATGGCATGTGGTCCAGGTTGTAAGTGTGGTAGTTCCTGTAAAAATAAGAATGTTAATTCACAGGTGTGCAATACAGAGGAAACAGAAGAAAATACTGCTGAGGCTGTTGCCTCTACTCAAGTGCTTTACAATTCAGAATCTGATGGGAGTGACTTTGGTGATGATACAATGGATGGTTCGGTTTTCTTTGAGTTGCAAAATGTAGACGATGATGATCTCGAAAATATTATATTTAATTTTCAGTATCAACAATTAGCATAAATATTTTTCTGATTTCAATTTTTTTTTGTATTATTTGAATCAAATGAAACATTTTTATATTATTTTATTTTTAAGTATTTCAAATAACCGATATTTTATTTATTTTGCAATTTTGTACTTGTGCTGTAATACTGTTGAAAATTGAAATGGCTCATTTTAGAAAGAAATCCAACAAACAATATCATGATAGGTTGTCCATAGGGTTGGTCATCTACTATGATATTGGTAGTTTATTAATTTATTTTCAAATTCAAAATTCTTTACTATTAATCTGCACACAGTATCCTGATATGTTGTCCATAGGGTTGGACATTTGACTGTTCATGATATCTGTAGCATCATTTAAGCAACAGACAAGTAATTAATTATTTCAAACACACAAATTTTCAGGCAATTGTTAATTAGAAAGATCAATAAAAAAATAAATTAAAAGTACTAATTTTTAAATATTTGATGTCTCCAGGAAGATTTATAATTTTAAAACTTAATTTACAAAGATAATCTGTTTTGAAATTTATTTTTGTCATTTTTGAAAGTAGTTATATGATCTTTTATGAAATTGAGTTTTTCCTAATTCCTTTAATACTACAAAACACATTTTTGAAAGTAATGTTTAAGAACAAGTACATGTCTTCAAAACATTTATTGCATATACATGTATTATAAGGTTAACCGCATATGAAGATTTTAATATTTTTAATTTGTCAACTTTTAGTTTTTTAACACTTAAAAAAAAAGAACTTTGAACTAATTAAGATTTCAAACAATGTACCTTTTTAAGAGCTAAAATTTCACTTTATATAGGTAATGTGCATGATTTTGTTTCTTAAGTTTAAGTGCTCTTCCTAGTC